>SJXQ01000528.1:476601-497532 GCA_006408695.1 Aepyceros melampus | reverse complement strand
CACCACCTGGAAACTCAGATTCTATCTCAGTTTAAAGTAGTCTTGCTGACGATAAAATGCTATCAGGTATGCAAAAGCTCTATGGATAGTACTAAACATAAATGAAAGCAAAGTATTTTTATGACAAAATTTGGGGTGGGGTTGAGATATGAAGATGAGAAGGAAGACGATCACAGGTGGGGGTTGGCACAGCCCAAGCACAGGCCTGGAGATGGGAGAGGGCAAGGCCATCAAAAGGGGAAGGTGGGGGGACCAGCTAAGTGCTTTCATACACGTTATCTCACTATGCAGTCATCACAGCATTCTTATTAAGGTAAATATCATGTCCTCATTTTTCACATAAAGAAACACAGTGGGGCAAGTCGTCCACGCTCACCAGTTCCTAAGTGGCCAAGCCAGCTCATCTCACTTCCAAGCAGCCTGGCCCTTAATAGGTGAAAAATTGCTTTCTGGTTAAAAGTTAAAAGTGGCTTTTAGAGGATGACAGCCTTCCCAGGAAGTAGTTGAGGGGAGAAACTTTTAGTGCCAGGACCTCTGAAGGTCAAGTTTAACAGCCCAGGGCAATTCTGAGAAAGAAATTGGCCTTTCTCAAAATGGGCCCCCGCAAATAAACGTGCTCTCATTTCAAAAGTCCGAATGTCACGGAGGCAGTGGGCAGCCCAGAGGGGTGAGGCTCTGCCCATGTGACTCTCTCTCCTGCAGCTGCTTCAGAGGAGCTGGAGACATGGAAGACACTGTCTGCTGATCAGCAACTTGGGCAAAACTTAATTGCTTCCCCGAACCTGAAACATATCAAACTGCATAAATAAATGTGCTTTAAATTATTAATAAAGACATTTACATCTGAAGCCTGAAAATTAATTTAATTTCTTATGCTAAACTGGCTGGCGTGGCATGTGATTTGAAGATTCAAAGACACAAAGAGCAGGGAAGAAAAAAATGGGAGCGGTTATCTTGGGCATTTTGCATTTATAATCCTGGGGGATAATAAGAAAGAAGGAAGGAGTGGAAAGAAAGGGTGGGAGGAAGTTCTTCTGCAGATCCAGATGAAAACTACTTCATCATGAGAAGGAAAACAGACAAGCCACCTTTCTTCAGGGCTCTTGCATATTGAAATGCACTGGAAAACTCAGAGAGTCTGAGTTTCTGGGGGGCTGAATTGCTTGGCTTTCTCAAGGGCAAACATAATTAGAGCCAAGGTTGGGATGGATGTATTAGATGAGCTTGGAAAGTAGGCTAGGAAGCATCAGCTAATGCCTGTGTGACTGGGGAGAAAGAAGCCAGAGACCCCTGTGGGTGAGTACCCACAGTCCAACCTGACACTGTCAGAGGGTCATCCCTTCAGCTTCCAGAAGCAAGGTGGTACCAAACATTCCTGCATCAGAACCCCAGCTCAGCCAATTACTAGTTGAACATCCTTGACCGAACCTCTTTCCTCTGAGCCTCAGCATCTTCATCTGCAAAGTGGGTTAATAGTATCTATCTCACAGCGTTTTGGTAAAGATGCTGCACGGCATTGGGAATTGCCTGAATCCAGACGCTATTTGACAAGTGACAGTGCTACTGCGCTCTCTAGTATTTTTTATATCCACTGATAATGCCCAGATACTTTTATTTTCTAGGAGAGAGAGTAAAGGAGATGTTGGGCTGGGAGCTTGGTATAGGGAAACAGCAGAAAAAGAGAGATGATATGGGACCTCTTCTCATCCAGCCACTGGGACAGGAGTTGAGCTCTAAGAGCTAGATGATGGAGAGTCAGAAGTCAAAATGGGGCTTTCCCATTGCGAGAACCCGCCTTGCAATGTAAGGGACACTGGCTCAACCGCTGGTCCAGGAAGATCCCACCTGCTGTGGGGCAACTGAACCCGTGTGCCACAGCTACTGACCCCGAGCTCTAGAGCCCACAAGCCTCAGCTACTGAAGCCTGAAAACTCTAGGGCCAGTACTCTGCAACAAGAAATGCCACCGCAATGAGAAGCTCTTGCACCACACCTAGAGAGCCGCGCAACCAGAGAAAGCCTGTGTGCAGCAGCAAAGACCTAGCACAACCCCTCCCCCAATGTTTTTAATATAATAAAATTTTTTTTTTAAGTCAAAAGATTTTGTAAGGTTACTGGAAGGAGAGCTGCCCTGTAGCCCATGGAGGTGGAGAGGGGCACCATCCTCTGTCTGCCTGGAAGGGTCTGTGTGCCAGTGTTCCATGCCCTGGTGGAAGAGGGTGGGTGGCCCCCTCACAGAGCAAGGGTCATGCTTGGATGGGGGAGTGGGCACAGACATGGGGATTCAAGCAGGAGAGGAAGGATGTGGTGGAGTTCGTGAGTAACGAGGCCCTGAAATATCCAGAGAACACTCTGATCTGGCACTAGGGGACAGTGAAAGCGAATGAGCCCAGACTTTCTAGTCACAGGCTTGGGGGCTGGAACCCCTGGAGTACATCTCTGAAATGCCCATCATTAGGCAGGCATACAGTAGGCATCAATACAAAGTCAGCTCCCTTCGCACGCCCCTTCATTCCTATCTTCTGCATTTATCGGGTATTGATCTTTTTCCCTTATCTTGTTTCCAGGAGGTCAGGGGTTAGGATTCTGTACTTTAAATCTCAAGACTGATTCTGAGAAAGATTGAAGGGAAAAGGAGAAGGGGGCAGTAGAGGATGAGATGGTCAGATAGAATCACTGATTCAATGGACGTGAATCTGAGCACACTCCAAGAATTAGTGAAGGATGGAGGAGCCTGGCTTGCTACACTCCATGAGGTCGCTAAGAGTCAGGCATGACTTAGCAACTGAACAACAACTTTAAACCCCAAAGAGAACCAGGACAAATCCAAACACACCGACCAACACTTGTTTAAACATCAGCTAACAGTTGACTCTGCATATTACTTTTAGCAGTTGAGTCAATGTTTTTATTTCAAATTCCCTTGAGCCACAACAACCACCTTGTAAAGCAGTATCCCCACTCTACAGTAAAGGCAACTGAGGCCCAAGGAAAGTGACTTAAGGTCATGCAACTTGTAAACAAACCACAGAGCAGGGATTTAGCACATGGTGCCCTGGCTGTATGGAGAGAGTCAGGCTGAGCTGGGACTAAAGCCAGCCCTTCCTCCTCACACCGACTATCACTGGCACAGGGTCAGCCCTGAGTGTCATGCACTGTGCCAAGAGCTTTGCAAGCATCACCCATACATCTTCACCAAAGCCCAATCACTGGGACACTCCTGTTATCCACTCCTGTTATCCCCACGTGTAGAGAGTACGCTGTTCTTTTGAGAAGCTAAGTTTCATTTCCTCTAGTCTAGTGAGTAGAAAGTCAGGATTCCAGCAGCTCAGGCCAGAGGCCACGCCTTTGACTCTGAGCCCTACTGCCTGTCACCTAACAAATTCCACTTCCCACCCGTCCAGCAGACCTGATGACACAGAACGTGCAGAGCTACTGTGCAGACCAAAGCTGGCCACAGCACACCCTCACCCACAGCACAGAGTGAGCTCTCAGAGGACACGTGTTCCCTTTCCCAGGCCACACGGCTCCCCAAGCTGGGCCCAGAGGGCAGGAATGAAAAGACAGACCTGAGACGGGTGACTGAGCAAGGAGCCTCTCTCTGCTGCCCGATGAGACAGGTGCCAGCCTCTCAGTCTGACACCCACCGGGGACCTGTGCATCTGCCTCAGTCCTGCCCTGGATCTCTCAGCCCAGCAGGGGGGAAAAAGCACAGCTGGTCCTCTTTCCAACAATCCCCACTTTTGTTGCAATTAATTAATGCCCGAGCAGCTGTGTGCTGTTCGCTTCACTGTTTCTACTGGTAGGGCACAGCTTAGTTGAAAGAAGGGTGGCTCTAGCATGACTTGGGCCTGCACTTGAGCCCTGGGGGGCCTTGAGCAGGTCACCGTGCTTCTGGGCATGTCAGGTTCCCGGCTTACCATGAAGGGACCCCTTCCCGAGGTCACGGCCAGGAGCAGGTCAGGGCTGTGCTGTCGCTGACAGGGCATCACTGCTCCTCCAGTGGCTGCACTGGCTGCAGCCTCCACAGAGGCAGCACCATGGAACAGGAAGGTCCTGTTTGCCATGAGAATTTGCCTTTACACAAAGGGGATACCTGCTTCAACTTCTTCTACTCATTTTTGTTTCTCAGGTATTAACCTTCCTAATTGCCTTTGAAAATGCTTCTGAATTGCAACACAATAAAAAAATGTTTCTTAAATAATGCTTATGAAAGATAGTATATGAGTTTCAGGTTGAATTTACAATACAGATGGACATTATAGTATCTTTAGATTTTAGCGCAAACGGGGGCTCCTTTCGTAATCACAGTATGAAGTCAACAGGTATGTGCATTGTACAGGACCTGAACAATAGCTTTCTATGTTACATGACAATAGAAGTTTACCGGTATTACCTCTTTACCCCCATGCTGTTGGTCACGGCTTTGATTCAGTTGTCACTGGGACATGTGCTGGGGATATCTTTGTCAATGATTACATGGCACGGCATAGTTGTTAAGAATAAGAGCAGGGTATTCCTGAATTCTGCATGTTCTGTGTTGGGCTTGAGAGGAAAAATCGCATTTATTCAAAATTGTTTCACCCTATTTTCTTTTTTTTTTAAATTTTTATTGAGCATAATTGCTTTACAATATTGTGTTAGTTTTTACTGTACAGTAAAGTGAATCAGCTATGTGAATATATATATTCTGTCTTTTTTTGGATTTCCTTCCCATTTAGGTCACCACAAAGCATTGAGTAGAATTCCCTACACTGTACAGCAGGTTCTCATTAGTTATCTATTTTATATTCAGAAATTGCTTTCACCCTGAGTGAAGAATTACGCTTGGAGGACAAGAATAGCTAAGCTACCCACTGGCTTCAATACCATCCTTTCTTCCTCTCTGGCTCCCATCTCTGTCCCATGCGAGCACCTCTGAACTTCCTAAAACTGTATATTAACTTACATGTGCCATTTTCTGGGAACATATAAATAGCAAGAACCAGACCCCTGCTCCTACTGGCTGTGGCTGTCCTCAACCCCAGATTCCTATGTCATGATCCCACCCTCAACCTCCTGGCCCCCTTCCTCCTCTCCCTCCTCCCAAGAGCTCAGAGCGTGGTCGGGTTGGGAGTCTGGCCAGACCTGATTCTCATACCATGTGGCCCTAAGCAAGTCTCCTTCTTTCCCTCGTTTGTAAGGCAGGAGTGAAACAGTTATCTACTCCATGGGTTTGATGGGACACGCATATATGATCTTGGAGATGACAATATTCAACAGTAAAGAGCCATTGGCCATTATCATTATTCTGTCTCAGCTAGGTGATCCGCAGACACTCACTGAATTGGATTCATTCCTCCTAAAATAGCCGTGGTCCAAGTGGAAGGAGGAGCTTGGGCTTCAACAGATGAAATTGTAGGAAAAGGAACTTCTCCCCTCCTCCCCATCCCCACCTGTTCACAGAAAATGGGATGCCGCTCTTCCTCCACTTAGAAGTGAGCTGAGGAAAGGGCTTTTCAAGGAGCTGCTGATCTGAATGGTGAGCCCACGCATCCTGGGCTGGATCTCAGTTGGTCAAGGGCAGAGTAACCATGAGCCATCCCCTGTCTTTTACTTCCTGTGCTCAGGCGTGGGGGACATCACACTCCCTTCCCAAGGATGCCGGCTGCTCGGCTGGCCTGTGATGTACTGAGACTAGGCCTTCTTGGAACAGTGGCTCAGGTAGGTAAGCCTCACAGGTTGGACCTAGAGGGAAGAAGGGGTATGGGGTTTCTGAATCCCTAACATGCTTCTTGCTGAGCCTACTATATCTTCAAGTAGTAACATGTCAGACCCTGATTGATTTCTTTGTTCAATGCATGCATGCATGCTCAATCACTTCAGCCATGTCTGACTCTTTGCAGCTCTGTGAACTGCAGCCCACCAGTCTCCTCCGTCCATGGAATTCTCCAGGCAAGAATACTAGAGTGGTAACTGTGCCTTCCTCCAGGCGATCTTCCCCACCCAGGGATCAAACTCGCATCTCTTGTGTTTCTAGCACTGGTAGGCATGTTCTTTACCACTAGCATCATCTGAGAAACCCTATTTGCTCAATTAACATGTCCTAAGCAGTTACTGCAGAGAAGGTGATGGCACCCCACTCCAGTACTCTTGCCTGGAAAATCCCATGGATGGAGGAGCCTGGTAAGCTGCAGTCCATGGGATCACTAAGAGTCGGACATGACCGAGAGACTTCCCTTTCACTTTTCATTTTCATGCATTGGAGAAGGAAATGGCAACCCACTCCAGCGTTCTTGCCTTGATAGTGTTACTATCAAGCAGTTTCTATGACAGTCACTGGGAAGAAGGAGATCAGAGGAGGAGAAAAACCTAGACTAATGGTCGCATCTCCTCTCTCACATAAATTCTCTCCTCAGCACACATATACTTTCTCTCTCTACACACTAGCATGCACACACACCTCAGCCTCTGCTCTCCTGAAAGACCCCTTGGTTAAAGCTGTTTTCTGGAAGCCAGAGGGAGCTCAGTAGGAAGAACAGGTGGATTCAGTGGGCAGACTGGCCTGGCCCCTCCCCCAGCCCCCTCCTCCCCTCTCCCACCCAGGGGCCAGCTCAGAGCTCCTCCCCATGTCGGATCAGCCTGGGTGGCTCACCAGGACTTGTGTGGCTTCACTTTATTTCTTAGATCTAGAAGACAAGACAGAAAGGGAAGTGTGGGGAGAGCCCAGCTGGAGGCCAAAGGGGAGCAGAGGGGAAGGGCCATGCCTCAGCTCCCCACCACCCACCCACCTCGCCCGCCCAGGCCGGGCTCAGAGCAGAAGTCGCTGATGCACTGCGGTCACCTTGCGGTTCAGGCCTGGGGGCTCAGGCAGTCGGTTGTGGGAAGCATGATAACCGGCGAGCCGATTCGCAGAACTTCGAAGGTTTTGTAACAAAAGGTGACAGCACAAAGCCGGAGATAACAAGGTGCCATGGCGCTGTGCCAAGAAGCTGGGCAGTGGTGACAAAGGAGGGCCAGCACGAAAGCCGCTCCTCTCTGGCAAGGGCGGGCAAGCGGGGCCACTTCCGAGCTGAGACAATGGAGCCCCTTGGAAGAACTCACTGGTCGTGGCTGGGGTGGGGCTGGGACAAGAATAGAGATGAGCTCAGGCCATCCTTTCCTGCCGAGCCGGGAGCCCACGCACGTCTCAGACCGCACGCCCCCTGCCATGGGGGTTGCCTCACGTGCTTGCCATCACAGCGTAGACGTGACCCTGGCCTAAGCGGCAGCCAGACTGATAAACACACAGGGAACTGACGCCTGGGAGGCAGAGCCGGACAGAAAGCATAGCCGGTGCCTCAGACACTCTCTGAGACAGAGCCGCTGCAGCAGGGACCCACTGATGCTCTGTGGTCATAGGACCATGTCCTCCTTCACGGCGGCATTCAAGGCGGCCCCACTCTGGGCCAGCCTACTTTTCCAGCACCTCCGACCCCTTGCCCCATTGACGGAGTCATCTCCCCAGGCCATTTGCCAAGCACATCACACACTCAGCTCTTTGAGGCCTGAGTGCCTCTGCCCCGGCAGCCACTTTGCCTCTAATGCCCTCCCCTTTCCTTCCTGCCTGGATGATCCCTCAGGAAACTGCTCAAATATATTCTTTCCTGGGAAGACCTCCTTTGCCCCGCAGGGGAGAATTCAGCCCTGGCAGACCCAGCCCTTCATCAGGCTTGCCTACATAGCCATCTGCTTTTCACATCCCTCCACCTAGACCATTTGTTTTCCTGTTGGTCTCTCTTCCAGGCTGTGAGGAGAGGGACTGTGTCTTAGTTTACCATTCACTCCCAAACTCTAGGTGAGAGTCTGGCATTTAGCACTCACCTGACGCTGATAGGTGGGTGGATAGAGGGTTAGATGCGTGGATGGGAAGGAGGAGGGAAGGATCCAGGCAGGTGCCCCCTGGTGGGGCAAATACTTCAGAACCCACTACCTCAACCGAGAGCCATCCCAGAACCTGTACTTCCTCCCAGGCCAGAAGCCTGGGGTCCTCTTCCTAACTGAAAGCCCCCTCTTCCTTGACCCTCACACTCATACCTTGGATCCCAAGTAAGTGCTTAAGCCCTGCAAAGTGATTTGAACCGCAAAGCCTTAGAGAGGGTAACGGGAAACCAACTTTCCCCTTAGGAATTCCTCCAGGGCAAGTCCTAGCCTGCTCTGTGCAGAGAAGGAGGGTGGGAGGGTTGGTCAGCCGTAGGCCAGTGCCATTACACACCCCTCACTCAGGCCTGGCTACTCACTGCTGTGTCCTTGCTCCCACACCCCATACTGTCCTCTGGCCCAGGACTGGAATCCCCAGGGCCCCTCCCATGCCTTGGGGTGACATCAGCGCCCAGCCCCAGGAGATGCTTCAACCCCAGAGGCATAGACACGAGCCTCTCAGAACAGACACCAGCCTCACCCAGGAGCCAGGAGGTGGGCAAAGGTTGACTGAAACTGGTTTAAACCAGACTTAGCCGGTTTTGCTCTGAGCGGTAGAGGAAGTGAGTGGTTCACACCTAGTGAGATGGAGCAGCCAGGGCTATCTGGAAGCATTTGCTACAGCCAGATCCCCTGCAGATTGCACAGGAGACACGGCCCCCACCCTGTGACTCCTCACGGGACAGGGCCCAACACCGGCCCACAAGGGACACTCCAGAACAAGGCTATGACCCTGTCTCCTCAGCCCAGGCCTGGCCCACCCCGTTTGGTGGAGACCCTGCCGAGAAGGGCGTGCGTGTATGCTAAGTCGCTTTAGCTGCGTCTGATTCTTTGCCACCCCATGGACTGTAGCCCACCAGGCTCCTCTGTCCATGGGATTCTCCAGGCAAGGATACTGGAGTGGGTTGCCATGCCCTCCTCCAGGGGATCTTCCCCACCCAGGGATCCAATCCGCGTCTCTTACGTCTCCTGCACTGGCAGGCAGATTCTTTACCATTAGCGCCACCTGGGACCCTTCACAGAAGTAGGGGGGAGTTCTATTAACTCTGCTGCCCTGAACTCACAAGGGTTTCCAGAGAACTCTGTCCATCTCTATGTCCTTTCTCTAGAGTCCTTCAGAGAACTATTTATGCTCCTGGCTTGTGGTGGGTGTCCTCCCTTCTGGAAACTTCCATCTCCACCATCCTCCATGGAGTGTCAAAGCCAGGTTGCTGTACCTCCAAGGAGGCAATGCCCATGGCAGCTGGGGTCCTCAACTCCTTGTCCTGTTTGCCCTGGGAGATTCAAGCTTGCAGAGATCCAGCCAGGTCTCTGCTGGGTTGCCCACACAGGCCACCACTCAGCCCTGCCTCTTTTCCTGGACAGAAACAAGGCTTTTCTGCTCCTCTTATCCATGAAGCTGAAATATTCTTCAGAGAAGCCAATGGAAGGGGAAACCCAAAGCAAAGACACCAACGGGGACTCTCAGTGCTGGAAAGAAAAGGCTCAGCAGCAGGAGCCCTAGCAGAGCTCCCTGGAGCCCTGACCTGTTTCTGGGCTGTGCTGTGTTTAGGCTCTGAGCTCACCTCCCTCCCCTGTGAGACGACCCTGAGCATAGCCTGCCTGTGCGCGTGGCCATACGGGAGCATTTGGTGAAATTTGGATTCTGAAGTCAGGAGGCATGGCACACAGTAGGTGTTCAACAGACAACAATCCCCTTCCTGCTCCTCCACTGCCCGTGTGGGTTTAGGGTCTCCACCTGGAGCGCTCAGGCACTGGGGGCCCACAAGGTGGATCTGAATCCCGGTGGTTATGCCTGGGGAACTAACCTAGCCGGAGAGACCCATCCTCTCCTTTTAGTGACATGGGCTTGGCCACGGTTGTTATATATGGAAGGGCCGTTAGGGGCTGTATGACAGGACAGGAGCAAAGCATTTAGCACAGTGACTGGCATAGAGTTGGTGCTCAGAAAATGCGGTGCTCAGAAAATGTGGTTAATTTTTATCCCATACACCCGCACACCAGCACACAGCTCTCTTCCTTAATGCTAGAGCCAGAGACACCGACACCGTGACCCCAGGAAGAGCCAGGTCGGGGTACAGCTTCACCCCGAACCCTCAGAAGCTGCCTCATCAACCATATCTCCCGGCTGAATCAGCATCACCTGTGGGACTTTCGGCACCACAGTGACACCCACAAACCCTGCTCTGGGGGGATGGGGTCAGCTCAAGAAAGGTGCCAATTTTCCCAAGGCAAGAGAACACTTCCCTACAAGCTCACCACCCGGGCCCCGGTACACTCGGAGGTGCGTGGAGAGGCAGGCCTGCTCCATGTGGCCAACCTGTGACCGACGTACCTTATGGGAAAGCAAAGACTTGGAGCTGCAGCGGTGGGACCTGGGGAAAACCCAGAGACTGTTTCACAGTGAGAAACCCAGGTTCAAGAGGGGAAGTGAATGTACCAGGTCACCTGACAGCCGCTGCTAGGTCGAATCACCTAGTGATTCTCTTCACTGCTTTCGCCTCCTGACCATGGGCCAAGACTTTGCGAGATCTTCCTTCATATACAGACATGTACAGTTGTAATCACTCTCGGAAAGGCATTGTTTCTATACCCAACTGCTTTTTTTAAAGTCTTTATTGAATTTGTTACAATATTGTTTCTGGTTTATGTTTTGGTTTTTGGGCCACAGGGCGTGTGGGATCTTAGCCCCCCGGCCAGGGATCAAACCCACGTTCCCTGCACGTCCTAGCCACTAAACCACCAGAAAAGTCCCTATACCTGACTTCTGACCATTCTGTTCCTCAACTTCTTGTTGTGATCAACTCTCAGAGGTGAAATTCACATAACATACCATTAACCACCCCAGAGTGTACAATTAAGTGTATTCACAATGCTGGGCAACCACCAGCTCTGTCTACTTTCAAAACTTTTTATCACCCCATAAAAAGTCCCACACCTGTGAGATAATCCCTCCTCCTCCCCTGGGAACCTCTGGTCTGCTCTCTGTCTCTGCGGGCCTTCTGGAGGCATCACATGAAAGGAATCACACAACGTGTGGCCTTTGGCATCTGACTTCTTGCAGTTGATATAGTGCTTTGCAGGTTCATCCACTTATAATATGCATCAGTGCTTCATTCCTTTTATAGCTGCATCAGATTCTACCAGTATAGATATGCTCTTCATCCTGGATGGACATTTGGACTGCTTTGTCATTTCTAAACATTCAGGAAGACTGAAAAAATAATGAAATGAGCACGCCTGTTCCCATACCCCTGACTCAGCAAGAGTCTGGACTAGAGCGAGGCCAGCGAGGTGTTTTGTTGGGATATTGGAGGAAGGGCTTGCTTCCGGCATCTGCAGGGGCGTGTGGGCCTCGAGAGGCATGACTCCCTCAAGGCTGCCCCTGAGGCGTCTTGCCAGCCTCATCCTGGTCCTGGCCCTGCTGGGCCATTTTAATCTGTTGCCGTGCTTGCGTTGGCTGTCAAGTGACCTGGTGCATATTTGAAGATGGATTATGGACCGCATGACACTTTACTCCTCGGTTGCTCGGCTCCCAAGGACGATGCGCATAGTAAAAAGCCCATTCCCCACCGTGATTTCATGTCACCTCCGCCTCCCAACCATAGTCACCTTTCCCAACGGCCCCAAGTACTTCTCTTATAGATCTTTTGCTTGGCTGGTTGGTTTGTTTTCACAACCAACCAAACAAATGATCTATGAAAGATGTTGTCTGGGGGCTTCCCTGGTGGCTTAGATGGTAAAGAATCTGCCTGCAATGCATAAGACCCAGGTTCGATCCCTGGACTGGGAAGATCCCCTGGAGAAGGGAATGGCAACCCACTCCAGTACCTTGTCTGGAGAATTCTCTGGACAGAGGAGACTGTTTGGCTACAGTCCATGGGGTCATAAAGAGTCAGGTATGACTGAGTGACTTTCACTTTCCCTTTTTATTTTGGTTTATTTTTAACAGGATCTAATGGAGCTTCCCACATCACATGTGGTTATTGTGTCTCTTTCACATTAAAATGGCCAGGGTTCCCCCTCTGCCCCATGGCATAGGCCTTTTAAAGAGTGCCTTTTTATACAGAGTGAAGTAAGTGAGAAAGAAAAAACCAATACAGTATATTAATGCATATATATGGAATTTAGAAAGATGGTAACAATGACCCTATATGCAAGATAGCAAAAGAGACACAGATATAAAGAACAGACTTTTGGACTGTGTGGGAGAAAGCGAGGATGGGATGATTTGAGAGAATAGCATTAAAACATATATATTACCATATGTGAAATAGATGACCAGTCTAAGTTTGATGCATGAAACAGGGCACTCAAAACTGGGATGACTCAGAGGGATGGGAAGGGGAGAGAGGTGGGAGGAGGGTCCAGGATGGGGGGACACATGTACACTCGTGGCTGATTCATGTCAATGTAGGAGGCAAAAACCACCACAATATTGTAAAGTAATTAGCCTCCAATTAAAATAAATTAATTAATTTTAAAAAGAGTCCAAACCTTATAGTCTTTTAGAATGGCCCACACCAGGATTTGCCTGACTGTTTTCTCTTGATGTCATTTACCTTGTTCTTCTGTCCCCTGTAGATCCCGTGACCTGGGATTTGGGGCTGGAGATTAAACATGTTGGCAAGAATACTCCATAGGTAAGGTGTGTCCTGCACATCCTCTCACATCGGGAAGCCTGTGATGCCAGGCGGCCCTACTATGAATGGACGATGCTAAATTTGACCAGTTGGATAAATGCATGGCCACCATAGTTGTCTGTTATAATGGTCATTTTTCCTTTTTTAATCAGTAAGCAAGCTGGGGAGACTCTTTGCAGCTGCACAAATATCCTGTTCCCCAACAACCCTCACTCACTGGCCTTTAGCACCCATTAATGATTCCTGCCCAAATCAAGAATTACACTGGAGGTTGTGAAATGGTGACTTTCTAGCTTTATCATTCCTTCTACAGTTCTCAGCTGGCATTCTTTTGAAAAGAAGAGCTCCCCTCTTCTCCTTCACCCTCTCTCTTTCTCTTACATATACACACACACTGAATTCATGGATTTTTCTATTTGTTTCATATAAAGTTTCAAGCAAATTTTCTACTTGTTTCATTAATGATAGCCATTTTTCTTCCTGATGCTCAGAAGCCTCAAATTTTGCCAAAGGAATCCCTTCAAGTCTACTCCTGCACCTTTCTGACATGACTTCACTAGTGTTTAAGCACATCCTCGCTTCTTGGGAAAGATTGAAGGCAGGAGGAGAAGGGTGTGACAGAGGATGAGATGGTTGGATGGCATCACTGACTCAATGGACATGAATTTGAAGAAGCTCTGGGAGTTGGTGATGGACAGGGAAGCCAGGCGTGCTGCAGTCCATGGCATAGCAAAGAGCTGGACACAACTGAGCAACTGAACTGAACTTGCTTCTTGGAACAATAAGACGTCCTAAACTCACCTTGTACTTTCCTCTCCTCGAGTCTGGAATCAACTGCTTCTCCAGAAAGGTTTAGTTCTTTTTGATGGTTAGTGGTCTTACCAATCAAGACTGAACACTGAGTGGTCTCATTGCTCCTAGAGTTCTTGCTTCTGAGCTCTTTCAGTGGACAAAGGTGGGGACACTGAAATCAGTTTATGATATTATCAGTTCAAATTTAACCATCTGTTGCTAGTTTATATTTGAATCTCTTTTCTCTCACACAGACTTAGTTTCTAACAGCATTAATATACATATTTATTTACTTGATTTTATGATATACATAAAATACTTCCAAAATTACTGTATCATCATCACTGCTAATAATAAATGTACTAAGGAAACTAAAGACTTCTTTAGTTTTATTTGTCCGTGGAATATATCCCACCTCAGATGTATGGTCAAGGTGTTTTTTCACGTTTCTTGAAATTATTCTTTTTGTTGTACAGTTAGGCGCTTAAATTAATTTACAGTCAGGTTTATTTGTTTGCATTTGTGAACAGTTTGGGAGTTTTCTCTTTTTTCTCTATTTTTGATATAACTTTATAAACATATAAATCATGTACTTGGTTAAAAACACAAAACTATATTAAAGACCATATTTGGAGCAATTTTACTCCCTCATCAATCTTCTCCACCTTGTTTCCGTGCCCCTCTGTTGGTTTCTGGCTTATTCTTCTTGTGTCTTTTTATACATGTGTGTGCATATGTGTTCATGTATATGTATTATTACTTTCCCTTCTTTTCTACAGAATTTATGTTAGGGTACAGATGAAAGTCTAGAGTTCTGTAAGATAAAACAAAATTAAAGGAGACACATTTGCTTCTAAATCTCAGACCTACTCCCTGCTAGCTGTGTGGCTTGAGCTAATCACATAATCCCTCTGAGTCTCTGTCTCCTCATCTGTAAAATGGGATAACAATCCCTGCTTTGTATGGTTTGGGCTAGGATAAAGATATTTCTCATATCATATTAAAATATTAAATTCTAGATAGAATACATAGCAAAATGTAAAGAGCAAACTAAAGAATATTAATATATATATATATTTAATATTATGCCATCCTGTATAAGACACAGCCCCAGAATACATAAAAGACCAAGGTTGTTTCATACAGATACAAAACAACTCTATGACAAAGGACACCCTAATCAATGTTAAAACACAAGCAATAGACATGGCAAAAGTGTTTGCAATATATTTAAAACACATCAGGTACAATCACTTTGAAAAACTATTTGGCAGTTTCTAGTAGAGCTTAAATATACACTCACCCTGTGACCCAGTTATTCCACTCCAGGGTATTTACCCAAGAGAAATGAGAACACATGTCCACACAAGACCTGTGCATAAATGTTCATAGCAGCTTTGTTCTTTATAGCCCTAAACCAGAAATGACCCTTATGTTTATCACCCAGGGCCATGGGTGACTATGTGACGATGGGACACCACTCAGCAACGGACAGGAACCAACTGCAGATGACATGGGTGAATCTCAGAAATAGCTTGTGAAGCAAAGGAAGACAGGCATGAAAGTGTCTGCTTGTATTGGGTTGGCCAAAAAGTTTGTTCGGGTTTTCCAAACCATCTTACAGAAAAATACGAACAAACTTTTTGGCCAACTAATATGATTTCTTTACAGGAAACTCAGGTAGAGTCAAATCTAATGGCTTGTGATAGGAATCAGCACAACAGTTGTTCTTGAGGGGTACTGACCAGAAAGGGATCGGAGGGAAACTTCAGGAGCAGGAAGATGTTTGTGCTGTGATTTGAGTGATGATTACATGTGTGTACGTTTGTCAACAATCTTCAAACCCTACCCTTAATATCTACATTGTCTCACTGTATGTAGAATACACCTCAATGAAAAAGACAGTGGGGACTTCCCTGGTGGTGCAATGGATAAGTGTTGGCCTGCCAGTACAGGGGTCACGAGTTCGATCCCTGGTCTGAGAAGAGTCTGCCTGCCTCGGGACAGCTAAGTCTATGCTCTACAACTTCTGAGCCCACTCGCTGCAGCTGCTGAAGCCCATGTGGTTAGAGCCTGTGCTCCACAGCAAGAGAGGCCTCTGCTCTCTGAAACCAGAGGAAGCCCGTGCACGTCAACAAAGATCCAGAACAACCAAAATCAAGTAAAGTAGAGTCTTTTTTAAAAACAAAAGTGGATTAAATAGAAGATATATAAAGAGTTCCTAGAAATCACTAAGAAAAGGTTGTGTGTGCTAAGTCGCTTCACTCATGTCTGACTCTTTGTGACCCTTTGGTCTATAGCCCTCCAGGTTTTTCTGTTCATGGAATTCTCCAGGCAAGAATTCTGGAGTGGGCTGCCATACCCTCCTCCATGGGATCTTCTTGACCCAAGGATCAAACCCTTATTTCCTGCGGCTCCTGCATTGCAGGTGGCTTCTTTACTACTGAGCCACCAGGGAAGTCAAAAAAGGGGTAAGTACTGTTTTTAACCTGCCTCTTAAGAAATCTGTATGCAGGTCAGGAAGCAACAGTTAGAACTGGACATGGAACAACAGACTGGTTCCAAATAGGAAAAGGAGTACGTCAAGGCTGTATATTGTCACCCTGCTTATTTAACTTATATGCAGAGTACATCATGATTGGAAAAGACCCTGATGCTGGGAGGGGTTGGGGGCAGGAGGAGAAAGGGACGACCGAGGATGAGATGGCTGGATGGCATCAGGGACTCAATGGATGTGAGTCTGAGTGAACTCTGGGAGTTGGTGATGGACAGGGAGGCCTGGCGTGCTGCGATTCATGGGTCGCAAAGAGTCGGACACGACTGAGCGACTGAACTGAACTGAACTGTTTTTTAAAAATGGGCAAAGACTGTAAACAAACAACTTATTATTAAATATATATTCATGTTTAGCCAACAAGTAAAGAAGAGATGCTCAGCTTCACAAGGAAGCTAGGAAATACAGGATTGTATTTTTGCCCATCAGGTTGGCAGAAGTTAAAAAGATTAATAATATCTAATGTTGGTAAGAAAAGAAATCAGAGAAACAATCACTCTTATGAACTATAAATTGGTGAAGGTTATTAAAAGACAACTGGTTAGTGCCTACCAAAATTTTAAATGTACATATCCTTTGACCCAGCCCTACAACTTCTGGAAATCTATACAAAAAAGGAATTATTTTAAATCACAATATTTCTGTACCATGGAGTGAAGTAGTTCTGAGTACCAATATGAAAGGACATGTAACTAAATGAACAAAAGCACAATTCAGAACAATACACAATATAAAGCACAATCCCACCTGTACAAAAAACACCTAAGTGAGTAATTATATGCATGCATGCATGCTCAGTCATATCCGACTCTTTGAGACTCCATGGACTGCACCCCACCAGGCTCCTCTGTCCATGGAATTTTCCTGGCAAGAATACTGAAGTGGACATTTCCTCCTTCAGGGGATCTTCCTGACCCGGGACTGAAATTTTGTCTCCCGAGTCTCCTGCCTTGCAGGCGGATTCTTTACTGCTGAGCCATTGGGGAAGCCAGAGCAGATAATTACATGCATATATATATATATATATATTTAGGCATCTCTGGTAGCTCATCTGATAAAGAATCTGCCTGCAATGCGGAAGACCTGGGTTCGATCCCTGGTTTGGGGAGATCCCCTGGAGGAGAAGGGCATGGCAACCCATTCCAGCATTGTTGCCTGGAGAATCCCATGGACAAAGGAGCCTGGCAGGCTACAGTCCACAGGGTCTCAAAGAGTCGGACACAAATGAGCAACTAAAGAGGGAACAGGAAATATTTGCTTTAAGTGCTTACAGGGTTATTTCCTGGGAAGGGAATCAGGGGTGTTTGGTAAAGAAGTTTCCTATGTTACACTGTATGTTTTGAGTACTATTTTTATAATAAAATATTTCTGCACTCTTGCTGCCATTGTGAAAACAAGCATAAAAGGTTTCTTGACAAACTCTTTGACACTAACTGAGGATTTATGAAGGAGTCATTGAATATATATATTTTGTCCTCTTTACATGTCCAGCATTGTCCAAGGGGTGAAAGAAGCCCCAAAGAAACGTATCCCACTCAGATCCCTGTGCATTCACCTTGTGTTGCTCATGCAGTGCTAATCATGGAAATACAGTCCCTGCTGTCATCCAACGGGCACCAGTAAACACTCAACAACTGTGTGTTCAAATGTATTCTTGCAGGTGTGCTGGTTGTGAGAGGAGGGGTTGAGGGAATCCTTTCCTTCAAACTTAATCACATAGGATATCAACCCTTACAAGACCCTGGCAGCCATGTGTGTTTTGGAAATCAGAAGTTTTATGATCTCAGTTGGCGCTAGCGGACAAAGTCTATATCTCACATAGTGCATGCATGTATGCTCAGTCACTTCAGTCATATCTGACTCTTTGCAAGCCCATGGACTGTAGCCCACCAGGCTACTCTGTCCATGGGATTCTGCAGGCAAGAATACTAGAGTGGGTGCAGGCCCTCCTCCAGGGGATCTTCCCAACCCAGGGACTGAACCCATGTCTCCTGTGGCTCCTGTACTGCAGACAGATTCTTTACCACTGAGCCACTGGGGAACAGAGGAAATCTAGCAGAATCTGGGGCAGCATCTTATGATCAGGCACATAGCCAATATTTCTGCAGCAAAATGCATGAATGTTCATATCGAATATGCAGACTAGTTAACCACAGGTCAGTTCAAGTCAGATTCTCCAGTCAAATGAGCTCATGCTGATCTGACAAAATCAGCTTTTGATGTTTGAGATCTCTCTGGATTTTGGAACTGTGGATAAGGGACTGTATTGCAAGATGCTCTCTAAACCTTACCTTATTTTTGTTTTATTGAAGCATAGATGACTTGGGGTTTCCCAGGTGGCGCTAGTGGTAAAAAACAAAAAACAAAAAACCCGCCTACCAATGCAGGAGACATAAGATGCTTCACCACAACTGAAGCGACATAGCACACACATAGATGATTTACTAAGCTTCACTTTGAAAAGTGATTTCTGATAACATAATGTCAGCAGGATGTGCCTGTATTTCCCATCATTCCTCCTCTCATCATTGAGCGCACAGTGGATGCCTTCAAGTTAAGGAAGTGTTGGTGTCCCTGAGGCTGGCCTTAGTCATGCCGAATAATTTCCATGTTTAGCCCAACTGTATTAAGATTAAGGAACCTACTGCTCCTACGCTGTTTTGAATTTTTTTTAATTTTCTACTTACTTCTAGGAAATGATGTAGGACAAAATACTATAGCATAGCCACATTCACGCACGCACGACGCAGGGTGGACTGGACGGAAGTAGTACTCAAGCCACATTTGTTAAGTCCAGGCTCAGCTCTTCACTCATTGGTTGATGTGGAGAAATCCAAAGCCAGCAAATGAATGTCAGCTCCAGCTCATCCAAGGCTAACACACAAAATTTTCTACTGCCCGTTCTCATGGAAGTCTGAGGTTTGAATATACGCCACCTATGTGATGCAGAGAACCCCCAAGCGGAATAGTGCCTCCGTCCCAGGTTGGCAGCGCCCCCTGGTGGTTAGAAGAAGCAAAGACAAATCCTCCAGAGTAAAGTGTTCTCACTTTGATTTGCCAAACTAAAAAAAAAAAAAACCTGCACTCAAAGCAATGAGTCACCACGAACTAGAGTCAGCAAAGACAAGCCGCAGATTTCAGCCAGGATTTCTTAGCCGCAGAGCGATTGACATTTGGGACCAGATAATTCTTTTCCATAAGGCCTATCCTGAGCATGTTTAGTAGAATATCTGGCCTCCACCCACTAAAGGCCAAAAGTGTGTGTGCACACTCACACACACACACACACACACACACAGATACCACCAGTTTTGACGACTAAAATGTCTCCAGACATTTCCAAATGTCTTAAAGGAGAAAAATTTCCCTCACTTGAAAAGCATTGATTTAGATCTTCAAAGACTTAAAATATTAGAACAATAAGCTAGATCATTAAATAGCTGTGTATGAAAAACTTAAGACTTAAAAAACAGAACAAAGACAAATGATAAAGGAATAAGAAACTACCAGAATTTACAGGCAGGTGTTTATGAAGGCTCAAACAGAACCTCTGGAAATGAGAAAAATATAATTATGAAATTAAAAATGCAATGGATATACCAGACTAGATAAAGAATCACTGAATTAGAGGAGAGGTTTAAAGAAATTGCCCAGCTATATAGGAAGAGCAAAACAAAACAGAAATTGGAACAGAGAGGACAAAAAATAAAAATCAAGGAAAATAAGATACAGAGGTTAAGCTACAACCAAGTGGAGCTCCAGAAGGAAAGAATAAGGAGAGTGAGCGACAGGCAATATTTGCAGAAATAATGCCTGAGACTCTTCTGGATCCATAGACACAGGAACTCCTGAAATGTCAAGCTGGGCGAGAGTGCAAGTTGTTATGCGTTGGATGGAGGAAAGCTGGATGGAGGGCTTATCACTGAAACTGGTACACAAGTCCAACCCAGGGGCCACAAGAGGGCCACGCTGGCATCAACGGCCAGATGTGGGAGACCCAAAAAGGGAGTGATACTGTGGCGGTGACCCGAGTTTGGCCTTGAAGGACGTTGAGGGATGTTCACCCAATGTGACTTAAGAGACCTTGACTTAAGCCCTTTATTTTATAGGACAACCTGCAAGATTGATTGGAGGTGGAGTGTAGAAGGGTAGAGACAAAATGGGAAAACAGGGGAAAGGGCATAAGCAAAGTTATGGAGGCAAGCCTAACACTTCATGAGCAAAAGACCAAGAGGAGTCCTGTTCAATGGATTGGGGAATATTTGAGAGAGGAATTACAAAACTTATTGAATGGACAAAGTGAAACCAGCCTGCGGAAGTCCCTTGGGAGATAACCAGTTGTGTTTAGTCTTAAAACCGTAGGCCAATGGTTGGTCGGCTGCAGTCTATGGGCAAGTCTGGCCCACAGCCTGTTTTTGCAAATAAAGTTTTATTGGAGCACAGGCACACCAGTTCATTTACAAACCATCTATGGCTGTTTTTGCACTGCAATAGCAGAGAGGAGTAGCTGCCATAGACACCACACCATGTGGCCTGCAAAGCCTAAAAGATTTACTGTATGACCCTTAACAGAGAAAGTTTGCTGATCCCTGATTTAGGCAGAAGCAGCCAGGCAATGAGGCTTTTCAGCCAATAACCAAGATTAAGAGGAGAAACCTAGAAGTGGCTGAAGGACTGTGTGCTTTGTAAGAGGAGGAGGAAAAGTACTTAACTTTTATTGAGTTCCTACTGTATGCCATCCCTCCTCCCACATTATCATTATTTTTCACAATGACTTTGACTAGAAACTGTTACTATTTTATTTTTTTCAGAGATGAGTAAAATGGCATCCAGAGAAGTTAAGCAATTTACCCAAGGTCAGCCAGTGTTTCATGCAGAGCTGAGACTTAATTTCAAGTTGGTCAGATTCCAAAGCTGATGTTCTTCCTACCACACCTCACTGCCTTTCCAGGCGCTGTGTATCCCAGATGAAAGGTGACAGCCTCAGGCTGATGAGCTGGCTACT
>SJXQ01000528.1:454342-469141 GCA_006408695.1 Aepyceros melampus | reverse complement strand
GAAACAGAGTACCTCTTTGCAATTCCTTGAGCCCTTGCTCATGTGCAACAAGGCAGACCTGCATACAGAAAGTGAACCGAGGGAATCCTGGTCCAGTTCCCGGAACCTCTGCCTCCGAGATGAGGCTGGTAGGCAAGGAACAGGCTCTCCTGAGCATGCAGATCTCAGCCTCATACTGAAGAATCAGAGCAAGGCCTACAGAGGTGCCTAAGTCAGCACCCGCATAGCAGAAACTCAATAAATACATGGATGACTGGATAGTCAGATGGGTGCATGGATGGATGGATGAGTGAGAGTGAGCATAATAATTATGTCTTTTTTCCCCTGACTTTCTGATGCTTTGACATCTGGGGCTTTGCTGACCCTGAAGAGTCTGCAGCTCCCAAAGCTAGTAAACTCTGAGATGGTAAACACACCGTTCATATGCAAACCAACCAGTCCCTCATCCCACCCATTCCCTT
Source organism: Aepyceros melampus (assembly GCA_006408695.1). Taxonomy (NCBI): domain Eukaryota; kingdom Metazoa; phylum Chordata; class Mammalia; order Artiodactyla; family Bovidae; genus Aepyceros; species Aepyceros melampus. The sequence goes on along the minus strand of SJXQ01000528.1, from coordinate 468,680 downwards.
ACCCTGCTCCCCAACTACCTCCTTTTTCAGGCTTTCACACTTTGGGTCACTACCTACTTTCCCTCCTCACCCCAGGGGCCAGGTACCAGACTGTTAGGGTTAGTCCCTGCACCCCAGAGCACTGCTGAAATCATTCTAACTGGCAAATCCTAAACCTGCTAGCTTGCCTCATCTGTTCCTTCCCTTGGAAACCACAGTAAAGACTCACACCCACATTTTCCCCTCACTCCTGCTTCCTGATCTACCCTGGTACTTCCCCACATAGCCCCTTGTGGCATGGCCTGCCCTCCTCTGGGGAACTGTGAGTAATAAACTACCTTTTCAACAGCAATCATCTTCTGATCTGCTGGCTTTACCATACCTGAAGAAGAATAAAACCTACATTTTAAAAGAGGAGGGGGAAGGATAGAGGGAATGAAAGGAGGAGAGAAGAAAGGATGGAAGGAGGAAGGGAGGGAGGGAAGAAGAAATTAACCTATTGATTTCAAGTTTCTGTAGGAATGATCTGATCCACAACTTTGCCCTATGCTTTGAAAGAAGCAGCTTCCTCCTAGCAGATTCTGGATGTGTTTGAGAGAATGATCCTCCACAGTGCCAGAGGCCAGCAGTTATAACTCTCTACCTCTGGGGACATACAGGCTTGGCTTTGAATCATGACCCTGCCTTTCACTGGCTATGAGACCTCAGGTAACTGACTTGACCTCTCTTGATTCGTTTCCTCAACTATTTTATATATATATAAAATAACCATGCACCATCTCACTCTAGCATCAAAAAACTTGGAAGGTAGGTAGCTTCCAGTAGATAGATACCTTCCAGTACCCAGTATCCAGCTTAGAGTACACACTCCACAAATGATGAATATTATTACTTGGCCATTCTGCAGTCCTGCACCCCGAGTGCTATCTGGTAGCAAGATTGTTATCAAAATGTCATCTTCACCCAGAAATTCCTATTTGGGTCTCTTGGTTTGAGCATCCCAGAAAGGTGTCTTAAACTCCCTGCCCAGTCCCTGGCCTGGAGTTTGGGTTCAGCAGACGGAAGTCTTGCTGTGCTTAGTGAAGGAACTAGAGGGGCCCTGCATACCACCTTGTGCTTTGATTTTCACAGCCCTGGAGTCACACTGACCCCCTTCCTGCAGAGACGCTGTTTGGCTTCCCCTGCTGATTTCAAAGTGAGGAGAGGAGGACCTTTAAACTGGAATAGCATTTCCATTTTCCCATCTCCCCCGTACACCATCACTCAGTAAAAATAGCTAATTTTAAAATGGCTGCTCTTATGATGGACGAGATTAATGGATCTTGAAGAGCAGCCAGTATACCAACTGCTCCTGCAGCCATGATGAAAGCTAATAATGTAGAAAATTCTGCCAATTCCTTTAATTCATGAATATTTAAGCCTGTGAAAAATCTGTCAGATTATATCATTTTTTTCTGGTGATTTTCCGCCTAAGTACATTCGTGGCGGCCTGCCAGTTGCTCAAGAAACTTCAGCGGGAGCAAAATTGTTCTTGCTGTTGTTGTTGTTACCATGGGTTGTTGTCTTCCTGCTGAAATGATCCCCCCTCCCCATCCCAGGATGGAATCAGGTTCACCTGCCAGAGCCAAAGGCAACCCCTAGGATTTTACCTCAACAGGCATAGATTCTTCTAACCCAAAGCCTGGCAGAGACCTACGAGATCAGAGCTCACGGTTTTCAAATTGTGTTCCACGGTACCCAGGGGTTCCTCCAGGGTCCCCAAGGTCCCCTAGCTAGAGACACTAGGTGGTTGGAGTTGGAGGATGCAATCTCCACCTCCATCCAGCAGTTCTGCTTTCTGCAGCGAGGTTCCATCTAATATTTCCCTGGGAAGACATTTAAATGGAGTTTGGAAGCCACCTTGTAGCCCAACCCCCACCTCCCGAAATAACAGATGGAGAAACTGAACCCCCCACAAGGGCAAGCAGTTTGTCCACGTCACTAAGTACATGAGCGGCAGCCTCTGAACTGTAGCCAGGGTCCCCAGCTCCAAGCCAGCTTGTTCTCCTTTCCAGCACATTCTGGCCGACCTCTCAACGGCCCAGCACAGCCTGGGTGGGGGAAGCAGGAAGCCGCCGGGCTCAGATGGGATGGCCGCCGCTCCCCAGCCAGGGTGGACAGGCCTCTCTCGGAAGCCAAGATGTTTCCTCGCAGAGACAAGAGACAGACAATGAGCGTGGTTAGCGCTTGGGAGGGAGGGGCGGCCCACTTCAGAGATGATTATCATGTGGGGACTTGGCTGGAGGAAGGAGCGAGCTGCTTTTTATAGGAGCTCCAGTTCCTCGTTTTGTTCCCGTCGGGTGATTCTCCAAAGAAAGCCGACTCGAGTCAGCTGGCAGTGGCAGGGCGAGGCCGAGGCGGCTGGGCTGCAATGGCCCTGGTTCAGCACTTGCCCCAGCTGGTCACGTCCTCACTGGGGCGGCCCGCACTCTGCCAGGAGCCCAGGTCAGCCCCCATCCAAAATCAACAAGTCTTTTGTGCTTCTCCTTTAGACACGGTGTAATTACAGCAAACATGCATTGGCGGTGAGCAGCAATCATGAGACAACTGTTGAGGATTTCAGATGCGCTTGGCGGTGGCTCCTGGAGCGCAGCGCGAGGAACCGCAGCTCCAGTTGGCCCGTGCTGGCCCGAAAACAAGGGATTTGCAGAAGTCGAGAGCGGTGTGTTGGCACGGTGTCCACGCCATGTCGTTCATCAGCTATTTCCTTGATAGCGGGTTGCGTCTTACCACCAAGCCAACCGACTGACTCATGAGTCAGTGACTTAAAAAATAAATAAATACTTGAGGCCAGCTGTGCCAGCCGAGCAAAACCTGTCAGGCTGCAGACAAAGTGGGCCCCTGCCACTTTCCCGGGTGGTTTCATTTTTCCTCTTTTTGTCTTCTTGTTTGAGAACTATGAAAGTGAAACCGCACACCTCCCCCTGAAAGCTTCTATGTTCCCACGGCTGGAGGAGGTGGGTGGGGGCGAGGTCTCCCGCTAGCATCAGCATTGCCCTTCCGCAGGCCCCAGGGTCAGCCACGCGGCTGGAACCCAGGCCCTGCTGTGCCTGGCTCTGAGCAAAGCCCTGCACGGGGGAATGGCCAAAACCCGTTGTTAGCTGGCTACAGTATGTGGCCAAGAACCCACCCAGGTGGAACTAGGTTCATCCTCTCAACAGATGATGAGGAAAATAGTGAAATGTGTGGAAAGTGTGTTAGTCGCTCTTCACGTCCGACTCTTTATGGCCCAATGGACTGTAGCCTCCAGGCACCCCTTTCCATGAGATTTTCCTTTAAAATACTGGAGTGGGTAGCCATTCCCTTCTCCAGGGGATCTTGCTGACCCAGGGATTGAACAAGGGTCTCCTGCTTTGCAGGCAGATTCTTTACCGTCTGAGCCATCAGGGAAGCCCCCAGTAGTGATCAGTATCGTCAGTTTATAGATGAGGGAATAAAGGCTTCTTAGTTTAAGGTTCATGCTCTGGTCCCACACTTAGTAAGTGGCAGAACTGGGTTTAAAACCCAGATTTACCTGATTCCAATGTTTTTCTTATTCTCAGATATATCATACCATGAATATGTAATATTATGGGGTGATTAAGACTGACATGGCCCACTCACACCCCTCCCCCTAAACCCCAAGGCTGACATTTAAGCTTGGGAAGCACAAAGTCAAGGATGAATTAGACAACTGATGGTTTCACTGTAATTGTGGTTAATGCCATCAAGGAAGAAGCACAGGGTGTTTTCATCAGGGGACAGAGGGCCTGGCTTGGCCTGAGAGGCTGAGAGGGATGAGGAGGAATTAAGTGGGCAAACATTCCTGGCAGAGGGAAGCATAGGAACAAAGACCCTGAGGCCAGGAAGACTGTGTGCTGGGTGCTGATGGAAGGGCAGTGAGCTTGGGATGAGGGGGGCCTTAAGGGTGGAGAACTTGGTGGGGCATTGAAGGCCAAGGAAATAATTAGGGCCTTTATCCTAACAACATGGGGTAGCCATTGATGGGTTTTAAGTAGCGGCATACACAAATCTGAGATTTTTTTAAAAGATCCCCCTGGTTGTTTTATAAACACTTTCTGAGGGACAGGAGAAGGTGCAGGGAGAGTTACCGATTGGCCAGCAATGCTGGTGGCTCTGTTTCCAGACTGGCTGAGGACACAGGCTCTCTCCATCACCTCCCCTCACTGTGCCTCAAAGATGCTCCAAAGGCTCCATCAGCTAACAAGACAATCTCATAATCAGGGACTACTTTACAGATGTGAAGCCAGAAGGACAACTGCAGCCTGGCAGCACGGTTCTGGGGATCTCGTCCTCCTCTCCCAACCCCTCCAGCTGAAGCCAGGGTTGGGGTGACTGCAAAAGCTGCACCCCTTTTCTCCTCTCCCTCCTGGTTCCACACTGTTCTAAGTCACTCTTTTGAGCAGTTCCAGGTATTCCCTGGACCAGTCCCAGGACCTTTCAAAGGAGGCCGCCATTATCTTCATTATCTCCACCATAGTTTGGCCTCATGTCAAACAACAGGGAGGGAACACAACCCCGCCCACCAACAGAAAATTGGATTAAAGATTTACTGAACATGGCCCCACCCATCAGAACAAGACCCAGTTTTCCCCTGTCAGTCTCTCCCATCAGGAAGCTTCCACAATCCTCCTATCCTTATCCATCAGAAGGCAGACAGAATGAAAACCACAGTCACAGAAAACTAACCAATCTGATCACATGGACCACAACCTTGTCTAACTCAATGAAACTATGAGCCATGCCGTGTAGGGCCACCCAAGACAGATGGGTCATGGTGAAGAGTTCTGAAAAAACATGGTTCACAAACCACTTCAGTATTCTTGCCTGGAGAACCCCATGAATGGTATGAAAAGGCAAAAAGATAGGACACTGAAAGATTAACTCCCCAGGTCGGTAGGTGCTACTGGAGATCAGTGGAGAAATAACTCCAGAAAGAATGAAGAGATGGAGCCAAAGCAAAAACATCACCCAGTTGTGCATGTAACTGGTGATAGAAGTAAGTCCAATGCTATAAAGAGCAATATTGCATAGGAAGCTGGAATGTTAGGTCAAGCAAGGCAAATTGGAAGTGGTCGAACAGGAGATGGCAAGAGTAAATGTCAACATTTTAGGAATCAGTGAACTAAAATGGACTGGAATGGGTGAATTTAACTCAGCTGACTATTATATCTACTACTGTGGGCAAGAATCCCTTAGAAGAAATGGAGCAGCCCTCATAGTCAACAAAGAATCCAAAATGCAGTACTTGATGCAATCTCAAAAATGACAGAATGATCTCTGTTCATTTCCAAGGCAAACCATTCAATATCACAGTAATCCAAGTCTATGCTCTGACCAGTAACACTAAAGAAGCTGAAGTTGAATGATTCTATGAAGACCTACAAGACTTTCTAGAACTAACACCCCAAAAAGATGTCCTTTTCATTATAGAGGACTGGAATGCAAAAATAGGAAGTCAAAAGATACTTGGAGTAACAGGCAAATTTGGCCTTGGAGTACAAAATGAATCAGGGCAAAGGCTAACAGAGTTTTTCCAAGAGAATGCACTGGTCATAGCAAACACTCTCTTCCAACAACACAAGAGAAGACTCTACACATGGACATCACCAGATGGTCAACGCCAAAATCAGATTGATTATATTCTTTGCAGCCAAAGGTGGAGAAGCTCTATACAGTCAGCAAAAACAAGACCAGGAGCTGACTGTGGCTCAGATCATGAACTCCTTATTGCCAAATTTAGACTTAAATTGAAGAAAGTGGAGAAAACCACTAGACCATTCAGGTATCACCTAAATCAAATCCTTTATGATTATAGAGTTGTGTCCAACTCTTTGCAACCCCACAGACTGTAGCCCAGCAGGCTCTTCCATGGGATTTTCCAGGCAAGAGTACTGGAATGGGTTGTCATTTCTTTCTCCAGAGGATCTTCCCAACCCAGGGAATCGAACCCAGCTCTCCCGCATTGTAGGCAGACGCTTTACTGTCTGAGCCACCAGGGAAGTCAGGAGATAGATCTATGATTATACAGTGGGAGTGACAAACAGATTCAAGGGATTAGATCTGGTAGACAGAGTGCCTGAAGAACTATGAATTGAGGTTCATGACATTGTATAGGAGGCAGCGATCAAGACCATCCCCAAGAAAAAGGAATGCAAAAAGGAAAATGGTTGTCTGAAGAGGCCTCACAAATAGCTGAGAAAAGAGAAGGGAAAGGCAAGGAGAAAAGGAAAGATAGACCCATTTGAATGCCGAGTTCCAAAGAATAGCAAGGGAGATAAGAAACCTTCCTCAGTGATCAATGCAAATAGAGGAAAACAATAAAATGTGGGAGACTAGAGATCTCTTCAAGAAAATAAGAGATACCAAGGGAACATTTCATGCAAAGATGGGCTTGAGAAAGGACAGAATGGTATGGACCTAACAGAAGCAAAAGATATTAAGAAGAGGTGGCAAGAATACACAGAAGAACTGTACAAAAAAGATCTTCATGACCTGGATAATCAAGATGCTGTGATCACTCACCTAGAGCCAGACATCCTAGAATTTGAAGTCAAGTGGGCCTTAGAAAGCATCACTGAACAAAGCTAGTGGAGGGGATGGAATTCCAGTTGAGCTATTTCAAATCCTGAAAGATGATGCTGTAAAAGTGCTGCACTCAATATGCCAGCAAATTTGGAAAATTCAGCAGTGGCCAAAGGACTGGAAAAGATCAGTTTTCATTCCAGTCCCAAAGAAAGGCAATGCCAAAGAATGCTCAAACTACCACACAATTGCACTCATCTCACACACTAGCAAAGTCATACTCAAAATTCTCCAAGCTAGGCTTCAACGGTATGTGAACCGCGAACTTCCAAATGTTCAAGCTGGACTTAGAAAAGGCAGAGGAACCAAAGATCAAATTGTCAACATCCTTTGGATCATCAAAAAAGCAAGAGAGTTGCAGAAAAACATCTATTTCTGCTTTATTGACTAAGCCAAAGCCTTCGACTGTGTGGATCACAACAAACTGACTCAATGGATCTTTGTTGGCAATTTCAGAATTTCTTGAAAATTCTGAATGAGATGGGAATACCAGACCACCTGACCTGCCTCCTAGGAAATCTGTATGTAGGTCAAGAAGCAACAATTAGAACTGGACATGGAACAACAGACTGGTTCCAAATCAGGAAAGGAGTACATCAAGGCTGCATGTTGTCACCCTGCTTATTTAACTTATATGCAGAGTACATCATGTGAAATTCAGGCCTAGATGAATCACAAGCTGCAATCAAGATTGCTGGGAGAAATATCAATACCTCAGATGGGCAGATGACACCACTCTTATGGCAGAAAGCGAAGAAGAGCTAAAGAGCCTCTTGATGAAAGTGAATGAAGAGAATGAAAAAGTTAACTTAAAGCTCAACATTCAGAAAACTAAGATCATGGCATCCAGTCCCATCACTTCATGGCAAATAGATGGGGAAACAATGGAAACAGTGGCAGACTTTATTTTGGGGGGCTCCAAAATCACTGCAGATGGTGACTGCAGCCATGAAATTAAAAAATGTTTGCTGCTTGGAAGAAAATCTATGAACACCTAGATAGCATATTAAAAAACAGAGACATTACTTTGCCAACAAAGATCCATCTAGTCAAAGCTATTGTTTTTCCAGTAGTCATGTATGGATGTGAGAGTTGGACTATAAAGAAAGCTGAGCTCCTAAGAATTGATGCTTTTGAACTGTGGTATTGGAGAAGACTCTTGAGAGTCCTTTGGACTGCAAGGAGATACAGCCAGTCCATCCTAAAGGGGATCAGTCCTGAATATTCATTGGAAGGACTGATGCTGAAGCTGAAACTCCAATACTTTGGCCATCTGATGTGAAGAGTTGACACATTTGAAAAGACCCTGAAACTGGTAAAGATTGAAGGTGGGAGGAGAAGGGGATGACAGAGGATGAGAGGGTTGGATGGTATCACCGACTCGATAGACATGAGCGAGCAAGCTCTGGAAGCTGGTGATGGACAGGAAAGCCTGGTGAGCTGCAGTTCATGGGGTTGCAAAGAGTCGGACACGACTGAGTGACTGAACTGAACCTAACTGAAGGTGTTTCTTTCAATCTGCTTTTGAAATCTGCTTAACCAGTTTTCATCAATATTGAAAAAGCTTCTCCGGTTCAGGCCTCCCCTCCTCACCCTATTAATCCCCCAGGAGGGCCCCTCCAGGTCACACCGTATCCAGCTGGGGCTTGACTGCCCCTTGGAGACCCAGTTTTGGGGAAAGCTCAGAAATCCTTCCCCGACTCCCACCCACTCTGCCCACCCCTTCCTCCTTCAAGGACAGAGCAACACTCAGATCCAGGCACTTGTGTAAGTGAAGGGCAGGGACTCCTAGAGGCCTGCACCTGCCCAGGCACCAAGGTGCCAGCGCTGTAATGTATCCCTTTGGCCATTTTGTCTCCTTTGTCCTGAAGACCCTTCAGGGCACTTGTGGGGAAGGGCCACATTTTGACTTAACACTATCCTCAGATCACTGTAATTTTGCCACAATTCCAAACCTCCATTCTACAGATGAGAAAGTGGAGCTTCAGAGGGGCTCAAGAGCTTGCCTGCTGCTAAGCAGGAATCCGCAGATGAAGCCAAGCCTGTTCCTTATATGTGTCCTGGCTGAGTGAGGAGGACAGAGAGAGGGACCCTGAGAGGCTTTGTCCCCACCGGCAGGGCTGCGGCCACACCCCCAGGACCTCAGCACACACCAGCCCTGCAGAGGTCTGGCACCACACCCTAACAGTCAGCGTGGGCCGGGGTCTGGAGATTGCAGGTGCATCATTAAGGTCCCACAGAGAGCCACCACCATGCCCCAGTGATGGCTGCGCACCCCTGTTCAGGGTCCTCAAGGCTCAGCCCCGCTGAGGACATCAGCGAGAGAAGGTGAGGCACGACTGCGATTTAGGGTTTTCAGCCTTTCCCGTCAGCTCCAGATGGGAGCACCCCTGTCCCTTGCCCTGCTGGCACCCCTCCTCCAGGCTCCCTCCCACCCCGGCACCCCCCACCACTCAGAGCAGGCTTTGCTCCATCTCCTGATATCAGGGCAAACTTCCTGCTAAGAGCATGGTGGGAGGGACCACCAGCGGCATTAATGCGCCAGCAGCCCCAGAGGGGCGGCTGCCAAGCTCACCAAACACACATCATGAAAAGTTATTGCTCAGAAAACATCAGGAGCGGTACCACTCATAAATATTTAATGCCCCCACCGCAGGCAGCCAGAGTTCCTGCAAGGCGGTTAATTGCCTCCAGGACAAGGAGGCCAGGGTCTCCTCAGCGCCAAGACAACTTCTTCAGCCCCCTCCTGGTCCTTCCACCCAGGCCCCACAGTCCCCCACCCACCTTGCCCAACAGCTGAGCAGGTTCTTTCACTTCCTGACTCTCCTGGCCAAGGGCGAAGAAGCCCCTTAAGTCTTTATTTTTTTACAAAAATTTTTAAAAAATTTTAATTGGAGGCTAATTACTTTACAATATTGTAGTGGTTTGTGCCATACATTGACCTTAAGTCTTTAAATGTCACAACACAGGCTCTATCCGCTCTTCCTACACGACCTCAGGGAAATCATCCTTACTCGCTTTACACTCCAGTCATATTGAGTCAGTGACTGTTCCCTAAATAAGCCAAGTTTTTACAAGGCAGGAGATAGATGGCCCTTTTCCCCCTGCCCCAGGGTAAAGCCATTGAAGATTCATTCCCTGTGGATTAGAATAGCAGGACAATTAAGGGAGAGGCTGGGCCCTGCCCAGACCACATATTTCTTATTCTCAGAGTCAGAAGACCCCCTGGAACACACATGTGCAGAAAAGTTCCTTGGAGATCAAAGGGGGAGTGATGTCAAGAGATGCTCTACCCACAGGCCTTTTCAGTAAAATCCACCTTAGCTAAGAGATGCCTCCACATACATGGAAGGAAACTGAGATACAAACTGAGTCCAAATATGGACTACTGCTGCTAAGTCGCTTCAGTCGTGTCCCACTCTGTGCGACCCCATAGACGGCAGCCCACCAGGCTCTCCCATCCCTGGGATTCTCCAGGCAAGAACACTGGAGTGGGTTGCCATTTCCTTCTCCAATGCATGAAAGTGAAAAGTAAAAGTGAAGTCACTCAGTCGAGTCCGACTCTTAGTGACCCCATGGACTGCAGCCTACCAGGCTCCTCCGCCCATGGGATTTTCCAGGCAAGAGTGCTGGAGTGGGGTGCCTTCCCTTCTCCGAAATATGGACTGAGAACCAAGCAAATCAAAATGACTGACCTCAGGAAACCTGGAAGAAATGCCCCATAAAAGTAATTCAAACTGCCATAAGAGTGAGACTCAGGGGCTTTCTGTCTGAGTCTGCCCATGTGTCTAGCCACAGGTTGCTTTTGCTGTTTAGTCAGTAAGTCGTGTCCTCTCTGCAACCCCATGGACTGCAGCACACCAGACTTCTCTGTCCTTCACCATCTTCCAGAGTTTGCTCAAACTCACATCCAGTGAGTCAGTGATGCCATCCAACCATCTCATCCTCTGTCGTCCCCTTCTCCTCCTGCCCTCAATCTTTCCCAGCATCAGGGTCTTTTCCAATGAGTCAGCTCTTTGCATCAGGTGGCTAAAATATTGGAGCTTCAGCTTCAGCTTCAGCATCGGTCCTTCCAATGAACATTCAGGGTTGATTTCCTTTAGGATTGCTTGTTTGAATCTCCTTGCAGTCCAAGGGACTCTCAAGAGTCTTCTCCAGCACCACAGTTCAAAAGCACCAATTCTTTGGTGCTCAGCCTTCTTTATGGTCCAACTCTCACATGTACTGTACTCTTTTCCCTCAATAAATAATTTACTTGCTTCATTACTTTCCATCTTTGTGGGGATTCCCACAAAGTCCCCGGTCCACCCTACTCCCAACCTTGTCCTCCAGGGACACGTCTAAAGTGCCAGCTCAAGGGTTCTCCCTGTGTCACAGGTGCTGTGCATGTTTCTGGTGGAGTACCACGCAGGATGGCACCCACCTACTGACATGACACAACCCCCACCAAGTCAAGTTCCTGGAGGGAAGAACCTAGATTTGCCCTATTTAGAAGCATCCTGGCCCGCTCGCTCTCTGTTGCTCTGTTTGCTGCCCCCAAGGAGCTCCCAATAAAGATGAAAACACCGAAGGAAGGAAGCAGATGAAGGGAAAGGGAGAAGGCTTCTCACCTGGAAGATGGGGTAAGTGCCTCTTTGTTGAGATTGGCATAAAACTGAAATAACACATGACAGCACAGTGCCCGGGATGTAATAGATGCTTCAGAAATATTTTTGGACAAAATTAAGGAATGAAGGAGGCAGTGAATGGTGTCCACAAGGAGAAGAAATTGGAGAGGAGAGAAACTGGAGGCAGGAAGGGAGAAAACAAATTCTTAATAAGCTTCTATTTCACACCAGGCACGGTCCCAGGCTCCAGATATACTCAGTGATGGAAAAAAAAAAAAAAAACCAACCATATCACTGCATCCAAGAACATGCAATCTAGAGGGAAGACAGAGCTCGGCCTTAGCCCCAGTTTGGGGTGTAGGCACTGTCATTCTAAGACTTTATTACTCACTTCCCATGGCCTCCAAGATCAAGGTCAATCTCCTGAGCTTGCATTTATGGAGTCAGGATAGATAGACCATGCCTGTGTGCGTGCATGCCAGCTAAGTTGTTCCAGTCGTGTCTGACTCTTTGCAACTCTAGGGACCATAGCCCACCAGGAAAGAATACTGGAGTGGGTTTCCATGCCCTCCTCCAGGGGATCTTACTGGCCCAGGGATCTAACCAGTGTCTCTTACATCTCCTGCAATGACAGGCGGGTTCTTTACCATTAGTGCCACCTGGGAAGCCCAGATGGACCATGCTATGTAACAAATAGCACCTCCCCCCCCCACCCCCAGATTTCAATAGCTTACAGGAGATTGTCATTCAGGCAAATCCACACTGGTCCAGGCATGATCTAGCCTGTGTAGACCCTGTGTTTTGGGCTGCTCTGCTCCGGTGACACCTCCATGTGTCACTGCCCATTTCTTTTCTGCTCAAGTTGGTAAGGTTGAAACCGTGACCCATTCCAGGGCCCTTACTCTGAGCACATCTTCCTCTCCCTGGACAGAAGACACTGCCCGCTCCCACTGGCAGATCCCGGAGGATCCCACGATTCTGATATACGGAGCTTGGCTGTGCCGTAGGTCCAGAAAGAGTGGAGGAGAGAAAGGCACTCACCACGTTTCCCCGAGGATTCATCCTCTCCACCTGAGAAATGGGCGAATTGTTCCTGCTGCTGTGGATGGGGAGTAGGATGCCTCTTTTTACCTCTGAGAAGAATCCACCCCCTGAAATCCTCACAGTCCTTGAAGACAGTTTCTACCCAAGGGCAGTTGTAGGCTGTGAAGCAGAGAGAGGAAAGAAATTGGCCTTGAGGTTGGAAGCCCTCAGCCCGTGGCCACAACATGTTAGCTAAAGGGGAAGCAAGCCATGGAGTTCAAAATAGAGAAAAAAGAGGAAACGAAACCAGCTCATCTCCCAGTCCCCACCACCCCCGCCCCTGCAGTGCATTAGAGGGTGAATCAGCTTGTGCTCTTCATTTCTTTTCCTCTTGAAGGTAGTGGTAGAGCTGGGGGTGAGTAAGCCGTATGGTTCCCCAATGCGGTCGCGGTCAAGGTCACTGGACACTTGGTTCAGCCCCCTCTCAGGCCCGTGAGAATGAGTTCCACATCCTCTCACACCAACTCCATTTCCCCTCCGCCCCGCCACCGCCCCTGGCAATCCCCTTCTGGCTTTTGCTTCCCTCTCCCAAGTCAAGTCAAAGCACAGCCCGCCCCAGCCCCCAGCCACTGGCCCAGCCAGCCCCTTGCAGAGCACAGGGCATGGTCCGAAACCACATCGTGCAACGTGACTCACTCGATCTGTGGAAAGACTGATGCAATTGTGGGTGAGCAGTCATTTCTGCTGATGAGGAAACCACAGTAACCCAGCAAGGGTGAGAGGGCACTCCATCAGGGCAATTGGGACCCACCCTGAGAAAGCACACTACCCAGAGCCCCGGGCTTCCCGGAGCAGCCCAGCCACACCACAGTGGCGGCCAGGGAACAGAACAGAACCCCCGGCGCACGGCTCCCACTGGCTGAGGTGCAGCAGGTGTGCGGCTGGGAGGAAGCCCGGGCCCCTGGCAAGGGTGGGCCTGGTTCACACACACCAGCTCTTCCAGGGCCCCGCGTGAGCCACCTTTCTGGCTGTACAATATAGAGGCAGATGTGTGAGGCTCTCAGCGGAGGCCAGGGAGCCACGTAAGAGAAGTCTTCTCTGGATCCGATGCCTGGACCGAAGAGGACAACCATCTCGCGGCTCATCCACTGCACTGAAAGCATCTGTGTCTGCCTCTAGTGAACGAGCCCCCGCAGCCAGAGCGGGTGCCCAGAAACACCCTGAGCTGAATCCGAAGTCCCAGGAGCCCACAGCCTGTGTGCTGTGACCCGGCTCCCCGGCACACCCGCTCCGGTTGTCTGACCTACTGCTCACGTGCATGGGCCAACAAGCCGTCAGCCTCCTGCCCAGGGAGCGCTGAGCTTGCGCCCCAGCTACGAGTGATCAAGCCAGAGACTGCCCCTCTCTGGGCGGTGGCACCCCGACCCTCCTCACAGCTTGGTGCTTACTTCCAGAAGTTGGCAAGGAATCACGTGGTGTCTCGCCATTGCCCCCACACTGGGTTCTTTTCCTCTGTTCTTTATCATCTGGGTAGTTCATGCTCGAGGTGAATCTCCACCTTCAAACATAAGCCATTCTAGACAGATGCTAGAGATATTAGCCCCGCCAGAAAGCGACACATCACCTCACCAGATCAACAGACCCATGAAAGGGAGGCATTCTTTCTTTTTAAAAAAAAAAAATATTTTGTTTATTTTGCTGCACTGGGTCTTGGTTGCGGCACAGCAGATCTTTGATCTTTAGTTGCGGCATGTGGGCTCTAGCTCCTTGTCCGGGGATCAAACGCAGGCCCCCTGCATTGGAATTGAGGAGACCTAGCCACTGAAAGTCTAAGGGAGGCAGGGAAATCCCAAGTGAGGCATTCTTATCCCATTCTACTGCAGAAGGAGCCAGGGCTCAGAAGGCAATATAACCCACAAAGACACCAGTAACTTGGCAGAGAGCAGCCCAAACTCTCTTCAAACTCCCTGCTCAGAATTCTCTCCAGATTCCAGCTACCTACTAACTCAGCTTCCTTCATGGGGGTCTCTCGATGAGGGCCAAAGTGATGAGGAGTCCTCTAAGAAGCGCCAAGCAAAATAGAAAAGGAGAGAGCAGGGCAGTTC
>SJXQ01000528.1:434008-454253 GCA_006408695.1 Aepyceros melampus | reverse complement strand
CCCCCAGGCTGAAGGGCCCCTGGAACACCAGAAAGGCTGAGCTCAGCCATCCCTGTGCAAGCCTGACCCCTGGCGCCATAACCTGGAACTGCATGGACAGCCAAGGAGGCCAAAGAGGTCAAGAGGCTTGGCACTCAGAGTGGAGCCAAGTGCTGGCCTCAGAGCTTTTGAATATGGCCACACTACCAGGTCCCCAGTCTGGGTGACTCTGGAACCCCAGGCTACAGGGTCTTGATAGCCAACCCCCTCACATGGCCAGTTCTTGGAATATGCTCATGAGTCACGAATCTCATAATGATCTATGAGGCAGATAGAGTTTTAGCCCCTTTCTACAGATGAATAAACTGAGGCCACAGCAGTGAGAAAAACTCCCCAACTTACAGTTAGGAAGTCAATGACAGATCCTACACTTGAACCCAGATTTTCTAATTCAAAAGACCACCCCCTCCAATTGTCCTAAAATCTCCACCCCTTGGGTCACTAAAGGTAGAAAAGAGACAGGACAGCATGGCTTCTAGGACACCCCACATACATCAAGCAGATTTATTCTGTAAAAATCAATGTATTTAAAATTCATGCCTTTATTTGAAATGAAAGAGTTTATTTAAAATAATTATACTTAAACACGCATGTGTAAAATAACATACTTGCAAGATAGCTTTCCACCTGCTCCTAATAGTCCACCTGCTCCTAATAGCCCATGAACACAGGACAGTTGATCTAATAAATATTGTGTCTAGAGGGGGTGGACAGGACTAAGATTGCTAGATTTAGCAAATAAAAGCACAGACTGTGCAGTTACATTTAAACTTCAGATAAGCAATGAATCCGCTATTGGGACATAGTTATGCTAAAAAAAGAAAAAAGATTTGTTGCTTATATAATTCGAATGTAACTGATGTCCTCGGTTTAATCTGGCAACCCTAGACTAGGTGCTACTGGGGATGGGAGAGAACTGCAGCTAGATTGGGGGTTCCAGGAACAGTTTGGAGGCCTGCAACCAGTGAGGGGTGAGGAGGGGGAGAGGCGGTGAAGTTGGAGATCCAGGCAGAAATTTGGAAGCTGCTCAGGGTTTTGGGTGCAGCAGTGACATGATAATGTCCTTCTTTTCTTACAGATTATTTTGACCCCACACGGAATATAAGAAAGGGGGAGTAGGGACTTCCCTGGCAGTCCAGTGGTTAAGACTTTCACTTCCACTGCAAGACGCATGAGTTGGATCCCTGGTTAGGGAAATAAGATCCCACATATCATGCGGCCAAATTTTATTTAAATAAAAAAAATAAAATTGACATCTACAATATTTTTAAAAAGAAGAAAGGGCAGCAGTCAGTCAGGGAGGGCCAACAAGGATGCATGTGAGGGCACGTGGTTCACGCAGGGTTGCGTGCCAGGTGAAGGTGCTGGGAAGTAGTAGGTTCAGGACACGTTCTGAAGGCGGAGCCCACTGGAGCCCCACCCTCGGGGCCTGGAGCGCCAGTCTCGTCTCATCTTGTGTGCTTTGTGGCTCAGTCGTGTCCGACTCTTTGCAACCCCATGGACTGTAGCCCACCAGGTTCCTCTGTCCACGGGATTCTCCAAACAAGAATACTGGACGGGGTGCCAGGCCCTCCACCAGGGGATCTTCCCAATCCAGGGATCAGACCCAGGTATCCCGCATTGCAGGCAGATTCTTTACTGTCTGAGCCACCACCAGGGGATCTTCTCATCTTAGCCCTTCCCAGCCCTGCTCTCTGAACCGTGCACCCTTGCTTTTGCACCCTCAGTTCTGACTTCTGCTGTCTTCCTCCTCCCTCCATGAACTCCCCACCCAGGTGCCACCTGATGGGGCTGTCCCTGCTCCTCTTGCCAGGCAGGTCCACGGAGGGAAGAGAAAGAGAAGTCATCATGTTGTTTTTCTTGTCCACGTCAAGGCCACCGGCCCCCCTAAGGGACCCCGCCAAGTGGCCAATGTCAGGTTTTCCTGAGAGAAGCCTGTCCCTCTGCACACAACAGAGAACCAAGGCAGGATGGGCCCCCTGCCAGCCCTCCCCTGGACGCAGGGCCCCTAAAGGACCCCTGAAGAGGCTGCATTCACCCTTCAAGTCTCAGGTAGGGTAAAGAAACCAGCACCCCAGGCCCTGACTCAGCGCCTACCAACCCCACTGCAGGGAAAAGCTCCTGGATGCAGAGCAAACCACCCCCCACCACCAGCAGCACCACTGCATACTCTTTCCCTGAACCAGAGCTCAGAAGGGCAAAACGCTGGTCTTTCAGCTCAAGGTCAGTGACTTTCAAACTTATTCCCAAATTAGACCACTGTGGAGGGGGAGAAGGGGAGGCAACTCCAGGAACTACCTGTCCCCACATCAGCCACGCCAGTCATACCTGTGTTACATGTGCAACTAACTATACATGTTCTGTAAACTGGGGCTTCTGGTAAAATTATTTTTTTAAATAACATTTTTTAAATGTTAAATTCTAATTTAATGTTTAAAAAATGTTAAACAATTAATTAAAAATTTAAAATAAATTATTTTTATTTGGCTGCATTGGGTCTCCGTTGCATCACACCGACTCTCTAGTGGTGCAGGCTCCAGAGTGCGCAGGCTCAGTAGCTGCAACTCTTGGGCTTAGTTGCTGTGAGGCATGTGGGATCTTGGTTCCCCAACCAGGGATCAAACCCACGTCCCTTATGTCGGAAGGCAGGTTTTTAACCATGGGACCACCAAGGAAGTCCTTAAAATCCTTCTTTCAAAGGATGCCTTGGTGAAAATACTCCCACCTGTATGCACGTGTTGAGGCCTCGTTCTCCTGTATAAAGACTCCCTGGGTTCAGCTTTCCCAGTACCGTATCATCTGAGCCCTGCTCCCTTAGCTTTCATTCCTGTACTGTCATTCCACCTGAGACTTTACATCCTGGTACTGCCTGAACCTCTCTCCAAGGGTCTTCATATCAGAATCCCACAGCAGCCTCCTAACACCACCTGGGCTGAGGATCATATGGCCCATTTTACAGATGAGATCACTGAGATCCAGAGGCAGCAGAACCTGAACTGGATGTTGGGAGTCTGACTTTGGATGCTGGCCCTTGGCAGGCTCCTACTGAGGCCCCAACCCCAGCTTCCTGCCAGGATCCCCATCCAGGCCACCAGAGTTCCAAGTCTTTGGATGGATTGACTCCTGCTGGAAGTCTGCCTCAGAGCTGGAGGCCATGATCCAATCAGAGCAGCCCAGACTGGCCTGTGCAGAGAAGAATATCATCTCTGGAGTCTCGGCCCTGCAGTCCAATCCCTGGGTGGCCTTCTCCTGGCAGCACCCAGGGGCCCACTGCCTGTCATCTGTTACACAGCAGGAGAGACATGCTGGGGAACACTTCCAGCTGAGATGGATGGCCAATCAAAACCAAGAGGAGATGTAGAACCCCACACACAGCAGCCTATTGAGACCTCATGCAGCTCAAGGACCCCCTCACCCCCCAGTCACCCTTTGTTGGGCATCAGAATCAAAACCACAGATACTCAGATGGAACTCACTGAAGTTCAGTTGACTCAGGGTGAGCCCTGGGCCTGGGGATTATTTGAAAGCTGCCCAGGTGATGTTCTCGACAGCCAGGGTTGAGAACCACCAGCTGGTTCAACTTCTCCCTTCCACAGAGGAGAAAACTGAGGCCCACAGGAAAGGGCTGGTGACACCTTAGGACTAGGATCCAAGACCTACGACCTAGGACTAGGACCCTGGAGCCAGGAGTCTTTGCACCCTCAAACCAGTACCCCCCACAATATTCAGACCTGGGTCATGACGTGTACAAGGGAGAGGGGAGAACATACATTCTGGCCCCTGGCCCTGGAGGAAACTCTGGCCTTCACTCCTGTCCTCCTGGAGTCTTTTCTGTGAGTCAAACGGTGGGAAGGTGACTCTGTGTAGGCAAACACAGCTGTGTCAGCCTCAGTTAGCAGGTTTGAGCACCTACTGTATGCAGACATCTTGCTAAATACTTTGGTGGCATTTTCATCTAGAAGATCTGTAGGTTTCTGGCCAGAACTGTTCCACATTCCCCAAGAGAAACAGGCAGCTGCTGTCCATCACCAGATGAACTGGATAAAGAGAACGTGCTTTACATAGATGAAATGAAACATTCCATTGCACTGGAATATTATTCAGCCATAAAAAGGACATCCTGCCATTTGCCATAATGTGGATGGATCTTGAGGGTATTAGGCTAAGTGAAACAAGTCAGATGGAGAAAGATAAAAGCCGTATCATTTCAGTTACATGTGGAATCTAAAACCATCAAACTCGTAGAAACAGAGAGTAGAAGGATGGTTTCAGGGCCTGAGGAGGGGGGTAAACAGGAAGAGTTGGTCACAAGTATAAACTTTCAGTTATAAAATGATTAAGTCCCAGAGGTGTGATGCCCAGCATGGTGAGCTGCAGTCAATAATACTGTATTGTGTCCTTGAAAAGTGGCTAAGGGAGTAGACCTTAAATGTTCTCACCATAACAATGACAACAATAAAATGGTATTTACAGGAGGTGAAGGCTGTGTTAACTAACCTTATTGTGGTAAACACCTTAGAGTACATGGGTGCATCAAATCATCACACTGCGCACTTGAAACTTACAATATTTTTTTACCTTTTTATTTTATACTGGAGTATAGCCAGTTAACAATGCTGTGACAGTTTCAGGCGGACAGCAAAGGGATTCAGCCAAACATACACATGTATTCACTCTCCCTCAAACTCCCCTCCCATGCATGCTGCCACATAACATTGAGCAGCGTTCCCTGGGCTATACAGTAGGTCCTTGTTGGTTATCTACTTTAATATAGCAGTGGGTACATGTCAGTCTCAGACTCCCTAACTATCCCATCCCTCTCCCTTCCTCCTTGGTAACCACCGGTTCAAAACTTACACTATATGATATGTGAGTTACATCAATAAAGATGGAGAGGGGAATGTAAGTAAGCTGGGTTTCCCCTACTTTAGTAGTTATGTCCCGCTTATAAAATCCAAAAAGGCCTTGCTTGAAATTTCTGACAAGGAAAGAGCTTCCATTCTTACTCTAGGCAGGCAGCTCCTGGCCCTGCCTGGCCTGAGCTGCCATGGGCGTGAAGCACAGAGTTCAGAGTCAGGACATGTGAGTTCTAGGCCCAGCTCCGCCATCAAGTGCTCGTGGAGCAAGTCCCTCTCCTTCTCTGAGCCTCAGTGTCACTAGTCATTAAACAGGTGGGGTGAACTCCATCAGGATATTCAGATTTGTTTTGCACAAGCCAACACTTTCTTCCCATAAAACTGCACGTGGGTCACACAGCTTATCATGCATCCAGTAAAAGCAGCAGCTGGACTCTCAGAATGGGCACATGCAGCCCTTCCATCCGACTAACCACCCCCTCACTCCCCAAGGAAGCTCCCCAGAATTCCCTGAAGCTTCACTCTGCTTGGCCAATAAGGTCGCCTTTGGTTCTGTCACCTGGAATTGATGGGGGACAGAGGAGTCGAGGTGGTGGTAAGGTATCTGAACAGCAGTGTCCAGCATTCCTCTTTCCTAGAACAGAGAAAGCAATTTCTTATCCCTTTGGCATGACTCAATAGCTAAGGAGGTCGCAGGAGAGGGAGTAACAGAGCAGACCAGGGGCTCTAGGGCAAGGGGAGGCGACAGCATGGGGACATGGGGGTCCTGGTAGTGCCTCAGCTCAGAATCAGAAGATTTCCCCTTCTCTCCGCGGGCCAGAGTGTCCCACCGGTAGCTCCCTTGACTTTTTGATCTATTTCCTAATCTGTGAAATGGGCACATCAGGGCTGTTGGGAAGGTTGGCCAAAAAGTTCATCAGGGTTTTTCCATAACATCTTACAGAAAAACCCGAACGAACTTTCTGGTCAACTCAATAGAAAGCAGGCAAAGTGCTCAGAGCAGGGCCCAGCACACCCCAGCAGTTACTACTTGTTAACTGTGGTTTTCTGTGTTGTTATTTTTCTGCCTGCGGTTTGTATGCGCCTTTGATTGGGTGGGGGCAGGGAAGAGTCTCTAATTCTTAGAGCTGGTGGAAACGGTGGAAACCTCCTTTGAGAGATAAAGAAAGAGAGTGAGTCTCAGAGAAAGAAGAGGGCCTTGCCCAAATTCACGTGGTGAGTCAGAATTGATCTGGGGCTCCGGGGAAGACTGCAGCCTCCCTCCCAGGAGCCCTCCGCGCAGGCAGAGCGTGCAACGCCAGTTTCCTCCTCGGCTCAGGCCCATTGGCCTTCGTCGACTCATCCGCCCACAGGCCCTCCGCCCACTGGGCGGTGGGGAAACCGCGGACCCCTAGGGCGGCCTTGGGTTCCTGAGGCCCCATTCGGCCTCTCCCTCAGAGCACACACCCTCCCTTCCCTGCCCAACCAGGGCCTGTAATTGCACTAACTGCCCCCTGGGGAAGGGGGGCCTCAGCTTCGTCCACATGAGTCAGGTTTCCAGGGCAGAAACCACATCGAACAGCCTCAGCCTCGTCACCGCTCCCCACAAACCACTTCCTGCCCCTTTCCTGGCACCGCCAGCCTGAAGCTCGTGGCAGCTGCCGGGCCTTGGTCTCTGCTGCTCCAGTCCCAGCCCGCTGCAAACCCTGCCACACACACCCGGTGCCCCTACCCCAGCAGCAGGAATCTGTCCAGGTGGAGGGACCATGGGCTGGGTCTCGGAGGCAGTGGGAAGTTCCACCAGGTTAATCTAAGCCCTGGCTGTTCCTGACTCCTCAGTCATTGTCTGTAATTTGATTGCTCAAGCAGCCTCATGTCTCCCACTGCAGAGCCAGGCAGAGATGCGGGGCTGGCTGCCCCCTGCCCATCCACCCAGGGCTGTGGCCCAGCCATGCCCATTTCTCCATGGGAGGTTGTAGGGAGAACAGAAAAAGCACGGGCTTTGGAGGCAGACCGATCTAAGTTTGGATTCCAGCCTTGCCATCGCCTTACCGTGACTTGATCAGGGACTTCATCTTTCTTAGCCTCAGTTTTCCCACCTGTAAAATGGACAGCGTAGCATCACTTCTTCCAGATGTGTCAAGAGGAGTGGCTGACTAATACACACAAAAGCCTACAAAGTACACTGTACATAGGAGATGCTCAAAGCCTGCTAGGCTCCTTCCTCCACCATGGCAGTTCTGGTGAAGCAATGACAGGCGGCCCAATGTCAGGAAGAGTCCTCCAGTGGGAATCAAGAGACCGAATCCAGCCCTGGTGCCGCCTCTGACTTTCTGTGTGGCCTTAGGCCAGCTGGACAGCCTCTCTGGTCCTCAGTTTTCTCAGCTATAAGTATGAGGATGGGTTAGATGGTTTCCAGGGTCCCTCTGACACACCTAGGGGCTTGCTAATAGGATAGTGACACTGGGGGAGGGGGGCGGTGCGTGGAACAAGGTTATTACCATCGTCGGGGCAATGGTTCAGCTTATGGGTGACAGTGACACAGGGCTGGGGATTTGAGCTCACTCAGATGGTGCCAGGAGATGGCCCCCAGGGACACACTAGGCTGGGTGCAGACCATCCTGCGCTCAGGACAGGTGAGCTCCCAGCACCTCCCTCCACCTGGTCAGCCTCACCTGCCACTCTCCGGAGTCACGCCCAGTACGTGGGGCACCAAAGATTCCACGAAACACTAAGGCTTGTCTCTGCCTCTAGGGAGCTCCGCTGGGCAAGGACAGACTTCCAGGAGCTTTTGCTGGGGAAGACAGACTTCTCAATGCATGATCAATAACTGTATTAACAAGAGACATCATGATACTTATTCACTGATTACCCCAGAGCACACCCTGTGTTAAACCCTTAATGAGCATCATCTCATTTAATTCCCCGTGACAACCCCAGTGAGGTCATTATTACCATTATTTCTGCTCTACAGGCAAGGAAAACAAAATGCAGAGAGACTACGTTCCCCGGCTCCAGGGCATGCAGCAGTATGCACCGGGCTCAGGCCAGGGCACCCTGACAGAGCAGAGCTGTGAGTGCCAAGGAGGCCCAGAGGAGAGGTCTCCTCCTGTCGGTTGGGGGTTTGGGAACATGGCCCAGAGGTGGGGCATTTGAGTCCGTCCCAGCTCCCACTTATAGGCACGTGCCAACATCATGTACTTCTCAGACTTTAGGTAAGGGTCCCATTCAGTCCACCCGTCCCACCCCTCTGCCAAGTGCTACTATTATTCCTGTTATAAGGAGGCACAGAGAGGTCAAAGCCTTTGGCATCAGGGGGCGGGTGAGCAGGGGGCCCAACAGAGGGAGTAGCTTAGAATAAACGTGCTCAGGAAAGAGCAGGCATAGCTGAAGCCTTAGGTGTTGGGAACAGAGGCTAGACAGGTAGGTGAGGCCAGGTCCTGAGCCTCCACCCAAGCACACAAACACCCTGGCAAGAGGGGGACCCAGGTCCTCACCTCACATTAGAGCTTCAGGGACTCCCCCTCCTGCAGTTCTCAGGAGATGGCCTCAGGAGGTACCCATCCTGTCTGTGACTTACACACACAGACTCTGAGTAAGCAAACAGACCATGGGGCTCCTAATCCCATCACACCCAGAAAGCTGGGGAGAGGCTGGGGTGATGGGCTTGGAATCTGTGCCCTCCGGGAGAGACGGGCAAACCTCATTCCACCCTCCTTCTCAAACCAGTAAAGCAGAATGCCTGGGTGATTCACTTTTCCTGAAGACACAGAATAAACAGAGCCTGAGAAGAGATTTGGTCTTTGTTCCCCAGGATGAAAGACAGTTGGAAAGCAGGGCTGAAAATGCTGACACCCAGGCTTGGCAAACAGAAAATTAGTGGCAGATTAATTTCACTGTCTCACTGGGGAGTGGAATCTTGTACATTAAGTACAGGATTAAAGGGAATTAATTTCCCATCTCACCAGGCCTGGAGGGAATTCACAGGAGTTCTGTGCCTCTGGGGGACAGGGAGTTCAGTTCCAGTGGAGGAGAGGCAAGGTTGATCCCAGGGGTTGTGAGGTGGGTCAGGACAGGCTGTGGGGTCCCAGGCCCCTGACAAATGGGAGGGAAGCACTGACCTTTCATAAAACTGGAGCCTTTGCAGTCATGACCCCGCTAGGTCCTTTTCCAGCCCAGCAAGGTCATATTCAGAACCATCTATCCTATTTACAAGCCCTCTGTGTACCCATTCTGTCCTTCCTTCATTACAATAATTAATCTTTATAAGGTGATTACTAAATGCCAGCACTTTTTTTTTTAAGAATCAGTCAGTTTATCCTTGCAAAAAACCCAAGAGGAATTACTATTATCATGCCCATTTTACAGATAAGAAAACTGAGGCAGAGAGAAGCAAACTGGTAACACTGGTAAATAGCAGAGCCAGGATTTGACTCCATACTGTCTGGAAACAGTCGTGTGCTCTTCACTCCAGCCTCTCCAAGGACAGGATGTTTTGCTTCAGTGGAGCAGGCCTGACCTACGTGGTGCTGTCTGGGCTATTCCTGGTCCTGCTGCAGTGGCCAGTCTCACAGGGAGCCCCGCCCTGCCCGCATCCCGCACTCACATAAGCACCATGAGATTCTGGCCAAACGGGAATCATCTTGGGCGAGGAAGGTTGTTACTGGGCCTGCTGTGGTGGCCCTGGGCTGCAGCTGCTACAGGTGGAGAGAAAGCCAGACCCAGCAGAGGGACCCGCCCACCCACAGAGTCAACCCTGGCTGGGCTGGGTGGCACTGCTGCCTTCGCTGTGGGGTGGGGAGGGTGGAACAGCCCAGGGCCAGCCAGACCTCAAATGGCAGGCTGCTCCAGCTGCCTCCTAGACCTGCGGTTAGGACATGGACCCAGAGAAGGCTAATCTAAAGGAAGGAAAGACTATGGCTTGCCAGCTCACTGCAGCCCAAACCACAGTGTGGCAGAGACAGGAAAGGTTTGATAAGACTCCCCGCTGGGGGCAGGGTTACATGAGTGGGTTCTGGAAGGACCTGTCTCTCGTCCTCACTCAGGGATGGCAAATAGCCTTCAACTTGCAGGTCAGTGCCAATCAGGTGGCTGGAGAATTTGCCCACAGTGTCAGAGTCATATTCTGGCTCAGCAAAGAAGAGATCTGTGATTGATTAGCAATGTCTGCAATGGGTGAAGCATCAGAGAGTGGCAGCAAGGCCTGTTAGCTCTATCACACACACCTAGGATCCACTCCAACAGTTTTGCCTCCCACTCCTCTCTCGTCCTTCTCACCTCCAGCCACTCTCAAGTGATTAAAGTTCTCTGACCACATCCTTGAAAACAACACATTACTATATGCCTCGGGCAGCCTTTGTACAGCGTGTTCCCACTGCCTCCATCCTCAACTGCCTGATGAGCTCATTTTCATCCTTCGAAACTCTGTCCTGGCATCACTGCCTCGATCTTGACCTTCACGGAGTTCCTCACTTTCCCTTTTGTACATCGTGATCCACAGAGCTGACGTTGCTGAGTGACTCCCGGGCCCAGCAGCGGAGCATCAGCGGCAGCACGGTTTAGACACCCTGCCGTACGTCCTAAAGCGATCCCATCACACACGGGGACCTGATGCTGAATGATCTTAGGAATGTTCCCCAGGTGCCCAGCTGGGCTGTGTTGGAGCTGAGATCTGACCCCAGCTTATCCAAGCCCAAAACCCCTATTTTAATCATCATGCTGTGATCTGGCTGTTGCCTTCTCTCTGTATTCCACACCGAGGTGTAATCTTTTATTCACTTGTCTGTCTCCCTCTCTAAACAGTTCCTTCTTAGATGGCAGAAACCGTGTCTCTCCCCCATATCCTCAGCGGCTAGCCCAGGGCCCACCACACAGGAGGCGCTCAATAAATGTTGGTTGAACTGGATCTGACAAGAATGGTGGGGAGTTTACTTATTCTGTTCCTTCTCCTCATGTCCCAGTCCTCGTCCAGGGACTTGCTTCAGCCCTGCCTGTCTGATCTGGGCGTTAGTCTCTCCATTGTGTCCCACTTTTTGTGATCTCATGGACTGTACTCCGCCAGACTCCTCTGTCTGTGGAATTTGCCAGACAAGAATACTGGAATGGGTTGCCATTTCCTTCTCCAGGGGTTCTTCCTGACCCAGGGATTGAACCCCTGTCTCCCTCATTGCAGGCAGATTCTTTACTGTCTGAGCCTCCAGGGAAGCCCTGTCTGATCCAGTCAGTGGTTGTTTAATAGAGCCTAAAGAGGACAGAATCATGAGTCTTTTTGATGTGGGTGATTTATCTCCCCAGAGAGATTATAAGCTCACGGTGGAAAAGAACAAGGTATACATCTTTCTTCTGTAGATTTTCTTGTATATTTTTCTTCCTGTTTCTCACTTCTTACTTACTGAGTGCTTCCATTGTTTCAAGCCAGGGCTGGGTCCTGGGGAACATGTACCCTCCTGATGCAGTGTGTGGGCTCTGTGGACAATCCACTGGTTTAAAACACAAGTTCCCTGACTCCCCTCAACCCTCCAGACTCTGAGTCTGTAGGACCAGGGCAAACCTGTGCACGACCCAGCTTTGTTGTTATTATTATTATTAATTTATTTATTTGGCTGCACCAGGTCTTCGTGTGCCTTATGGGTTCTTTTTTTTTTCTTTTTTTTCTTTTCTTTTTTTAACTTGTAGCATGAGGGATCTTTTAGTTGTGGCATGCAGAATCTTTAGTTGTGACATGTGAACTCTTAGTTGTGGCATGCGGAATCTAATTCCCCAAGCAGGGATCAAACTCAGGCCCCCTGGATTGGGAGCATGGAATCTTAGCCGCTAGACCACCAGGGAAGTCCCTGCGCTGCCCAACTTTGACTACATTTCTGATGCAAACCCAGCAGCAGCCACCAATCTGCTGAAATTCCCAAGTTCTCATCTCACTGTCAGAGGTGCCTGCAACCCAGGGATGAACTGAAGGTCTGGTGGTGCAGGGAAGGCGGTACATTGGGGGTCCCGGTCTCCCCCCTGCCTACAAGAGGACTGAGGGTCCTAACTGCAACTACTCTTCTTTCAGACTCAAGCACCTCTTCCCCGAGGAATGCCCTCTGGTCCCTCAGGCTGGGTTCAATGCACGGTCACTTCTCCAGCCACAGATGTGCCTCCCCGAGATGGCCTGGTTATTCGCCTCACACCCAGCCCAGACTCAGAGAAGGCAGTGGCACCCCAGTCTGGTACTCTTGCCTGGCAAATCCCATGGACGGAGGAGCCTGGTGGGCTGCAGTCCATGGGTCGCTAGGAGTCAGACACGACTGAGCGACTTCACTTTCACTTTTCACCTTCATGCATTGGAGAAGGAAATGGCAACCCACTCCAGTGTTCTTGCCTGGAGAATCCCAGGGACGGGGGAGCCTGGTGGGCTGCTGTCTGTGGGGTCACACAGAGTCAGACACGACCGAAGCGACTTAGCAGCAGCAGCCTAGACTATGAGCCCCCCTGAGAGGAAAAGATTCTTATTAATTGATTTTGTCCACCTAGAGTTTGTTGACTCGTCACTGGCTTTTCCACACTCGTGACTGAGGAGGAATGCTGACTGGTGATTTTGTTAGCAAGCCAACCATAGCCAGTACTCCAAGGAGCAGTACAATGACGCAGGCCTTGGAACCAGCTACACCTGGGTTCCCGTCTAGGGTCTCGCTGTTAGCAGCGTGACTTGGAGCGCATACCGTACTTCTCTGAGCCTCGTCGTCCTCGCCAGTAAAATGGAAGTAACTACACCTGTACCTCACAAAGCTGTGAAAGTGAAAGTCGCTCAACTGTGTCTGACTCTTTGCGACCCCATAGACCATACAGTCCATGGAATTCTCCAGACCAGAATACTGGAGTGGGTAGCCTTTCCCTTTTCCAGGGGATCTTCCCAACCCAGGGATCAAACCCAGGTCTCCCACATTGCAGGCAGATTCTTCACCAGCTGAGCCACAAGGGAAGTCCAAGAATACTAGAGTGGATAGCCTATCCCTACTCCATTGGATCTTCCCGACCCAGGCATCAAACCAGGGTCTCCTGCATTGCAGGCAGATTC
Source organism: Aepyceros melampus (assembly GCA_006408695.1). Lineage (NCBI taxonomy): Eukaryota > Metazoa > Chordata > Mammalia > Artiodactyla > Bovidae > Aepyceros > Aepyceros melampus. The sequence goes on along the minus strand of SJXQ01000528.1, from coordinate 441,323 downwards.
TTTACCAACTGAGCTATGAGGGAAGTCCAGGAATAAATGATAATAAATGTATGTGGAATCTAGAAAAATGGTACAGCTGAGCCTATTTGCAGAGCTGGAATAGAGACACAGAAGCGGAGTACAAACATGTGGATACAAAGCAGGGTGAGGGCAGGGATGAATTGGGAGAATGGAATTGATATATATACTCTACTGTTTATAAAATAGATAACTAGTGGGAACCTGGTGTAGCNGCATTGTACAGCAGAAACTAGCACAACATTGTAAAGAAACTATACTCCAATTTTTTTTTCATGCATATAATAGAAAAGGCCCCCAAAATGATAAAACAATTCTAGTGAGCCCATGACTCCTCCTGCCCTGCCCTGCCCTGAGCAAGTCCCACTTCTTGTGCTGACACTCTCCCAGCTGGCCATGAGCCTGCCTGAATGTCCTCTTCCAACAGGGTCATACTTGGTGAGGTCAACCTGCTCCGCCTGGGTCCTGGTTAAGGCAGAGGTTTTCTGTCCATGCTTTTAGATGAATCATCATTTCATTAAGGCTAAAATTTGCCTTTTCTAAGCTCCAGGCAGCACAGGATACAATTGCCCAAGAGGTCGCAAGCTCAATAAGCAAACACTGGGTTTGTGACACATCTCAATTCCGGTCACATTGCCTCTGGATGGATCTCAGGATGAGGTATCCTCTTCTTAGTTTTCCCAGGTTCCCCTGCGAGAGGCACAGAGCCTGTATGCTTCAGAGCTCACCACAGTTCAGTCGCGCAGTCGTGTCCGACTCTTTGCGACCCCATGAATTGCAGCACGCCAGGCCTCCCTGTCCATCACCAACTCCCAGAGTTCACTCAGACTCACGTCCATTGAGTCTGTGATGCCATCCAGCCATCTCATCCTCGGTCGTCCCCTTCTCCTCCTGCCCCCAATCCCTCCCAGCATCAGGGTCTTTTCCAATGAGTCAACTCTTCGCATAAGGTGCCCAAAGTACTGGAGCTTCAGTTTCAGCATCATTCCTTCCAAAGAAATCCCAGGGTTGATCTCCTTCAGAATGGACTGGTTGGATCTCCTTGCAGTCCAAGGGACTCTCAAGAGTAACATCCGCTGGATCATGGAAAAAGCAAGAGAGTTCCAGAAAAACATCTATTTCTTTTTCCAATGATCCAGCAGATGTTGGCAATTTGATCCTGGTTCCTCTGCCTTTTCTAAAACCAGCTTGAACATCAGGGAGTTCACGGTTCACATATTGCTGAAGTCTGGCTTGGAGAATTTTGAGCATTAGTTTACTAGCATGTGAGATGAGCTCACCACATCAACTGGCATCTTGGAATGTGGAGGCGCCTTCCACACGCACTTGATGAGCGTCATGGGCTCTTCCTGGGCCTGGGCAGAGCAAAGGGAGACCCTGCCCCCACCAGTAGGGGCAGATGGTCCCCTTCCTTCCTTCCTTCCTTCCACAGAGCTGTGGCGGGCACAGTGGGCAGTACGGCAAAGTGAGGTACACGGAATTCAGAGGAACACTGCTCTAGACAGAATTTGTGGAGAGGAACTAATGTGTTATGAGCACCTCCCGTGTGCCAGGCTGAGGCTGTTCACAGACATCATTGTCTTGACCCTTGTGTTGATCCTTACAGATAGCCTCGTTTTACAAATAAGGACACTATGAATGGATAAGAAAACTGTGGTACATATACACAATGGAATATTACTCAGCCATTAAAAAGAATACATTTGAATCAGTTCTAATGAGGTGGATGAAACTGGAGCCTATTATACAGAGTGAAGTAAGCCAGAAAGAAAAACACCAATACAGTATACTAACACATGTATATGGAATTTAGAAAGAAGGTAACAATAACCCTGTATGTGAGACAGCAAAAGAGACACAGATGAATAGAACAGTCTTTTGGACTCTGTGGGAGAGGGCGAGGGTGGGATGATTTGGGAGAATGGCACTGAAACATGTATAATATCATATATGAAATGAATCACCAGTCCAGGTTTGATGCATGATACTAGATGGTTGGGGCTGGTGCACTGGGTGACCCAGAGGGATGGTACGGGGAGGGAGGAGGGAAGGGGGTTCAGGATGGGGAACACGTGTATACCTGTGGCGGATTCATGGTGATGTGTGACAAAACCAATACAATATTGTAAAGTAACTAACCTCCAATTAAAATAAATAAATTTATATTTTAAAAAATTAAAAAAATAAAGACACTGAGGTGTAAGAATGTAAGTGGCTTGAACCTGTCATAGGAAAAATTAGCAAACATCCAAGATCCAAACTCCCCAACTTTAACTCCAGAACCGTCTTCCCCCAAAGCAAAGTAAAGGATCTCAGTCCTCATGGGCTGGAACGTGCTCTTCCAGTATCTTCCTAGTCATCCCACCCTCCCCCGGAGTGGGTCCCACCCAGATCCAAGTAAGGACAGTCTGAGTCCCCAAGCTAACAGGCCAGGAGCCAGCATGTTCCAAAGCTGACCCCGTCACCCAGAAGCATCTAGCAGCTATTGCTCCCACAGGAAGCCACATAGCACAGTGCTCTCAAACCAGGCCTTAGTGGCACAGAGACTCAGGTGTGAATTCCAGTTCCTCCAGCCTCTGGCTGTGTGACTTTAGGTAAGTCACTTGACCTCTCTGAGCATCTTGTGAAATTGGGAAAAGCATCTTCAGTTCAGAGGATTTTTGTACAAATGCAGGCTATGCAAAGTTCCTGGCTCACGGGTAGGGCTCAGTCAATGCTGATGATTTTCATGAGTTCCTCAGAAGGCAGCACATCCTCCAGAGAGTGAATCATCGCCCCCCTCTGCTGCTTCCATTTTCCTCCAGTCCCTTATCTCCCACCAGGAGGAGAGATAACTAAATATCTCTAGGCAGGAGAGAGAAAATAACTAGGTAGGAGCTGGCTGCCTCTGCACAGGAGTTTAAATTTTTATGAAATGAGGAAATTCTCTCTCCCTTTTCCAAGTGCCTGGCTTAATGAGCCTAGTCAGAAGGAAAAGATTCACTGGTTCTCTCAGGTGGGCACCTGGGCAGGAAAAGCAGGTCGTCCCTGGTGCCCACCTGTCCCAGGCCTGCTGAATGAGAAGAGGGCATTTCCTCTGTGATGCCAGGCATCAGAGGTGAAAATAGATTGAATTTTCTTACAATGGGTCTCTAACACTTAAATGTACTTCTAGGCTCTAGGAATAGCCAGGATTTGAAACGCCCAATGTATAGAACAATTCTTTCTTTTTAATTGCACACGCCAAGGATTAGGTGTTTTTTTGTTTTGCTGGTTTGTGTGTGTTTTAATATTTACTTCTCTGGCTGCACTGGGTCTTGGTTGCAGCATGTAGGATCTTTTAGTTATGGCATGCAGAGTCCTTAGTTGCAGTGTGTGAGATCTTTTTTTTTTTCTTCTTCAGTTGTGACACATGAACTCTTCTCGCAGCATGTGGGACCTAGTTCCCAGACCAGGGATCAAACCATGGCCCCCTGCGTTGCGAGCACAAAGTCTTAGCCACTGGACCACCAGGGATGTCTGTATAGTTTTATCAGGAGACCAGGAGGTCGCAGCAATTCAAGGGTTAGGACCCAAGAGCATGAGCATAATTGCTTACAGATTCCCCAGAAGTCAGGGGCACCAGTGGGGCCTGCTTCATGTATCCTTGTGACCACTTGTCGGGGCAAAAACCTTGACTGTTTGTGTCAGAGTCTTGAATCTCACAGACCTGCCTCTGCAAACGTGTCTTCCAAGATCACACAAGCAGCCTTTTACCAAAACTTGTGAAAAACATTTCTTTGGGGGCAGTAGATGAATAGAAGCACTTAATGCTTTCACCTGAGAGGTGGGCCAGGTCCTGCGTTTCAGACCCTCTTTGCTAAGATCCTACTCCTCCCCTGGACAAGCCAATAGAGTTATCAGGGTGACCGGGTGTGTCTAGGGGTGCAGGTGCGAGCAGGTGGAGGAGAAGGAGACCTATCACCTGCTGGTACTTCAAGAGCATGAGGCCCCCACACAAACAACCCAGAGGCACCCCAACCCCTCCTCGTGGAGCCAGGCTAGCTTCGGATCCCAGCTCTGCCACTGGCTGTGTGGTCTCCAACAAGTCACCGAACCTCTCTACGCCTTGGCGTCCTTTGCAGGGCAAAGAGGAATATAAATGCTTCACTGGATTAAATAACAATGACTGTGCCTGTGATACCATTTGAGATCAAGATCTGGAATCTATTATTTTCACAATAGCCCTTCTGACCAAGGAGGAGGGTGGGTGCCCATCCACTTTCTCCCCAAAGACCCACGGTTGCTGTCAGTGTACCTTCTAGGGGCTCTTCCCCAATCGTGGTGTCCCTGTCCCCAATATCTGCTTCACCTCGATGCCACCTGCACCTTCTGAGCTCCCTTGGCCTCATCTTACCTCCAGAAAGCACCTGAAATGCCCCAGCAGCGACCAGGTGTGTTGGAGGGCAGGCTCAGGTCTCCAAGAAGAGACCAAGGGGGGCTTTGGGAGAAGTTAAGCTAAACTGGAAGAGACTTGGGACCTGGGGAGAGGAGATCTTGGAAGCTGGGGCGCAGGGGTTCCAGTCCCAGTTCTGCCATCAATCTGCTGAGTGACCTAAGCAAACCCCTCTCTACTTGGTTCTAGATCTCCTGTATGTGAAACAAGGGGTTGGACCAGAGCTGAGAATTTCCATCTACACTGTTTGGGGACACGTCCATGCCCAGCAAGGACCCAGGAGGGCAAGGGCAAGATGGTGCAGCTCTCTGTACCTTTTTATACATTAGGAGTCCATGGGCACTTTAACTGAGAACAACCAACTCTTGCAAATCAGAACTGCCAATCAACCAACCTGGGCATCTGCCTAGACCTTGGGTGGAGTAAGGAGGAGGCAGTCAGTTACATTTCTGAATGCATGAAGGAAAGAAAGGGCCTCAGAGATGGGAAGGGCAAGCTCGATAGAACGGAAGGTCAAAAGAAGGAAGCAGAAAAACTGGCAAACAAGAAGCGGGAGTGTCTAGAACAAGAAAGGAGATCAAAGAAGGGGGCTGGTACAGGCTGCCAGGGCACCCATGGGCAGGTCCACACATCAGCCTCATGGAGGGCTGGCTAACCTGAAGGCCAGGAGGGGCTGCTTTCCCCGGCTCATAGCTCCACCATCTCTGCTCTGAATATTTGATGGCTCCACCAGAAGGATAGCGCTTCCTGGGTTGGGAGCCCGGAGAGGTGGAAGCAAAGCCAGTAATGAGCCCTCCCAGGTCCTCTCATGCAGCAGCCGTGCCTGCATCTGGAACCAGCTGGGCCCTCCCTCCACAACACAGCCCCCTGCACCCAAGTGCTGCTTGTTCATTCTGATGGAAGTCCGCAGCATAAGAGCCGAGGGTCTCACACAGCTAAAGGCCAGAGCTGGGGCACCGGGCTGGATGGCCTGGCCTCCATCCCACCCATGTTCTTGTTAGACCCTCAGCCTGCTCTGGAGTTCACCCAGGTTACAATGCTCAATAGTTCCAGGCGCTGACATCTGACACCTCCATCATCTGGGAGACAGGTGGGCCGATTTTACAGATGAGAAAATGAGGCTCAGAAACAGAAGCTTGCCCAAGTCCACACAGTTACTTGGGGTAAAAGGAGCCCTTGAGCCTGTGATTTCAAAACTGGTGCTCTTTTCAACAATAACAACCACTTCATATCAGTCATGTCAGTCTGTTATTCATTTGCACCACAAGATTAAAAAGGAACAAAAAGCCAGAACAAGGAACAAGCTGGAGGGCTTGAGAAACGAGTCCTCCTAGCGTCCAGTCTAAGGAAAGAAGGGACCGTGTATTTGTCCCCATTTCCTAGAGGCAGGGAGGGCCACCTATATCCTCACTTTGCTGCTAAGTCGCTTCAGTCGCGTCCGACTCTGTGCGACCCCACAGACGGCAGCCCACCAGGCTCCCCGTCCCTGGGATCCTCCAGGCAAGAACACTGGAGTGGGGTGCCGTTTCCTTCTCCAATGCATGAAAGTGAAAAGTGAAAGTGAAGTCACTCAGTCGTGTCTGACCCTCAGCGACCCCATGGACTGCAGCCCACCAGGCTCCTCCGTCCATGGGATTTTCCAGGCAAGAGGACTGGAGTGGGGTGCCATCCCCTTCTCCAACATCCTCACTTTACAGATGAGGAAACTGAGGCTCAAGAGGGTCAAAGAATTTGCCCCAAGCTTCATCACTGTAGCTGTGTCCATAAGCCATGCTCGTCTGACTCCCGACTCATCTCCCCAGGCTTCACAGAGCACTGCTGGGCCCCCACTACTATGCTCTTTGTTGGGAAGACACAGAGGGCTAGCTTTTGAGGTCCCTAACCTTGAGGAACCAGTGGTACTTAAGGAGGGGGTAGAATAATGTCACTCCCTGTAGGAGAGTTCCCTGCTTCTCCCAGCAGGCCAGGACTCACACACACTATTCCCTCCCGCACTTTCCCGTTACAGCCTGAATTACAGGCCTCCTAGGATGATGGAGGGGCTGGGGGAGATTCTCCATTTGAAGTCTCTGCCCTTTTCTAGAGCATGCAAGACTTCTGGCTGGCCCCGAACAGAGCCTGGGACATGGAGGTGTTCGTAAACCCTTGATCAAGGAATGAGCGCATGGACAGATAGATAGATGGAAGGACAAATGGACAAACAACTGCTCAAAGCAGGCAGGGCAGTGGGAGGTCAGAGAATAGAGAGATAAGAGTATAAACTCAGAAGCGCAGGGGAAAGTGTCAAAGAGAAAAGGTTCCTTGTATGTGCAGGGTGGGGAAAACAGCAGAGCAGCAGCCTGTATCTAGGGCAGAGTTTACTGGAAAGAGACAAGCTGCGGGGCCACATGGAGAGGTAGCCAGGAGACCAGGGTCAGTTTCCTCTGTGCTCACAACTCGCTGGCAACCTTATTTGGGATCTTGGCCCCTCTGGGCCTCAGGCATTTCTGCTGTAAACAGAGAGGGTGGGGTTGACCTCACCAAAGTTTGAGTTCCCTTCTATTTCCCAAACCCTATGAGTAGGCCCAGCCAGCAGCTCTCACAACTTTCTCCCTCAGGCCAAAAGCCCCAGCCCAAGCCCAGGGGCCCTGAGACCCCGCCTGGACTGACCCTGAAGTGACCACAGGGCTGCAGAAACCTATGATTTTCCCTAAATTACCCCAAGCCCACATGGGGCCATGAGGCTCAGCTGGATCTTACAGCCACAAAACCCGGCTCAGCTGAATCTTGGTTCTGTGACTTTGGGCAAGTCACCGTGAACCTTGGGGCCCTCATCCGTGATGCAGGATAGAAGCTATGACCACTCCCACCCCCCACCCCCACCCTCAGGTACCTTGAGCTCTA
>SJXQ01000528.1:328012-431678 GCA_006408695.1 Aepyceros melampus | reverse complement strand
GAGTTCACTCAGACTCACGTCCATTGAGTCCATGATGCCATCCAGCCATCTCATCCTTGGTCGTCCCCTTCTTCTCCTGCCCCCAATCCCTCCTAGCATCAGGGTCTTTTCCAATGAGTCAACTCTTCCCATGAGGTGGCCAAAGTACTGGAGTTTCAGCTTTAGCATCATTCCTTCCAAAGAAATCCCAGGGTTGATCTCCTTCAGAATGGACTGGTTGGATCTCCTTGCAGTCCAAGGGACTCTCAAGAGTCTTCTCCAACACCACATTACTTCATGGCAATTAGATGGGGAAACAGTGGAAACAGTGGCTGGCTTTATTTTGGGGGGCTCCAAAATCACTGCAGATAGTGGCTGCAGCCATGAAATTAAAATATGCTTACTCCTTAGAAGGAAAGTTATGACCAACATAGACAGCATAATAAAAATCAGAGACATTACTTTGTCAAAAAAAGTCCGTCTAGTCAATGCTATGGTTTTAACAAAAGTCCGTCTAGTCAATGCTATGGTTTTTCCAGTGGTCATGTATGGATGTGAGAGTTGGACTATAAAGAAAGCTGAGTGTAGAAGAACTGATGCTTTTGAACTGTGGTGTTGGAGAAGACTCTTGAGAGTCCCTTGGACTGCAAGGAGATCCAACCAGTCCATTCTGAAGGAGATCAACCCTGGGATTTCTTTGGAAGGAATGATGCTAAAACTGAAGCTCTAGTACTTTGGCCACCTCATGCGAAGAGTTGACTCATTGGAAAAGATCCTGATGCTGGGAGGGATTGGGGGCAGGAGGAGAAGGGCACGACCGAGGATGAGATGGCTGGATGGCATCACGGACTCAATGGACGTGAGTCTGAGTGAACTCCGGGAGTTGGTGATGGACAGGGAGGCCTGGCGTACTGCGATTCATGGGGTTGCAAAGAGTTGGACATGACTGAGCGACTGAACTGAACTGAATCCTAGCATTACAGCCCCTTAGAGTGGAAAGGCCCTTAAAAGCCAAGGGAAGCCTTGGGGTTTGTGAGTCCAGACACACTGACACACAGTCACCATGTCAGAGTCAACCTGCGGGGAAAGGGCTGGGGAGCAGAGCTAGGCTGTTGGTGAGCCCTGTGCTATCCAATTATCTTCTGCTGGAATCGCCCAAAGGGGCCCTGGGGAAGCTCCAGAGAGGACAGAGTGGTTGGCCTGCTGGACGCAGCCTCAGTGGGCCAGCTGTTCCATCTCAGCCGACAGAGAAATGCAGGGAGAAAGAAGTGGCACTGGCTTGAGCCCAGGCCGAGGTGTTTGTGCAACGGCTCACAGCAGAGTCCCCGCCATGGGTTTAGTAAAGGGTGCATCATGAGACGACATGAAGCAAATTACAAAGGCAGGGCCACAAAACAAATCCCCCTCTCTGTTCTTAGGGTAATGAGCCTATGACCTTGACAGAGTCCACGCAGAGAGAGGCTCTGAGGAGCCGCATGGCTGCACTCTCACCACACTCAAAGGCCCACTGCCACCACACCCTACCCCCACCTCCACCCCATCTGCTCAGAAGTGAAAGTGGAAGTGAAGTCGTGTCTGACTCTTTGCGACCCCATGGACCGTCATCTACCAGGCTCTTCTGTCTATGGGATTCTCCAGGCAAGAGTACTGGAGTGGATTGCCATTTCCTTCTCCAGGGGAATCTTCCCGACCCAGCGATCAAACCCAGGTCTCCCGCGTTGCAGGCAGACACTTTATCGTCTGGGCCACCAGGAAGCCCATCTACTCAGAAGTAGCTCTCTTTTCTTCTCCCCTCCCTGCTTCCTCCCCCAACCTGTTTCCCTGCCTTTAACTTGAGCTACACCACTTGAGTGGTGCTCGGGCCAGGCACCTGTGCTGGGTATCACGGGGGCTCCCAGCTATGACTCAGGCAGGGCTGCCCCCCATGCAAGGGGCTGTTGGAGTCACATGCACAACCCTGAGTCAGCTCAGAACTCAAACTCATGCCTTGGGATGTCAAGAACACCACTTTGAAAGTTGATTATCCTCTACTGTTTGTGTAGACAGGGCTAAGCTGAGTATCAGACCTCCGGGCAGGGCCTGCCCTGCCCACAGCGCTGCACTCACTGTTGTTAAAACCTGCCAAAAAGTGGATTTGAATGGAGGAGTAGGAAGACTGGTTTTTACTGAGCCTGTAGCGTGAGTCAGGCACAGTCAATAGGTGTCTCATTTACTCACACTGGCCTGCAGAGGAAGGGATTAGCATCTCCAATTTGCTATTGAAGAACTAAGATTCAGAAAGGTTAAACGACTCATCAAAGCCACACAGCCAGAAACTGGTGTGACCTCAAAGCCCCAGGAGAAGGGAGGGGGAGTGGGGGAGCTGAGGTTGGAGTGGGTGGTGTCTGGTGGTGTGACTTCCGGCTGCCCTGCCCCCTGCCTGTGCTGGCCCCGCCCACACACAGCTTGCACGTACTTCAGCCCTCCCATCCACACACGTCTGGGGTGCAAAGCGCAGCCAGGCCTGCCAAGCGTGAGGCAGGGTTGAATTCTCCCCCACACCAAGAGGCAAAAGAGGGAGAATCAGGCGTAGAGGCCCCTCCCCAGCTCCTCCCTCACCTCCCCCAGTCTGCCGCAGCCTCAGCCTCCCCAGGGTCAGCATCAAAGATTCATCAAAGCTGAAGCCCAGCAAAGTGTGCACTTCACATCTCTAAATGTGCTTCTTCCCAATGAAAAATTCAGTGGAAAAACGCAGGGAGTTAAAGGCAGGGAAACAGGTTGGGGAAGGAAGCAGGGAGGGAAGGGAAAAAAAGGAGAGCTACCTCTGAATTGTGGTTCTGCTGAATTCGCCCACATTTATGGAGCATCTGCCTCAAGTAGGACCTTGAGCCTGACACCAAGGCAGGGCTGTAAAATACAGTTGCCCAGGCTGTGCACTGTACAACTCCAGAAGATCCATTCCCAGAGACAACAGAGGTGGTTCTGCAGAGGAAGCGGGCTGGCTCCCACCCAGATGGTGGGGGGTCAGCCTGGCTCCCGCCCATCTAACATTTCGAGTCGTAGATTTCTCATGTCCAAACAGGGGTTCACAGGACTCACACTTCTCATCTCCCAGTGTCTCAAGGAAGACTCACAGTTTGTTAACTGTTGTGATAAAAAGAGAGAAAGCAGATAACTCCTCCCACAGAAAAGCCCAAACAGTGGATTCAGGAATAAAGAGGAAGAAGGAACTGCTTCCAGGTGGGGAGACTGGAGGAGGTAATATTTGATACAGGTTGTAAAGAACGAGGAGGCATTATACAGGCAAGCCAGTGGGGTCAGTGTGCAGCATTGCAGGCCAGGCAGGGGGACAGCGTGGGCTAAGGCCTGAAGGCCGGAGTAAAGAGCTGGGGCAATGGAAGGAATGTGTGGTTTGGCCTAGGAGGAGCTGGCGAAGGGAGTAGGGAGGGGATGGCATGGATTTAGTCTCCAATAAGATAGCAAAAGACCCCAGGGTCACTGCAGGGAAGGCCTGGGGTAGCCCAAAAGTGTGCTGAGAAGTCAGAAGCCTGTTCCCCTCTGGCCCTCACCAGTTTTGTCATTTGAGATGAGTCACGGCCTCCCTCAAGTCTCAGTTTCCTCATCTGTAGAATGAGGATTTCAGACAAGTTCCTCTTGTGGCTAATTTGGTCTGTACTTCTAGTTCTAAGAAGTTGGTTCTGTTGACCATGAGGTGTCACAGGAAGCTTAGACTGACAAGACCTGCCCCGGGCTTCCCTGTTCCGCAGAGGGCACTCCCATCGCTACCCTACACCCCCATTTCGAAACAGCCTCGTGTTACTGTGCAGCACAGATGTGAGCCTCCCTGGAGTGATGCTGTACCTTCTCCCTGGCTGAAGACTCAGCTCAGCAGGACTCCAGCCCCACCCTTCAGATAAGCCAGGAACGCCCACCCCTGCAGCAGCCCCTGAGCCAGCAAGCAGCCTTCACAGCCCTGGTGTCATTGGCCGAGACCCAGGAACCCTCAGGACGAGCAGCTGCTCCCCACATACCACACATCCTGCACACCAGCATCCCTAGTCAGATCGAACCGAAAGATAAGTCTCCACTTCCTGGTCAGGCCTGCGGGCTCCCCGTGAAAAGCAGAGCGACCCCCATGGAATGGCAGTTCCATGACATCTGGTCCCTGGGCAGGGATAGCGGGCTTCTTGCTGCTCGGCCAAAACCCTCCCCTTCCCCACAAGGACTATGATGCTTTCTCAGCTTGATTCTGGGGGCAACGCAGAGAGGTAGTGGCTTGTGGCTTGGACTTTGGGGTCAGTGGTGTGAGTTGAGATTCTCAGCCCCACTCCTTGCTAGTGGAATGATCCTGACCTTGAACCACTTCCCTATTCTTTCTAAGTCTCCATTTGCTCCCTTTCATAAAATAGGAATAATAACATCCCCTTCTAGGGTTATTGTCAAGATGAAATGTAGTCATGTTTTTAAGGGAAATGGCGACCCACTCCAGTACTCTTGCCTGGAAAATCCCACGGACAGAGGAGCCTGGTAGACAACAGTCCATGGGGTCGCAAAGAGTCGGACACGACTGAGAGACTTCACTTTCACTTTCACCTAGGTGCCTTAAGGCCCTGAACATAATAAGGGTTGAGTCGTAGAAGATGGTAGAGTTTGCTGGCGGGGTGCCCTTGGACCAAGGAGGACTTGCAACATACCAAGTGGGTCTCCGGAGGGGCTTCCCACGTGGCGCAGTGGTGAAGAATCGTCTGCCGATGCAGGAGTCGCAGGAGACACCAGTTCAATCCCTGGGTCAGGAAGATCCCCTGGCGTAGAAAATGTCAACCAGCTCCACTATTCCTGCCTGGAAAATTCTATGGACAGAGGCGCCTGGAGGGCTACAGTCGCAAAGAGTCAGACATGACTGAGCGACTAAACACAGGGTGAATCCTTCAAGGTGTGACTGGCAGGGGCAGAAGTTAGTGTTGGGTTGCTTGGCTCCACAGCGCCCTCTTCCTACCAAGCAACGCCACTACCACCAAGCAAGGCCGCTACCGGCGCAGCCCACAGACTTGAGCGCCCTCCAGTGGTCGCTCCTCTGCCCTCCCGGCGCCACGGCTTAGTCCCCACAACACTCAAGACTCTGCCCGACAGCAGCAGGTGCCTTTTGGCCCCAGGGAAAAAAAAAAAAACAGCCCAATTGCAATACCTTGCAGGCTTCTCAAGCTTATAGTCCCCCAAATTAAGCGAGATCAAATTTTTACCATAGGCATATGAGTTATGTTAAAAAAAAAAATACAAAGAAACAAGGGCTGCCGTGGTGGCTTAATGATAAAAAAAAAATCTGCCTGCCAATGCAAGAGACATGGGTTGAATCCCCGGTCTGGGAAGATCCCACATGCCTTGGAGCAACCAAGCCTGTGTGCCGCAACTATTGAGCCTGTGCTCGAGAATCTGGGAGCTACCCCCTGAGCCCACAGGCCTGGAGCCCTTGCTCAGCTTCAAGAGCAGCCACTGCAATGGGAAGCCCACGCACGGCAACGAGAGAGCAGCTCCTGCTTGCCACAGCTAGAAAAAAGGCCGAGCGGCAGCAGTGACCCAGCACAGCCAACTAAATACGTTTTTAAAAATATGAAGAAACAAATGATTTGTTTTTAAATAAAAAATATAATGGAGATGGAAGGGGGGAAGTTAGGGCGGAAAAAGAGAAAAAAAAGGTCCATTTTTCATAAGCTGTGTCGTAGGGATGAAATGAAGTAGAGAACAGGGAAATTTCAGTTCCTAAAACCACTCCTGCAGTGTCTAAAAAAAAGAAGAAAGTCCAGTTGGGACGAGGAACGTCAAGCCTGGGGGGAATGCAGCCCAGCAGGCATGTGTGTGAGCAGAGGGGGCCCCAGGCAGGACTGCAGCTCATCCAGCCCCCGGCTCTCAGGGGTGGGAGCCCACAGCACCCCTGCCTCTGGGGTCTTGGCTGCGGCTGGCTCAGAGGCCTCCCATTAGTCACGTCAAGTGCCTTTAAACTCAGGGTTTTAGAGCCGCCCACAAATGGTCAGGTGAGAATGGCTGTGCATTTCCTGAAATGAGGATGGGCAGACGCACACTCGACCTAAACGTTCTGACGAGCAACCCAAATGCTTCCATCTTCCAGATTTCGGGGGTCACCGTTCCTTTAACAGTCCCATAACAAGTCCAAGCATCCGTCTCCTGTGACCGGGGAGGGTGGGGGCAGTGCTTCCCAGGATTCCTCCCCGAGGACTTCTGAGCCTCCCAGCAGAATGCAGACATGTTCATAGGACTCTCTGGTTGTTTCTTATTGCTTGACTCCCCCTCTCTACTGCCCCACACAGCTCCACACAGGAGATCACCGCCTACCAGCTCATAATCTGATTCTCCAGCCACCCTCCTTAGTGTGTCATCTCAGTCCTGGACGCAAGCCAGTGTCTCCACCCTCCAACTCATCTAAGACAAAACTGATATTTTAAGACAATTTACTGAAGGTGGAAACTAATTGCAACTGCTACCAGATGTTTCTAGTCTTAAAGCTCAAAGTCTGACCTAGAGTCTGCCCAGCTCCTAGCAGGATTCCAGGTTGGGGGAACAGCCCCAGGAATCTCCAGGATTTTTTCCTGGGGAATCTCTGAAACATGGGTGAGGTGTACCAGCATCAGAGTCTGCAGGCTGCAAGCTTCAGTGGCTTGCTTAGGATGTACCTGGTATGTTAGGAGAGTCTGGTCCCATGGAGTTAGGGTCCAGCCTACACCGCACTCTCCATCTAACACCTGGATTTATAATATTCTCACAGTGGCTTGTTCCTGTCCTCTTCTCTTATGTTTTCTCCCGAGATATCTGGAGATATCAAAAACCTCAAAAACCACTCATTCTGGCCCCAGAAAGAGAAGAAAATCCACCCCTCCCCAGTGCAAAGCCTGTGTCCTTTCTGGCCTCAGGACACATCTTTCCTTTTGGACGGCTCTGGGCCCATACGCATGTGGCCTGAACACCAGGGCCCAGATGTGACAACAGAAGGACTCTAAAACACAGCACAAACGAATGTAGCTGAGAAACAAAAGCACAACAGGCTTGTGGCTGCCTGGGGGAGGGAAGGATTGGGAGTTTGGGATTATCGGGTGCAAACATACATAGGATGGATAAACACTAAGGTGCTACTGTACAGCGCAGGGAACTATTCAGTATCTTGTAATAAACCATAATGGAAAAGAAACAAAGAATGACTTCCGGTTTTCGGGAAAAAAAGAATGACTTCCGGTTTTCGGAATAACTCTGTTGGGTGAGGGAAGCGCAGCAGTAACTCCTGCCCAGTTCACGCACAGTCACCCCGCCCCAGGCAGTTCTGTAGGGAAGGGGGAACGCAGCTCCCACACCTAGTGATGCCTGGTTCTTGACTCCAGATATCTCGGGAGAAAACGTAAGAGAAGAGGACAGGAACAAGCCACTGTGAGAATATTATAAATCCAGGTGTTAGATGGAGAGTGCGGTGTAGGCTGGACCCTACTCCATGGGACCAGACTCTCCTAACATACCAGGTACATCCTAAGCAAGCCACTGAAGCTTGCAGCCTGCAGACTCTGATGCTGGTACACCTCACCCATGTTTCAGAGATTCCCCAGGAAAAATGGACAGGCACTTGCTGCCCTGATGAAGAGGTCACTCCCAGACTTGTCCAAGAGATGAATTCCAGTCTTACGCTACACGACTTCAAATGTTCACAAGCCCCCAGAGGAGTTTTTCCAGCTCCAACTTTATTTTAAAATCCAGGCTCTACCTACCGGGTACCCCATTATATACATGGAGAATTGAGAAACCCCTCATCAAAAGTAGGAAGGGAAGAGGTATTCCACCAAAATTCTTTTGTTCTTCATCATCTTGCTTCTTTCCATCCAGGATTCTCCTCTGGATCCCAATCTACCTAGCACCAATCATCTATCAATATGTCTATATGTCATCTATCTGCTTACCTACCTTCCAATCGACTACCCCATGCCAATCTTAGCTGAAATGGCCACATTTTGCATCAGAGAATTTGCAGGTGCTCTCTGTATTTGCTCACAGGCTAGTCTTTCAATTCCGAGTCTCTACCCTGCTGATTCCTACAGCATTAACCCCTTCTCTTCTGATCACTTCCAGACTTCAGTCAATATCCCAAACTAGGGTCATCTGCTTTCCTTCAAAGTGTGCCTTCTGCAAAATGTATATTTCTTTCTTTTTATTTGCATCACGTTCTTTAATTTAGGATTTTTTATTTTTTTAATTTTTAAAACTACAGGAAAAATCAATAGACACTACTCTTGGTATCTATTCTTGGGAGAACAATAGTATCCCATTACCAACACTCAGAATTAAAAACACTGTTAACTTCTTGGTATGGTTATGTTCAGGGTTTTCTACAACAATAAACAGAAAAAAAATCACTATATAGTTTTTATTTTTAAAAATATACATATGTTCATCATAAAGAACTTAAGCAAAGCAGAAAATTACAAGATCAAACTTAACTATCAACCAGAAATAACTATATTAACATTAGGTAAACATCATTGCAGATAACTTTCTCTGCATTTATATGAAGAGAAAGCCAAACAATTGGATACATATGTAGAGAGAAAGTCAGAAATACTTTAATAAAAATGAGATAATGCTATATATGCTATTTTAATAAAAAGTATTAAATTAAATTTTACATGAATTTATCAGCAGAAAAGGAAACTGAAATGAAACAGAAGAAATCATTGAACTTCAAATACATGTTCTTTACCACACACACACAAAAAAAATTTGTTTTAAGATTCCTGTAAGGTTAACTAAAAGTGAAAAATTGTTAGTCACTCGGTCATGTCCGACTCTTTGTGACCCCATGGACTGTAGCCCGCCAGCCTTTTCTGTCCATTGAGTTTTCCAGGCAAGAATACTGGAGTGGGTAGCCACTTCCTTCTCCAGGGGACCTTCCCAATCCAGGTACTGAACTCACATGTTTTGCTTTGCAGGTAGTCTCCTCACTGCAGGAATATTCTTCACTGCTGAGCCACGTTTCCTTCACAAGCCTAATTTAGCTCCCAGTTGTGAAAGTATTTCCACTTAATTTTTGCTTTGATGTGATTCTGCTAAGGGCTATAGCATTCTGCCTGGGTAAAACTAGGTTTCATTTGTTTGTTAGGGGTACAGAACTGATGTTTTGATTTCTCACAGGACCCTTTTTTCCCACTAAAAGCCCCACAAAAGGTGTATTTCTTTATCTTTTATCTGCATTGATGGGGATCTGAATTACTCCTTGTTGCTGAGGGAACACTGCCCAGATGCCCAGCTTTGCTCAGATGGTCTTGGGTCCAGCTTCCTATCTCGAGCAGCTCCGAGTCAATTCTTAGCTACCCGTGTACTTGTAAAAGTCCTGTCCTCAACCACCGCCCCAGCAGTCAGGGCAGCTGTCCACATCCAGCTCCAGGTCCCCAGAGCAACTGGTCACAGCTATAGATGTGAGATCTTTCTTCACTTTTCAACCAGAGATTTCTGTCTGTTTCACATTATCTGTCTTTATAATATTCCTCTGTTATATTTGAGCCAGTATTTCTATGTGTTCCCAGTGGGAAGGTTAACAGTGGCTGGGGGTTTCTTTTGTCTCACTACTCTGTGTATTTGTCCAAGTTTCTCAATGAGATTATAACATTTTCTCTGTCTATGGAATTCTCCAGGCAAGAATACTGGAGTGGGTAGCCATTCGCTTCTCCAGGGGACCTTCCCGACTCAGGGGTGAATCCCATTCTCCTGCACTGCAAGCAGAGTCTTTACCGTCTGAGGCACCATGAGAAAGCACTGTACATTACAATGAGTATTTTCTCAAACTACACGTTTGTATTATTCTTGCTGTCGTGCTCAGTCAGCCGTGTCCGACTCTTTGTGCCCTCATGGACTGTGTAGCCTACCAAGCTCCTTTTTCCATGGAATTTTCCAAGCAAGAAGGCTGAAGCAGCTTGCTATTTCCTACTCCAGAGGATCTTCCCAACCCAGGGATCGAACCTGCATCTCTGGGGCCTCCTGCATTAGCAGGCGGGTTCTTTACCACTGTGCCACCTGGGAAGCCTGTTTGTAAAATAAACAGTATCAACTGATCTCCCACTTTGTAAAAAGACATTAGTATTTTTTATTTTATGTTTACAAGGTTTAAGAGTTCATGTTTGATAACTATACTCCCATAGTTGTTTGAAACTTTATTTTTAAATGCATTTGTGATCACCATCAATATTTCTTAATTCCTGAATTCTTAAGGGTCAGACACAATTTAGCAACTTCACTTTCCTGCATTGGAGAAGGCAATGGCAACCCACTCAAGTACTCTTGCCTGGAAAATCCCATGGACAGAGGAGCCTTGTGGGCTGCAGTCCATGGGTCGCTAAGAGTCGGACATGATTGAGTGACTTCACGACTTCACTTACTTTTATTCATAACTTATTTGGCTGGGTTTTCTTTCCAAGTAGAACTCAACTAAGGGTTCGTGCCTGATATGTTCACAAATTCTCTTAGGCTTGAGAATGCCTGTCTGCCTGGTCTTTGTACTTAAACAATAGCTGCCTATTCTTAGATGACACTCCATTTCTCCCAGAATTTTGGAGACATTATTTTATGGTCTTCAGGAATTGATGATTATGACAGAAAGCCCATAGTCAGCCTGATTTCCTCCTACATCACTCCCCTCCCCCACCATCTCTCTAACCCTTGTTGGTGATTTGCTTTTGCTTTCCTAATATCCAAAGATACTGTTGTTTTTATCCTGGAAGTTCAGTAGCCTACTTAAGCTATGTTCAGCAATGAGTGCTTATAATCACCTATGCTCTTTTGATCTGCAGGATTATTCCTTTCTGCATCCCAGGGACATTGTCTGGTCCAACTTTAAGTACATCCTCTTTATCCTTTGATGTATTCTTAAATTCAGGCAACACCTGAATTTAACATATTGGAGCATCTCCCTCTCAGTTGATATCTAGTAATTCACTTTCATGCAGGACCTGGCCCACCTCTCAGGTGAAAGCATTGAGTGCTTCTATTCATCTACTGCTGCTGCTGCTAAGTCACTTCAGTCGTGTCCGACTCTGTGCGACCCCATAGATGGCAGCTCACCAGGCTTCCCCGTCCCTGGGATTCTCCAGGTAAGAACACTGGAGTGGGTTGCCATTTCCCTCTCCAATGCATGAAAGTGAAAAGTGAAAATGAAGTCGCTCAGTCGCGTCCGACTCTTCGCGATGCCATAGACTGCAGCCTACCAGGCTCCTCCGTCCATGGGATTTTCCAGGCAAGAGTACTGGAGTGGGGTGCCATTGCCTTCTCCAACTCTAACTGCTGTAATCTCTTTTTCTTCTACCTCATCAAGCTTGTTCTCTGTGTCCATAATTTCAACTTTGTCTATGTTCAAGGGTGTCAATTCCTTCCTGGCTCTTTCTAATTTATTCAGCATACATGAAGATTTGGGTCTGGCATTTAGTTTGGGGGCTTTGCAATCTCTATCCCCTTCTGTTCCTCGCTCTTGTAACTTAGGGTTAGAATTTATGGGTTTACGAAACTAGTCTGGGTGGTCTTCAAACGGGTATATGAAGAGTAGTGGAGAATCCTCTTCTGATTCATGATCATCTTTTCTTCTAAGTTGGGTATTTCCTCTCTCCGTTATAACACAAACTAGTTGCCTTATCTTTTCTGTTTATTTTCTTTCATTTGAATAGTTCCGGACTTCCTGTTTGCATCAATATAGTAAACGTGCTTCTCAGCACTTAAAAAAAAAATTATTTGCCTGCCCTGGGTCTTAGTTATGGCAATGCAGAATCCTTAGTTGCCACTTGAGAAATCTAGTTCCTGACCAGGGAGCGAACCCGGATCCCCCGCACTAGGAACACAGCATCTAAACCAGCGGATCACCAGGGAAGTCCCTTCTCAGTGCTTTTTGCCACACCTGAGACCAGTGGTTTTGTCTCCTGGCTGAGGGTTGGGGAAAGCATTTCTGGCCAATTTTCTTCATCCTGAGGGATGCTGGAGGGTACGGGGTGGGGAGGAGCTGAGCTCAGGCAGGACGCACTCTTGGTTAGAGTAACTGGGTTCTGTTTTCTCGTCCAAAGTCTGCTAAGTGGCCTGGCCCAGGTGTTCCCCACTGCTTTGAGGATGTGCTCCATCACCATGGGGAACAGCCTGAGCCAAGATCTTCCCTGAGATTCAAAACGTAGCCCTGAAGCCTTCATGTCTGTTGGAGGGGGCTCACCTCCCTCGTTACCATCTCCCACTTCACGTGCCCATGAAGCCTTCCCACTACTCCCAAGACAGATTGGGAAAAGGGAGAGGAACCCAGTCATTTTGCATCTCTCCAGATTAGAGGTCTTATTGGGAGAAAAAAAAAAGTCTAGATTTTTATCCATCAAAGAGGAGCCTCACTGTACTACATCTCTCCTCCTCACTCGGAATCCTCTTTTCTTCTCTTCGTTGTCAATATTAACATTCACAGGACCAGGGCATGTCTTCCTCATGTGGCTGCTGTCAGTGATTGCTTGCTTACTGGAGTTTGCAATTTTTAATTCATTTCTTTAAGTATTGCTGGAGGGAAATTCTGAGATTTGGCTTCCATTTATTTCCTTATTCCCCAATCCTTTGAACAGTTTTTGTCACTTTCTCACTTTTAATAATAATAATTAATATGCGCTGAGTGTCTGTTACATTCTAGACTCCAAACTAAGCCCTTTGGTATTCACCACCTCACCAAATTCTCCAAATGGTACTTTAAGGAAAGTATTATTCAGTTCAATTCAGTTCAGTCGCTCAGACGTGCATTAGTGCTATTTTAAGCATGAGAAAACTAAAAGCCTTAAAATGTGTAATAAGTTACCCAGCGTCACCAGATATTGGGTAACACCTAGACTAGCTAGTCATCAGCCAGCAAGGGTGTTAAAATAATCCTCTTCATTTTGATCTCACTGCATCTGGGATCTCTCTGCACTGGGATGGCAGAGACATCACAGGCAGACTGGCCTTTTATCTAAGGAAAAGGATTTCCGGCTGATTATGAGCTGGAATGACCCCTACTTTTTTCCTGAGTGACAGGAAAGCCTGTGATTTCTTGACACTTCTTGTCATGTGATATGTGCCCTGAGATGTAGCAGCTCGAGGATTACTGAGTCACAGCCTCAGGCTGTGGTGTGTCTCCTCCTTCTTGATTTTCTGCCTGGAATTTGGAAAGTTTGTTGTTGTTGTTCAGTTCAGTTCAGTCGCTCAGTCGTGTCTGACTCTTTGCGACCCCATGAACCGCAGCACGCCAGGCCTCCCTGTCCATCACCAACTCCCGGAGTTTACCCAAACTCATGTCCATCGAGTCAGTGATGCCATCCAACCATCTCATTCTGTTACCCTCTTCTCCTGCCCTCAATCTTTCCCAGCATCAGGGTCTTTTCAAATGAGTCAGCTCTTCGCATGAGGTGGCCAAAGTATTGGAGTTTCAGCTTCAACTTCAGTCCTTCCAATGAACACTCAGGACTGATCTCCTTTAGGATGGACTGATTGGATCTCCTTGCAGTCCAAGGGACTATCAAGAGCCTTCTCCAACACCACAGCTCAAAGGCATCAATTCTTCAGCACTCAGCTTTCTTTAGAGTCCAACTGTCAATCCATACATGACTGCTGGAAAAACCATGGCCTTGACTAGATGGACCTTTGTTGACAAAGTAATGTCTCTGCTTTTTAATATGCTATCCAGGTTGGTCATAACTTTCCTTCCAAGGAGTAAGAGTCTTTTAAATTCATGGCTATAATCATCTGCAGTGATTTTGGAGCCCCCAAAAAATAAAATCAGCCACTGTTTCCACTGTTTCCCCATCTATTTCCCATGAAGTGATGGGACCAGATGCCATGATCTCAGTTTTCTGAATGTTGAGCTTTAAGCCAACTTTTTCACTCTCCTCTTTCACCTTCATCAAGAGGCTGTTTAGTTCTTCTTTGCTTTCTGCCATAAGGGTGGTGTCATCTGCATACCTAAGGTTATTGATATTTCTCCTGGCAATCTTGATTCCAGCTTGTGCTTCTTCCAGCCCAGTGTTTCTCATGATGTACTCTGCATAGAAGTTAAATAAGCAGGGTGACAATATACACCCTGTTGTTTAGTCACTCAATTGTGTCCGACTCTTTGTGACCCCATGGACTGCAGTATGCCAGGCTTCCCTGTCCTTTACTCTCTCCTAAAGTTTGCTCAAACTCATGTCCATTGAGTCAGTGATGCTGTCCAACCATCTCATCCTCTGTCATCCCCTTCTCCTCCTGCCCTCAATCTTTCCCATCATCAGGGTCTTTCCCAGTGAGTCGGCTCTTTACATCAGGTGACCAAAGTACTGGAGCTTCTGCTTTAGCATCAGTCCTTCCAATGAATATTCAGAATTGATTTCCTTCAGGATTGATTGGCTTGATCTCCTGGCTGTCCAAGGGACTCTCAAGTGTCTTTTCCAGCACCACAATTCAAAAGCATCAATTCTTCAGTGCTCAGCCTTCTTTATGGTCCAATTCTCACATCTGTACATGACACTGGAAAAACCATAGCTTTAACAAGATGGACCTTTGTCAGCAAAGTGATGTCTCTGCTTCTTTATATGCTGTCTAGGTTTGTCATAGCTTTCCTTCCAAAGGGCAAGCGTCTTTAATTTGTGGCTGCAGTCACCGTCCACAGTGATTTTGGAGCCCAAGAAAATAAAATCTGACTTAGAGGCATGGCAATAGTTCAGCTTTGTCCTTAGAGTGGTTCTGAGCTCCAGAAAAGAGATTAAAATCCAAAGTCTATAGCTGTAGTTATAAGTTATAGCCCAGTAACCACCGCCCCCCGCCTACACACACACACTTCTAGTCCAGAGTTACCCAGACTTATCTATGAAAGTAAGTCTTAGATGGAAGTGAGTGGGTACTTTCACAGGCTGCAGTATAACTGAAAGTTCCCTTCTAACTGTGAAAAACTTCCAGATTTTCATCTTAAAAATTCATGGGAATTTTGCTTTCCAACATGTTTGAGTTTTATATTAGAGTTGATATTAGAATCTTCCAGGAAAATTAACTTTCCAGGAAAATATGCTAGGCTTATCTGGGGTTTGCTGCCCTGGAACTTTGCCTCTTGCAGGGGTGGGGTGTGAAAATAAGCATCCTTCTCTACCCCATCTCAGCAGCTCTGCGTCTTTACAGTTTCTCAGTTCAGAATAGAGGACACTAGTCTTAGTCAACTTGCAGAAGTGAGCAGGGGTAGGCCACTTGCCTAGAAGGTCTGCCTGTCTGGGCTCACCAGCCCTGGCCAGCGGCCAGGACACACCAGCCAGGCCACAGACAGGGGAGTCTGCCTTTCCCAAACGCATCTCCCGCCCTAACCTCAGAGCAAAAGGACTTTCACAGCTGGGCCCTGCCTCCCAAGAGGTGTTTACCCAACGAAAGCTGACCACCAGGCAGACGGAGCAGGAGCCAGTCACAAGACTTCCCAGGTTATTTGTATTTCTCTCCAAACTCCAGGAGTTCCCACCCACATTCTCCAGCTCTGTCTTAAAGTTATTTACATGAAGTGAGGCACGTTGAATGCATTACCTTTAATCTCAGCAACCCTCAAAAACAGGTGTTTTTGTGCCCATTTTGCTGAGTAGAAAACTGAGGTGAAGAGGCTTGCTTTCAGCCACACAGTCAGTAAGGGCCCAGCGAGATTCAAATGTGTGAAAGTTTTACCTCCCGCCCCACAGTGGCGATACTGCCTCTGAGGTTCAGAGGTGTGGGTGCTTTACCTCCTGGGAGCCTGAGCAGTGGACAGTGTGAGGTCCACTTTGTCACCCACTCCTCCTCTAAGAAGGGTTACACCTGTGTGCCCCTCCTCTTTCCCTTAGGGTGAGATTTTCCCCATGAGAACTTCTGGTCTTCATGCAAATAGACCTCTAGTGGCCTGAGACTCCAGTTCTGCAGGCTGACCCTCTTTCTATGGCCTTGCTCAGGATGCATGTGGGCTCACTGGGCAGCATAGTCCTTTTCCATCAGTAAGTCCTCACCTGTACCCATTAGAGGGTCCCTCTATCTCTTTGCAGTCATCCTGGCCTCCCAATCACCTCTTTACATCACTAAAAACCGCGCTGGTGCCACAGAAGCTGCAAATGAACAATGCAGCCCTGGAGCCCACATACCAGGATTGTAGAGAACACACACACATGCGCATCACACACACACACACGCTGAGAAGCTGAACAGCACTAGAAGCATCCGTCAGCAGTCTTTGCAGGGAAAAAGAACTAGAAGAGGGAGGTAAGACTGAGTTGGGGTGGGGGTCAATCACGGAAGGCCACAAGGAAGAGGTGGACTTGAATTGAGCATGAGGAGCTCCATCGGTCTTACATCGTGGTG
Organism: Aepyceros melampus; assembly: GCA_006408695.1. NCBI lineage: Eukaryota > Metazoa > Chordata > Mammalia > Artiodactyla > Bovidae > Aepyceros > Aepyceros melampus. Next base: position 415,358 of record SJXQ01000528.1, on the reverse strand, counting down.
AAAAGTGAAAGGAGAACCAGGCAAGCCGAGGCTTGCTTTCAGCTGCACAGTCAGTAAGCGGGAGGTGTGTGCTGTGTGAAGCGTCATGAAGATGCTGGGAGCTGCATCATCCAATCAGAGGAGGGACAAGAAGGAGATGCCATGCAGGGGGAGGTCAGGCTTGCATCAGGGGCTGCAGCTCCACTCCTCTGCATGCCCTGCTTCTCCTCACTCCCTGCCCCACCCCAGCCACTAGGAGCAGTGTAGTGGGCACCAGTGGGTGACTGCGTCAGGGCTCCCATCCTTTGGGCACTGCCCTTGAAGGATGCAAGAGAGGACTCCCAGATATAAAGGCACTCCAAGACCCTGCCCTGGGCAAGGATGACACCCTTGTCTCCTAGGCTGGGCCAATCAGACTCTCTCCCCAATAGATTAAAGAGAAGATACACGGTAGTCAGGGGATGCTTATGCTTGAGGCAAAGCGAAGGCTCACCGATGAGGCTGCGGAGCACGGGAGCAGGCTGGCTCCTGCCCTCCTCAAAGCAACTCGCCTTTGACTTCTGGAATGCCCCCAGGGTCTTCCAGTGAAGTTTCTCATTTTGCTTGAGTCCCCTAAAATTGGTTGCTTGCAATAAAAATAACCACAGAAGGGGAGGTGAGCAATTTTCTCATTGAGCACCAGCAAGTGTTAAGAAAATTAACCATGTCATCTCTCTTCATCCTTTCAATAACCACATGCTCAGTTCAGTCACTCAGTCATGTCCGACTCTTTGTGACCCCATGGACTGCAGCACTCCAGGCTTACCTGTCCGTCACCAACTCCCAGAGCTTGCTCAAATTCATGTCCACCAAGTCAGTGAAGCCGTCCAACCATCTCATCCTCTGTCGTCCCCTTGTCCTCCTGCCTTCAATCTTTCCCAGCATCAGGGAGTTTTCCAGTGAGTTAGTTCTTTGCATCAGGTGGCCAGAGTACTGGAGTTTCAGCTTCAGCATCAGTCCTTCCAGTGAATATTCAGGATTTATTTCCTTTAGGCTGGACTGGTTAGACCTCCTTGCAGTCCAAGGGACTCTAAAGAGTCTTCTCTAACACCACAGTTCAAAAGCATTAGTTCTTTGGTGCTCAGCTTTCTTTATAGTCCAGCTCTCACATTCATACATGACTGCTGCAAAAACCACAGCTTTGACTAGATGGACCTTTGTTGACAAAGTAATGTCTCTGCTTTTTAATATGCTGTCCAGGTTGATCATAGCTTTTCTTCCAAGGAGCAAGCATCAAGTTAAATAAAGTGTCTTTAACCACGTGTGAGTAGGATTATTGTTCTTATTTTACAGATTAAGAAACAGACTGGGCTCCTAAAGCCAGCTATACATTGCCCAGGTGCAAACTGGGAAATAGTGGGGTTGATGACAGCCCAGCCGTGGTCTGCCTGATTGCCAAGGCTATTCTCTTTCCAGCCTTCCTTGTGTGTCCCCACATGCATCAACCCAGGCCAGCTGTTGTATCCCTTTGTAGTAATAAGTATATTTTAAAAAATTATTTTGGGGGTAAAATGTGCGTAAAATTTATCATTATTGATTTGTAGCACATTCACACTGTTGTATAATCCTTCTGTCTAGTTCCAGAACATTTTCATCGCATCAAAAGGAAAGTCTCTCCCCTTTTCCCTGTCCCCCACCCCAACATGGCAACCACTCACCTAGTCTCTGTCTCTATGGATTTGCTGACCTTGGACATTTTATGTAAATGGAATCATAGAGTACATGGCATTTGCGTTTGGCTATTTTTGCTTAGAAGTAGGTTTTCAAGGTTTAGCCATGTTGTAGAGTGGCTCATGACTTCATTTATTTTCATGGCTGAATAATATTCCATTGCCTGGATATACCACATGCGGTTTATCCTTTCATCAGGTGATAGACACTTGGGCTGTCTCCACCTGTTGGCTACTGTGAAGAATGCTGCTGTGAGCATTCATGTATAGGTTTTTATTTGAACATCTGTTTTCAATATGTGGAGGTATTTACCAGGAGTGTAATTTCTGGGTCCTATGGCAATTCTATGTTTAATTTCATGAGAAAATAATATCATTTTATGTCTTTCTTCTCTTGAAAATTTCCACAGCTTTCTCTCCAACATCAAGGCACTATGACAAAGGACAAAGAAAAGGAGTGTTCAGAGAAAGAAAGAAGCTCCCTATAAAATTTTGGAAAAGAAACAACTGTTCTACAACTGGTTGAAGGTTTACCAAAGGCAGGCACAACACTGAGCAGTTTATGCAACTTTCTCGAGTGTTCAGGACCTATGCGACCAGAGTAAACTGTTACCCCAGCCTGGGGCCTGAGAGGGGGCTCTGGCCAGGGACATACAGTGTCCATATTCATCCAGGTCCTCCCACTCCAGCAGAGGGGGAGGGGGAGGGGGTTGTGGGTAACTGCAAATTTGCATTTCAATTCCCAAATACAAATTAAACCCAAAATTGTCATCAAAGAAAAGATGAAGATGAGGATCAAAGTGATTCCACACTCCCGGAAAAGGAGAGATTAAAGAAGGTGAATCGAACACAATTTTAAAGAGATTTTTAAAAGGTGTTAATGCAGGCTAATGCAGTTAATGAAGGTTAAAAAAATAAGTATTGCTCAATTAGCATTTTCAGCTAGAAAAAGGAGAGCTTTTTTGCACCTTCCCTTATATCAAAGCCTGGATTCCTCCTCTTATGAAAAGACAGCCTCGATTATTTTAAAAGGAAGAAGAGATTAAAAATAGATTTATGATAATTGCTTCATCCATAATAGTAACAATTTATTTCTCGGCTTCTAAACTCAACCTCCTAACATATGGTATATTTGCCTGCCCCCAAGCAGTCCTTGAACCAGCACTGTGAGAGAGCGAGGGTGAGCTTCGAGGAACCAATGATTAACATCTAGGATCCAGCTTTCAGCTGGACTCTCCTCTTCGCTTGACATGATGGGAAGTAAAACCACCACAGATGAACCCAGAAAGTCCTGAGTTTGATCTTCTGTCGCATTTTTACTGCTGAACATCAAGGCATTGCTGTTGCTGTTCAGTCACTACGTCATGTCCAACTCTTTGTGGCCCCGTGGACAGTAGCACGCCAGGCTCCCCTGTCCTTCACTATCTCCCGGAGTTTGCTCACATTCACGTCCATTGAGTTGATGATCCCATTAAACCATCTCATCCTCTGCTGCCCCCTTCTTTTGCCTTCAATCTTTCCCAGCATCAGGGTCTTTCCCAATGAGTGGGCTCTTCACATCAGGTGGCCAAAGTATTGGAGCTTCAGCATCAGTCCTTCCAATGAATATTTAGGGTTGCTTTCCTTTAGGACTGACTGCTTTGATCTCCTTGAAGTCCAGCGGACTCTGGAAAAAATCAGTTAAGATGAAACTTTTGAAAGTTAAAACTGGTTCTTTTGGCATGTACAGTCAGAGAAAGTTTGCTTGATAAAATATTTTATTCAGAATTCTGACCCTGAGAAAATGAGTCTGGGAGCCAAGGAGGCACTTAGAAGACCTATGGGAGGGGGTGGCCATCCACCCCTCCAATCCTGACCTTCATGGGTCAAGAATAATGCTGGTGATGATAAGGGTGGTGATAAAGACAATAACAAGGTGCTGCTGCTGCTGCACATCTGTTGAGCACTTTCTATTTGCTAAGTAGAACATATGTGAACATGCTCTTCTCATTCATTCCTCTGTGAGACCCATTCTACAGATGAACAAACTGAGGCATGAAGAGATTTGTTTCTTCCCCCAGTTTACACAGTTGCCCAAGTGCAGAGCTGGGATGTTTACACAAGTCTGACTCCCTCCAGAGTCCACAGCATCACTGACTACCAAGTTGTCCAGTTAGTTCAGTTCAGTTCAGTCGCTCAGTCGTGTCCAACTCTTTGTGACCCCATGAATCGCAGGACGCCTCCCTGTCCATCACCATCTCCCGGAGTTCACCCAGACCCATGCCCAGTTAAGATGTCTGCAAAACTAAGACAGCTGCTCAGTACAAACACTTAGGACTTTCCGAGTTACCCACAGGGTGTAAGATTCTAAGGGCAGGAACCAAATGAAAGCTCTCCCCTGCTCCCTACCCCCAAGGAATTCCAGCGCAAACCCTCGGCATCCCACAAACAGATGCATCCTTGTCATTTGCAAATTTCCTGTTCCTGATTTGGGTTGTTGACTGGCAGCCCGTGAGTCCCAAGGTCTGTCATCAAGGGCAGTTCTGCTGAGTCACACATTCAACTCCCAGGCCCTGCAAGGCCAGAGTGGAGGATGAGACCACTGAGTGGGCATGAACAAGAGCCTGGTTCGGGGCCCTCTGGCTCCTATTTCCTGTCCTCTTCTCTTCAGGTACAAGGACCACTGGAAAGTGATGGAGAGTTTGCTCCCTTCTGGCAAATGCCCCAAGAAGGAAGCCTGGAGGCCGTCCTGTGGCGATGTTCATAACTCTAGGCCTCCTGCCTATGTCACAACTCAGCCCTCCAAGGGTCTTCTGCATTCTGCTGATCTTTGCTTATGAGAAAAATAATATGCTTAGATTCCTCCTCCTCTCCAACTGCCCCCAGGCACAGAAAGCTGCCACTATCGCTTACTCCTCCCTGCCCTGCACTCCGGCCCTGCGTTCCCCAGTCCTCACTGATTCCACCGTGGTGAGCATCACATCTACCCCATCACATATGTTCATATGAACCCCAAGCTGCTCAAGGGCAGGCCTGGTCCCAGTTGTCTTTGTTTCCCCAGTACCTGACACATCAAGGTGCCATGGGAAATGGTTTGTTGAATAGATACGTGCATTAATACTTTGTGAATTACAAGTGAAAATAACACTTATCTTTACACCTCTGCTGTGATTTGACTGCGAAGGAAACTGAAGGCCAGAGAGGGCAAGTGACTTGCCCAAGTTGACACAGTCCCTGAACCCCTTACTGCTGATCAAGAGCTGTTATGCAAAGCATCAGGCCTGATCCCCAGAACACAGAAGAATTCAACCCACTCTAATCTCCCCACCTCTGCCCCTTTGTCTGAGTGGTTTGGCAACAGAGCTGAGGCTAATTCCCTCTTTCACTGTTACTCCTACATTTGAGGAATTTGCATAAAGCACCTGTCTCTTAGGGCAACCAACCCACCCGCAAACTGAAGTCAATCCTCAGGGCTTCTGTTTTGTTACCACAAGTGGACATCCAAGCCATGCCTACAGCATCAGCAGCCGAAGGAAATCAGTGACTATAGGATCAGTTCCCTCCAGCACACCTCCACCAGTGGGAAACTCCATCCCACTTTCAGATAACACTAACGTTGACATTTCTCCAACTCATTCTGCCTCCCCCCTCCCCTCCTGGGTCCCGGTGAAGCCTCTGACTTCAGAGAACTCACTCAAACCCTCTGCCCACATAGCTTCCCCAAACTTGAAAACAATCCCCTTCCCGACAGCCATAGTCCTACAGAACTCGTATTCTTCCTGTTGTATCAGTGGTACTCTGGCTGGAAATGCTTAGTTTGGTGGAGAGGAGACATGTTTTATGTTCTTTATTCATCTCCCAAGTTGGACTCAGAACCCTCACTTTATGTCAAAACCACGTCTCTTTTCAGTTTCAGGTTCCCTGGGGCCGAGGTCTCTGCCTTCCCCTTAATGAAGTCCATATAGCATCCAGGTCTCTGTGGGGCCCAGGGCGGAGCTGGACCCAACCCCTGGACACAGGCTGGTGAGCAGAGGAGCAGCATCTCATTTGGGGGGCAGGCCGCCTCCCCCTGTGCCATCCAGACTTTGCAAATCACCCCAATAACTCTCTCCAGCCAGGAGCCACGTCTTTACTGGGGGAAGGGAGTTTTAAATTGGTAGCTTCTGAATGTAACAAGCTCAAGACCAGACAAAGGCTGTGCAACAGCCCCCGTGGGAACCAGCGGTTTTATGAGCCCGTCATATTTACTATTATCCAATGAGTCATCGGCGGCATGTTTTCGTTTTGAGGCTGCTGGACAAATAGGCTCTCATTGGAACCACTCTTAATCCATTATTTACACGTGCTCCTTGTCCTCTCCAGCGCAGCTTTGCAGACAGGAAACTCACTCTTCATCCACCAGCCACGCTCACCAGCCTCAGGCACATCCTTCATTTCAAGCACAGCCTATGGTGTTTAAAAATAGCAAACTAGGCAAACACTCTGATTATGAAATTTCTAGCTGATATTTCCCTTGCCTTTCATTAGGGAGAAAACGAGCATGAAGTGAACCCACAAGGCCCATGGGTAGAAGTGAAGAGCGCTGTGTTTATGACTTCTGCTCAGAACTCCTTCTCAGGAAGCTTCTGTTGGTACTGGAACAAGTGGGGCTGACAGTTTGAATCTAGCAGTTGTGCCTAAAGATGGCGTCACTAAAGCCCAGGAAGGAGGAACAAATCGCTAATTAGTAAATTGGTCTCAGGTTTGCACTTATAAGAACAAATCGCTTGTGAGTTTTCAGAATCAGACTTATGTTTTGTGCCAGGGGAAAGGAAATGTAAGGTTTATGAAATTTAAAGTGAATCATTGAATGCAAATTTGCTTTATGCTATTGGCCACCAATGACCCGTCATCTTGGCTAAACAAGTAAACACTTTATTTTCGAAGCAGGAGGACAGCTGGTAAACTAGCTTTCCTGATGCTGCCTGCATTACCACTCAGAGGGCTGTGTCACTGGGACCAGGCAGAAGTCTGGAGGGGGCGACTCGGAGACTCCTCATGAGCAACTGTACAGGACTGGAGGGCGACGAGTGACAGGTGGAACTGTGAGTGGTAGGCTGGTAACTAGGAAAGGGTCTGGGGGCAGGGCAGTGGATGGCAAAAAGGAAGCACATTCTAGGTCCAGTTGGATTCTCCTTGGAGCTTGAATCTGGACCAGAGCGACAGAAAGACTAAAAGTCATGGGCACTTACTTGTACCAGCAGCAGAAGCAGCAATAGCAGCCTTTTAAGATCTGTCCTGTTATCAGTTCTTCCTGTTTCCAAGACCCATATGTGACTTCATATGTTGTTCTGGTTCCAGGCCTCTGGGCTGGCTCTCCAGCTTGCCCCTCAATTCCATGAGATCAGCTACATCTTTAAGATAAACTCCTTGCGTTGACATTAGCCAAAGTGCTTTCCGTTGCTTGTACCCAAAGTTTCCTAGCAGATAAGAGCTGAAAAATGAAAGCAAGAGAGGAACACACACCAAAATCAAAGGCCCGACAGTCCTGGGGGAGGATCAGATCAGAGAAGGAGATACCAGCCCAGGGCCCAAGGCCTTGAAGTCAGAAGGCGCACTCCAGGGACAGGTTACAGCAGGCCTGGAAGCCCAGGCATCATTCTATCGGCAGTTGAGGCTATTGCCAACATCTTAGACCCATGGCTGGTAAACTGTGAGTCACTCCCAACCTTGAGTCTGAAAGGTGCCAAATAGAGCGTGACAGCTCTTAATCTTCAAAGCTCTTATTCTAATTTTGACCAGTGGTGGAGGTCAGGTTACAAAGGTAAATATCTTTCTGCCTAGGATGATTTGAGTTCACTGAAAGACAGCAGGGCGTTGGATTTGAATTATGTATTTATTCATTAAACAAACATTGATTGAGCTCCTGTTCTCTGCCACTATGTGCTCTGGGCACTGGGGACATTAAGATGCCTAAGTCACAGGCCTTGCTTTTGAGCTTGAGTGAGGAGGCATGCAAACAGCACTACACGGTCATGCGTGATACATGTCAAGAGACCGGAACACACGCGCAGTTCAGAAGAGAGGGAGCCTTTGAATCGAGGGGAACAGGGAAGATGATGGGAGAAGCTGACGTTGAAACTGCTCCTTGAAGGAGAGGGAAGGTCTCACTAAGAGTGACTCCAGACACAGGGGCACACACAACATTTGGCTAGAATATTCTCAGTGCTGCCGGGGGAAGTGGGCTGACATTAGATGGTGGAAGGCCAGGCTGGGAAGACTGGATTTTACCTACACTCAACAAGGAGCCAGTAAGGACTTGGAGCCAGAGAAGAACAAGATCAAAGCAATGACTTGCAGAGAATCTCCTGGCAACACCCTGAAGAGCAGACAGGAAATGGGGGAGAATCTGAGCGTGGGTCAACCTGCTTGGAGACTACTGCAATGGTCCAAGCAGGACCCTTCACCTGAGTCTAAGAGTGGAAATACAGAGGAAGACAGAAAGGAAAGGTCCTGACAGTGGAAAGGTCAAGAGACGTGGCATTGGACAGCAGGCAGGCATGGCGGGAGAAGCTGACCCAAGGGGGTCCACAGGGTTTGGATCAAAATGGCTGCTCAGTTCCATTGAAAGGACACCATTTCCTGATCCCCTGCTCTGTGAAGAGCAGGGGCTAGGGATGGGGAGGAGGTGCTCAGGTATTAGTGCAGGAGAGGAAAGTCGTAGGTCCTGGAGGACCTGTGAGTCCATGCTGAGGAGCTGCACTGCTTCCTGAAGACTGGTGATTACCTCCATGTGCTCCGTGCTCCTGAATCTCCCTTCAGCAGCAGCGAGCAGACACTGTGGCTCTCGGTACCCACCGCCAGCTGACTTGAATGAAGTCTTAGGGGTAAGAAAAGGGAATTGCAACCCAGAGGGAAATGTGTGACTGTTACTAGGAGTGGCTATTCCTTAAGCCTTTTTAAGTCTTAAAAAGTCCGTTCTTAAGTGATGTGAACCCAATCCCAAACCAAGGCCTTCATTGGGGTGGCTTCTGGCCTGGTTTCTAGACTGCCTCCATCCTCTATCCAAAGGATTAATTTCATCCCAAGACATTCGATAGTGCCAAGCTATATTTGTTTCAGAGCAACAACAACAACAACAACAAAAAAAACAAAAACCTATCAGTGTTTAGTCCAGGTAAGACACTCATAAGGGCACACAGTCCAGTGTCCCAAATCACGACCACATAGCATCCCTCACGAGGGGCCAGCAACCCAGGCAAAGCTGCGCTGTGCCAAGCCCAGGCACTCTTTCCATCATCTGCACCGTGAAGGGTCAAGACCAGGACTATGTGTCCATTTGGCACAGTTTCCACTTCCTGTCTCCTGAGAGCAAAAGCTCAGGCAAGAACAGACAGACAGATACACACACATACACATATACACCCCACATACACACATAGAAACACCACCAAACACATCCCTGTGTGTTTAGTCCCTCAATTATTTCCAACTCTTTGCAATCCTGTGGACCGTAGCCCGCCAGGCTCCTCTGTCCATGGAATTCTCCAGGCAAGAATACTGGAGTGGGTAGCCATTCCCTTCTCCAGGGGATCTTCTTAACCCTGGGATTGAACCCGTCTCCTGCATTACAGGCAGATTCTTCACCATTTGAGCCACCAGGGAAGTCCCATACATCCCTAGAAGAAATAATAATTCGCAGATGGGGAACAGAGTCTCTCCACATTTAGAGAGGATGGTTTTCTTTAACTCCATAGGGAAGCAGTTCAGTCCTTTATACTCAACAGAGTACAAAACCGCACATTTAATACCAGCTTGAAACAACCTGCGACTGGGGCTTCCAGGAGAACGCTGAGTGCGTGTGCGTTTGGCTTTCGCCGCTGCTCCCAGACTCCTCTGTAGCTGACAGAGCTACTTAGAGTCTCTAAAGTGGTGTCACTTCTAGCTCAGAAGGGTTTCCATGCAGTCCCCGTTGGTCACCATGTAATAGAAGATAAATATGCTGAGCCTCAGAAAACATGAATAAACCAGTGTCCAACACCCAAAGCCAGGCTGGGATTCAAGCTCAAGTCCACTTGAGCAGCCGAGTGAGCTCAACCAGTGAGCATTTGGCCTTTCCTGTGAGGTGCTGATTGGTACACGATGAGCTGTTGAACTTTGAAGATGACCTTTGGTGGGCAAGATGTATCTACCGTGATATGGTCAGTCAGTAATGAGATTTAACAGGTAGAAACATGTTTCCGCCCTCCACTTGGGACTTGGTGTCTTTCAGATTCAGGATGTGGTCAGCTGTGGGCCTTGTAACAGCTGGGCCTGGCTTCCTTGATCTTGTATGAGCCAGCCCAAATGAAACGGGCAAACTTATTCAGAACTGAGTGCCAACACCACCATGATGACCCACATCAGAGACTCATATCAGCCCTGTCCGCGTATTTCCCTTGGCTTTTCATTGAGGAGAAATTCAAAACTGAGATCTTGAACAGAAATAGGGTTCCCTCTTCCCATCTCAAAAAAACTGTGGAAGAAAAGAGAAGCAATCATTTTTATTTCATTCCATCCTACTATGGAGACAGTGAGAGGGAAAGACTCTGTTCTCAAAGGGTCAGTTGGTTAGCAGGATGATTTTTTTCATTTCCAGGCTATAAACTCACAGGGGCCCACATGGGTCGAGTGACTTATCTAAGGTCACACAGCCTGCAGAGCTGGAATCCTGCTGCCTGTCATGCAATAAATGATTCTTGCCTGCTTTCCACTCCCTGCATCATTACCTTGAAAACCACACATACACATATGTACACATGCATGCTCACACACACATAGCCTCCCAAAACAAATTAGGTAGACTCTGGAGTGACTTGTCATAGCATCAGCCACAACATCACAGGTGGGAAGTTCTTGAAGGTTGTTAGCAAACTAATGAATTCTGTAATGACTGCTCAATGATTCCCAGGGCTAAGGTGAGTCCTGAAACGGTTTCGCTCGAAGAAGATTGAACTAAAACCATGTGCATGGCGCTGTTGACAAGCACTGCCCTTTTTCCTGAGAACATTTGCACTATGAAGAACCCATGGAGAGGGAAGACCAAGGTTCTCTGGGGAAGCAGACCTAGGGAAAACACCTGAATCGGGTGGTCAAAGGGTGAATGCTATCTCCAGCTCAGCACTAAGCCCCGGCCATCCCCAGGACCACCACCAGGGATCTAGGTTGTCAGTAAGAAGTTCTGAGCACCTGTTGTGTGCAGGGCTCAGTCTTGCATAGTAAGAGAGGGAACAGAATGAGAAACGTGGTCCCTGGATGCAAGAAACTCTTGTTTTAGCTGGGAGACACTGTCTGTGTTCTGGGAAACTTCCCAGGGAAGCTGGGAGGTTCCCTGCCCTTGGAAAGCTCTCAAATTCTTTGAAGACATATACTTCTGAAGCTCCTGGTTGGGTAGAGAAGACACGGACTGTGCCCTTGGGAAAGACCAACTCATGTGTAGGATGGAGGGAAGGGAAAAAGACTGAGTTAGACTGGGTTTGTGCTTGGGAAACCTCCAGACCGAAGAGGAGGAGAGAGTCCCTGCTGCGATCAGGGAGGGACCTTGGGTCTCAGGGGGAGTCCCCACCCTAACAGGGAGTTTCATCCCAATTTGGTACCTGCACATTGTATACATCTACCTTGTAGCATCTTGCCTGGAATAATCTCTTCTGTGGCTGCCTGTGACTATTAATGATTCTCTTAAAAATTCATAACCCAGCTCAGAACACCACATTTAGCCTACGTATCTCCATCTGCATTTGGCACCTGATTTATCCCATGAAGACTTCATTTACCTGTCGGTGGAGAGGCCAGTCCCAGGAGGGCCAGATGCTGAGGCCTCATTCACAGACACTCCACAAGCTCTTTCATCCAGAGCGAGAGGCCCAGGTGCCCGGTGAGTCAAGAGACACTGGACCATGGTGAATTTCTCAGCAGTATTAGGGAAGATGGCCATCCAAAGCAAGCTTCAGAAGGCGCAGGGCAGACAGGGGGAGAAGTCAAGGGGTGATTGAAATCCACTTCTGCTTCTTCACAATTTTCTCTTATGTGACTCTTGCTTCCCAGATCCCATCAGCCTTGGGACCAGTGGTGACTTGAATGAGAATCACAGAGGTTTCTGGATTTGAGCTCCACCTCATACCCTTCCTGGGCCCCAGGTCCCAGGTCCTGCAGGGGCCTGTTAACCACACATGGCATGACAGAGGTATGGGGGTGGAGAGGGAACTAGCTCTGCCCCTCTGGCTCCTCCCAGCTCCTCTGTTGGTGCACCCACAGGCAAGTGCACCTCTTTCCACCATCCTTGACTGGCTGCTTCTACTGAGCACAGTCATTTCCCTCGCTCAGCTTCCCAGCCCACTTTCCCTAGGGACTTAGGGCAAGGACCCCAAGGGTGATACAAAGGGCCCTTTGAGAAATGCACTCACTGGCCAGTGTCAAACCTGAACTTGGCACCCACCCAGGGTCTTAGAGACTTGACTTTCTCCTATTTCAAGTTCAAGTCCCAGTCTTCAAGGGACCTCATAACCTCCTCCTGACCCTGAGAACATAGTGAAAATTTTCCCTGTTGCTTGAACGTCTCAGTTCCAGTGCAAACACAACAGCTCCCATGTTCCATCCTTTCTGAGAGGTGGTTTCCTGATTAGACCCCACATCGTGACTACACTACTTTATTTACTTTATAAAGAAATTTATTAAGAACTACTACCTGGAAAAAAAATCAATAAACAATTCAATAAGTCAGGCAATGTAGTCTAATCATCATGAGTTAAGTTTCATTTGGGGAAGAAAGCTGTTCTAACTTGTTGACTAATCTAAATTCTGAAATAGTTTTAAACAAATACTGATTTGTAGCTCATGGACAAATCCTAACCATGTCTGCTACCACAATGCATCAGGGTTTTCCTGGGCCAACTCCCACTGTGAGGTACAATTGCACATTGCTCATTCAGACTCAAATGCACAGCGGTCACTGATCTGAACTGTGCTTTCTGAGTAGAGGGAGCAGATTGAAGGTCTCTGGGATTTCAGAAAGATGGAAGAGAAGATGAAAAGACTGAACCTGGAGTCAGAGGATGTGATGTCAAATTATGCAACTCCAAGGAAGGCATTTAATCTCTCAGTTTCTTCATTGATAAAAAAGAGGAAAATGATCATTATATTTTGGATTACTCCAAGGTTTGTGAAAAGAGACACAAAGGAGTCAAATCAAGAGAGACATCAGATGGAGCATAGCCAGTCTTTTTCCTCCTGACAAAGTGTCTGTGATCATTGAAGTGATACATTTTGGGGAAGAAGAAGAAGGAGCAGGAATGAAAGAAGAGAGAGAAGAGAAATCAGAGATTTACTTCTACCAACACCGAAAATATGAAGGAAGGAAAGGAGGGAGGGTGAGTGGAGTTAGCAAACCAGAAATTCTGAGGGATTCCTGCAAAAGAGTAACCAGAAAGCACTGAATTGACTGAGCTGACAGAGGAACAAGGGCAGAGAAAAATCGTCCAACACACGAGTCTCGCAAGAAACAGAGATTCTTACGTGCAAATGTGAAGAGACCACCAAGAACCAGTGAACATCTAAGGAAAACCTACGCTGTAAAAGAGAGGCCCTGACCTCACCAAGAGGGAGTGACTTCCAGAGAGGAAACAGAAGACAAATTTAGAATAAGAATTAACATGTTCAGAAGGAGTCATGATGATGACACTCAGATCCAGAGTAAAAAGTTGCGATGAAAAGCAGCAATTCTTGGACATGGAAAATATGACTATAAAAATTAACATCATAATCAATAGACTGAATGAAAGAATGAACATAGAGAATCTCAGATAAATAAGTTGAATGGTAGAATTGGAGAAGTCTCCCAGACCCACAGGGGAAGGTCAGAGACAACTGGAGGCAGAGGGGTCTGTGGGGAAGAGAGTTATATCAGTGCTGGTGGGATCTTAAAGTTGTCGTGGGGGAAGAGGCAGCCTGGCATTACAGAAATGATTCTTTCATCGTCACACTAACACTTCTTGTGAGCAATTAAGCCCTTTTCTGTGTGAAATTATGCAAGCATAGCCTTCAGCCTAGTCCAAGTCAAAAGAATTGTATGTTCAGAATCAGCGAGATCTGAGTTAGCCACATCTGAGTGCAAAGAGCTCTCCAAGGACACACACACAAAGGACACACACACACATATACATACATACACTCAGCCAAACTCCCTGAGCTTGCTGGTGGAAGGCCCTCCTCCTAGGGATCCTAGAGCCCAGTGCTCTCTTTGCACAGATGAAAAGTCCGAGGCTCAGAGGGGCAGAACTAGTTCCCTCTCCATCCCCATACCTCAGTCTGTCTTTTCCGGAGTCTCCCTGATGCCTAAGTTCCTGGGCTGTGTATGTGCCTCTCCTTGAAGTCTGCCCTCCTCCACCTCTCCTTCCCTTTGGGTTGGGGCAAGCCCTGGGGCCTCAGGCAGCAGTCCAACCAAGTCAGCAGCTCTGGGAAGGAGGACATACTATGAGGAGTAGTCCTGAGAGCTGCCTTTCCATTGGTTTGGGCAAAAAGAAGGAGGCCAGCTGCTCCTGTTTCTGCCCCGTATCAGCTCCTTGCATCGGCCCCAGACAAGGGCTCTGCTTGTCTGTCAGGTGGCGTCTGGACCCAACTGGTTCTTATGCCCCTGACCTTGACTTCTCCAGTGGGTACCCTTGCCCTTCAGTGTTAAGTCCCCCTAGAGCATCATCCAAGCCGATTGTCTGTTTGCTCCTCCCTTCTGTGGGTTCTTCCAAAGAAAAAGGAATCTAAAATTGATAAACCCCTCCTATGTACCAGACCCCCTGTGGGGCACCTGACATACTTCTTTTATTTTGTTCTTCTTTATATTGTGGTAAAATACGCATAACAAAAATTACCATCCTAGCCATATTTAAATGCACATTTCATTGGTATTAAATACATTCACACTGTTATGCAACCATCACCACCATCCATCCCCGTAATCTTCACCTTGTAAAATTGACACACTAGACCCATGAAACAATAACTCCCCATTCTCTACTCACCGCTGGCCCTGGCAGCCACTGTTACACTTTCTGTCTTTTTAAACTGCTTTCCGTACCTCGTGCAAGTGGAATCAATCGTACAGTATTGTCTTTTTTATGATCTGCTTATTTCACTTAGCATAATGTCCTCAAGGTTCACCCATGCTACAGCATGTGCCAGAATTTCCTTCCTTTTAAAAGCTGGATAATATTCCATTGCATGGGTATACCACATTCTGTTTACCCACTCATCTGCCTTAGACACAAGCTGTTTATACCTTTTACCTATTGTAGTAATGCTACTGTGAACATGGGTGTGCAAATATTTCTCTGAGATTTTTTTCAATTCCTTTGGGCATGTACCTAGAGATGGAATTCCTGGATCATACGGTAATTTTATTTTTAATTTTTTGAGGAAACACCATACTGTTTTTCATAGTGGTTGTTTCATTTTACAATCCCATCAATAGTGCACAAGGGTTTCCTTTTCTCTTCATCCTCACCAACCTTCTCTGGAATACAGGAGACATGTGTTTGATCCCTGGGTCAGGAAGATCCCCTGGAGAAGGGAATGGCAACCCACTCCAGTATTCTTGCCTGGTGAATTCCATGGACAGAGGAGCCTGGCGGGCTACAGTCCATGGGGTGACAAAGAGTTGGGTACAACTGAGTGACTAACACTTCACCAACACTTATTTTCTGGTTTTTTATCATATTCAGAGCAACCATGTGATACAAGCATCCGTCCTCACTTTTATAGATGAGAGAAAGAGTTCAGAGAGGTTAAGTAACCAGCAGAAGGCCACACAGCCAACAGATGTGGAACCCAGGATTAAACCCATGCCTCTCTGACTCCTTGCTCCTCCTGTCCTCAGGCCAGGAACTTTGGGTCTCATAAGACTTCTGGGAAAGGGCGTTTGAACTGCAGTGACAAATCACCGACTCAATGGACATGAGTTTGGGTAAACTCCAAGAGTTAGGATGGACAGCGAGGCCAGGCATGCTGCAGTTCACGCGGTTGCAAAGAGTCGGACACGGTTGAGTGACTGAACTGAACTGAACTGACAAGTCATGTAAGTAAGGGACTTGAATTATCTAATTCCAGGTAACAGATAAGTAATGGCTAAGTGGGGGCCTTGCCATGAGATTCCAAGTCCTATGATCAGGGAATCTCCATGGAGGAGGCAGACTCAGTTCATTCCTACAGGGCAGGCAGGCAGAATTTGGAGAGTCAGAGAGGAGGAAGGAAGACTATTCCATGATTAGCAGGCAAGCTTTTAAATCACTTTAAAAAGTAAAAGACAGCGACTCCATCTGTCTTTAAAGAGGCCAGGGGTGTAGGATAATTTAAATTCAGGAAAGAATATATCATGGTCTGGACCCCTTTACTGATGAAGTCTGGTGGTGGGGCAGGAGCCACATGGACAATCTGATCATAGCGAAAGGAAGCTAACATGTGAGACTTGCTGCTGGTTCCTGCCTGTGCTTTTCATTTACAGAAACAGGCCAGTCCAAGTAGAGGCTGGAGGGCCAAACACAGCTCTTCGTAATAAAGGGAAGGAATCCTGAGCTTCTGAGGGCAGCCCAAGAGAGAGGAGTGAAAGGGGAAAGAGAAGTGAGAGAGAGAGATGGAGAGGCCCCACAGGAGTGAGGAGCCAGGAACCCAGGGCGCAGATGGAGAGCCTGGGGGAGGAGAGCCTGGGGAAGGAGCAGCCCTTGGACCTTTGGGGCAACTGTGAGTGACATCCATATTGAAGTTCCCTGTGCTACTTCCCTGGTGGTCCAGTAGTTAAGACTCCACGTTTCCACTGCAGGGGGCACAGGTTCCATCCCTGGTCAGGGAACTAAGATCCCTCATGCTGCACAGAACAGCAAGAAACAAAACAAAACAGAAAAAGCCCACAAACAAAAATAAACATCCCATGACCCACAGTGGAACAGACAACAGTCTAAAGTTGGGTGCTTTAGGGAGGATTCCAGGTAGAAAGGGCCGCACTACGGGTTTCCATTATTCATGAAATGAAATGGGGACCTGCAGCAGTTTTAATTAAAGAGCAAAAGGAGACCCCATACATGGGAAATTTTTGTTGTTGTTCAGTCGCTAAGTCATGTCTGCCTGTTTGTGACCCCATGGACTGCAGCACACCAGGCTTCCCTGTCCTTCACTCCTGGAGTTTGCTCAAACTCATGTCTATTGATTGAGTGATGGGAAAGTTTGGGGACAGTCAAATGGCTCACATACAGTTTACCAAAGCAGAGAGAATTGTGGATACATAGTGTATGAGTGACGGAGAAGGCAATGGCACCCCACTCCAGTACTCTTGCCTGGAAAATCCTATGGATGGAGGAGCCTGGTAGGCTGCAGTCCATGGGGTTGCTAAGAGTCAGACACGACTGAGCAACTTCCCTTTCACTTTTCACTTTCATGCATTGGAGAAGGAAATGGCAACCCATTCCAGTGTTCTTGCCTGGAGAATCCCAGGAACAGGGGAGCCTGGTGGGCTGCTGTCTATGGGGTCACACAGAGTCGGACACGACTGAAGCGACTTAGCAGCAGCAGTGTATGAATGAAGTCGATGGCTTTCATTCACGGGCAGAAGCTTGATCCTCATCCAGCCGTGCTAGCTATTTTCATTTCATTTTATTCAGTAGGTATGCGGCACCATTCCTGTGGCCTGGCAGCAGTGACAAGTCGCTTTTTAATAGCAACCGAAGCTTGTACATTGACAGTGCTGTCTGTCAGCACTGTTCTGAGCACTTCAAGTATCAAGTCACTTAATCCTCACCACCATCCAATGACTCTGCTTGTTCCCATTGTGCAGATGAAGAAACAGAGGCACGGAGAGGTTATGTCATCTGCTGAGGTTATGTAATAAGGGGCATGGCTTTGATATTCCACCCATGACTGTCTGGCTCCACAGTCTCCCTCTTAATCGCTTCATTATACTGCTTCTCTTTGGCTGTCCGGTTCCAGTCACTGCCTTCTTTCCTTTGCTACTATTGAATAGATAGAGGAACTACTGATACTTGGAGAGTCACAGCAGAAAACCCATATACTCTCATGATTCATTAAGATCTAAATTTGTCATCAATCTAAAGGATAATATGAGGATCAATAACTGGAAGAAACAGGGGAAAAGATTCCAGCTCAGTAGAAGGAAGGAAGACTGCCAGCGTGATGAGCCATCCAAATGAATGCATGGTCTTGAGAGCTAGTGAGCTTCCTGTCATCAAGGGGATGCAGGCAAGACTTCCCAACAGCTTGATGTAGATGCCCGTCAGCTATGAGAGCTGTTAAGGTTCTCTCCAACCAGAGATTCCATGACTCCAGGAAATTTTCCTGATCTAGAAGAAATCATTCAAAGGGATAAGACACCAGGCATCATAAGAATCCACAGGCTTTGGTTACCCCAAGTCTATTATATTGGCCATTCCTGAAATCTCCTTCCTCTCTCTTAGTGCATTTGGTGAACTTCTGCTTATCCGTTACAGCCTAGCTTGAATGACACTTCCTTTAGGAAGCCTTCCCTCCTCACTTCATTCCTACTAAGCACCAGGCTCACCCAGGTCCTCCTCACTCTCTGCTTCTCTCAGTTACCTGTCTTGCTTCTCCAATTACATCTTTCTGACTACAGGTCAGTCCCTGCCTCTAGACAGTGAGCACCCAAGGGTGGAAACCAAGCCCTATTTATGTCTCTAAATCCACAGCTCTTAGCATGAGGAAAGTGGTCAGTGAGATCAATTCAATTCAGCAAATACGTCTTTATATCACTAGTCTATTCTATTCCTCTCTGGTCATCTGTGTTTACAGACAAGGCCCCTTGAATGCCAAACACCATTTTCTCTCTCCTGCTGTCTGACCTGTGCACATTCTGTAAATGATTTATGAATGGACAGTGTCAGAGGTTCTCTTCGTTTATTTCTTCCAGGTCCACATGAGGTGACGTGGCCACATTTCCAATGGCAGAGCCCCTCGACATTCCACAGCCCAGAGGCCCACGAGCACCCCTTACTTACCTCACACCTGTGTGGACACATGGATGCAGCCCCATTAATGAAGGTCTTGCTGGGGGAGCTGGGGCACGCAGGCTTTGGCAGTCAGAGGGCTGCCACACCAAGATCTCATCTCCTCCCCTGAGGACCACATCCGATGACATTACTGTGGAGAAATGTGCATTAAAGGTTTACTATGCTGGATCATCGAAAAAGCAAGAGAGTTCCAGAAAAACATCTATTTTTGCTTTATTGACTATGCCAAAGCCTTTGACTGTGTGGATCACAATAAACTGTGGAAAATTCTGAAAGAGATGGGAATACCAGACCGCCTGACCTGCCTCTTGAGAAACCTATATGCAGGTCAGGAAGCAACAGTTAGAACTGGACATGGAACAACAGACTGGTTCCAAATAGGAAAAGGAGTACATCAAGGCTGCATATTGTCACCTTGCTTATTTAATTTATATGCAAAATACATCATGAGAAATGCTGGGCTGGAAGAAGTACAAGCTGGAATCAAGATTGCCAGGAGAAATATCAATAACCTCAGATATGCAGATGACACCACTCTTATGGCAGAAAGTGAAGAAGAACTAAAGAGCCTCTTGAAGAAGAGTGAAAAAGTTGGCTTCAAGCTCAACATTCAGAAAACTAAGATCATGGCATCTGGTCCCATCACTTCATGGGAAACAGATGGGGAAACAGTGGAAACAGTGTCAGACTTTATTTTTCTGGGCTCCAAAATCACTGCAGATGGTGACTGCAGCCATGAAATTAAAAGATGCTTACTCCTTGGAAGAAAAGTTATGACCAATCTAGATAGCATATTGAAAAGTAGAGACATTACTTTGCCAACAAAGGTCCATCTAGTTAAGGCTATGGTTTTTCCAGTAGTCATGTATGGATGTGAGAGTTGGACTGTGAAGAAAGCTGAGTACTGGAGAATTGATGCTTTTGAACTGTGGCGTTGGAGAAGACTCTTGAGAGTCCCTTGGACTGCAAGGAGATCCAACCAGTCCATTCTGAAGGAGATCAGCCCTGGGATTTCTTTGGAAGAAATGATGCTGAAGCTGAAACTCCAGTACTTTGGCTACCTCATGAAAAGAGTTGACTCATTGGAGAAGACTCTGATGCTGGGAGGGATTGGGGGCAGGAGGAGAAGGGAACAACAGGATGAGATGGCTGGATGGCATCACCAATTCAATGGAGGTGATTTTGGATGAACTCCAGGAGTTGGTGATGGACAGGGAGGCCTGGCGTGCTGTGGTTCATGGGGTTGCAAAGAGTCGGACACGACTGAGTGACTGAACTGAACTGAACTGATAAGCACCCATAGCTGTCCTCCTTTGAAGCCCTGCTGGCCAGGCTGACCCCTAGTTGGCATCTGGGACCTGGGGTTTTGGAGGGTCCCCTCCATTCCCTGATGAGAGTGGCTCACTCTACCTACACTGTCCAAACATTATGCTTCATGCTGAGCTCCTGCCTTCCTCCTGGGAATTGAGAACTGCGGTGCAGGGCAGACAGAGGTGCCTGGATGGCCAGTCCTCACCCCACCCCCCCACCCCCACTGCCCCTGCCCAACAAAGTCCATTCTGAAGGAGATCAACCCTGGGATTTCTTTGGAAGGAATGATGCTAAAATTGAAGCTCCAGTACTTTGGCCACCTTATGCAAAGAGTTGACTCATTGGAAAAGACCCTGATGCTGGGAGGGATTGGGGGCAGAAGGAGAAGGAGACGACCAAAGATGAGATGGCTGGATGGCATCACGGACTCGATGGACGTGAGTCTGGGTGAACTCCGGGAGTTGGTGATGGACAGGGAGGCCTGGCGTGCTGCGATTCATGGGGTCAGAAAGAGTCGGACACGACTGAGCGACTGAACTGAACTGAACTGATATATATATATATATATAGTTATTTTAAGAGTTTATTCTAGCTGCATGTGCAACCCATTTGAAATATCTGAAGTCCTACCATGTAGATGAGCTATTTTTTCTCTCTGGACTCGTCAGTCATGGGGACTTGACAATTCTCCCTCTATAAATCTACACTGAGACTAGAACCACTGAATGCCTATCAGGCAGAACAAGGTCTGATACACTCAGAATAACATATCTGTATTTTTATCTTATTAATAGTAAGCTGATTGAAATTATAGTGATCCATTCACATTTGAATTTCTTCTACAACATAACACCAAAATAGAACACAAATGTGCTCAAAAACTTAACTATGTGTGGTTTTCTTTGCATTTTTAATCAATATCAGATTGACATTTTCATGAAATACTCCAAAGAAACAAATCATTTTAAAAAATTATAATGATTTACCCACCTCTGTTGAGCTCAGCTTGTTGGTCTTTTCCCTGCCTCTTGTATAGAACACAAATGTGCTCAAAAACTTAACTATGTGTGGTTTTCTTTGCATTTTTAATCAATATCAGATTGACATTTTCATGAAATACTCCAAAGAAACAAATCATTTTAAAAAATTATAATGATTTACCCACCTCTGTTGAGCTCAGCTTGTTGGTCTTTTCCCTGCCTCTTGTGAGTTCCTGCCATCAGTACTTGCAGTTTTGCTTACACCAACATTTCTTCCCTGGGGCCTGGAATAGCTTGAATCTATCCATGTGAGGGGTGTGCAGCTAGATATTGACTATTATCCGAACTATTGTCTGACTGACCCCAGTGTCCTGCATTTTCTCCAATACCAGAAAAAATTTTTGCAGTGGTTTGGTAGGCTTGATTCCATCTTGCTTATTGAGGGCAAAACTCAGATGTATTTAATCTACTCTCCTCCATAAATTAGCCCAGATAGTCATCACATTAAGGATGGGATTTGGGGATATCCAAATTCTCACAGCTTTAGGAATGCCTTAAGACTTTGATCAGCCTTCCCTTGTGGCTCAGGAGGTAAAGAATCTGCTGCAATGCAGGAGACGTAGGTTCAATCCCTGGTCAGGAAGACCCACTGGGGAAGGGAATGGCTACCCACTCCAGTATTCTTGCCTGAAGAACTCCATGGACAAAAGAGCCTGGTGGGCTATAGTTCATGAGTCTCAAAGAGTCAGACTCAACTGAGCAACTAACACAAAGACTTTGATCAGCCTTGCTATCAAGTGGCCACTTTAGCATCAGAGAGAGTTATGTCCCTACAAGATGATTAATCTTCAGGCTCAGGAGGTAAAGAATCTGCTGCAATGCAGGAGACGTAGGTTCAATCCCTGGTCAGGAAGACCCACTGGGGAAGGGAATGGCTACCCACTCCAGTATTCTTGCCTGAAGAACTCCATGGACAAAAGAGCCTGGTGGGCTATAGTTCATGAGTCTCAAAGAGTCAGACTCAACTGAGCAACTAACACAAAGACTTTGATCAGCCTTGCTATCAAGTGGCCACTTTAGCATCAGAGAGAGTTATGTCCCTACAAGATGATTAATCTTCAGCTGGTATCTGAATCATCTGAGGCTTACTTGAGTCCGCCAGTCAGTTTTGCCAAATTAGTTATTAACCTCCCTTTTTTATGAAGAAGCAACCTAATCTTAAAAGATTAGGTTTCTAAAGAAGACACAGGCTTGCACATCACCCACCGTAACTACCCCTCTTATTAAGGTGGATGCTGGATGAATTTGCACAATGCTACAAATTTCTGTCAGAATAATTACTTTTGTTTTTTACTTTTTTTCAAATTTCATTAAGATATAACTGATATAAAACATTATATAAGTTTAAGATCTTCAATATGATGATTTAATAAACATATTATGAAATGATTGCCACAATATGGTTAATTAACATACCCATCATCTCATCTCAAATCAATACCCTCTTCGTATGTGTGGTGAAAATATTTAATAACTAGTCTCTAAGCAACAACTGAAAATTTGTATCCTTTAACCAACATCTCATTTCCTCCCGCTCAGCCCTTGGCCACTACCATTGCATTAACATTTAAGTAATGTTATGCAGTATTTGTCTCCTCTATATGACTAATTTCTTTTAGCATAATACTCTGGCCCATCTATTTTGTCTAAAATGGTAGAATTTTCTTCTTTTATGGTTGACTAATATTTCATTTCTTTATCCATCCATTGATGGACATGTAGATTAAGAAACATGTTGTGGCATTAAAACATGCCACAATTCACTCATCCACCTACCCCACCTACCACACAAAGGTTCTAGCGTTGATACTTAAACTGTCTCACCAACATCCCTCTCACTTTAAGACAATATTCTACCTTATATTTTCCCTTGTTTTATCTACTGTTCCCCTTAGCACTATTTTGCTAAGTATTTTAGCAATTTTGGCTGGACTATACAACTAGATGAATTGCAAATTATGTAAAGTTTAAAAAATCCTGAATGGCTCCTAAAATGCAGCAAAATGGTGAGTCCTACTATCTCTCAGGATGGTAGAGAAAGATCAGCAGAATCTACAATGTCAGGGAAAGTCCTCTCTCAGGGAAAAGAGAAGTTTACCCCTTTTGAGCCTTCCTGCCATCACCAATCTTTTCCAGCCTAAACTCCAAATAAACATTTAGCTCCATTGGAGGTCTAAATGCTCCCAAAGTAGTATAAAATCAGAGGATTCAGAATTGTGACATCAGTTATCTAACACTGCCCTTTATCGAAAAAAGGGGAAAACCTCAGTATTTACATTCTCAAACAATGCTGGTCACCTAGACAGTCCCTCCTTGCTTGTCTGTTCAATATTCCATTACTTCCCCTCTTTTTCAGCATCTCCTTCTCCCTCATAACAGTATTCCATACTATCCTTTCAAATAAAGTTCCACTTTGAATCTAATTTTACATCTAGAAAAACTTTCCTCTGCCCAGATTTTTGCTGACTCCACTCTGGAGAAGGATGAAGTATGGCCCTACAGTTGGTGAAATCAATGGTGGGTCATGAGTCACCTTCAGTCTTCTCCAACCAAAAATAGCTATGGCTTTTTTTTTTTTTCCTCCCTAGAATACATGGAGGCAAACATACTTTACTTTCCAGACCTGTTGTGCCTTACATCCATATCATAACTATCCTGTCTGCCACTCTAATTTTGTTCCCAACATCTACTTGGGCTCTACTCCTCAATACTTATGACCATTCTATTCCCATTTATTTTCTAAAGAACGTATCCATTGCTTCCATTGAATTATGGCTTCTGGACATTCATTAGAACATGGCTTCACCTGTAGGCTTGCTTTAGGAAATATTCCTTTTCCCATAATTATCTTGAAGGAATACTTGCCCTTGTAATACCCAGGACTTTCCCAAAAAGATAATAATTCTAAGTTGGATTGTATTAATATAAAGAACAATTGATCCAAAGCATATTCATTTGAAAAAGACAGAAATTTGAAAAGAGTTAAGTAAAAAGAGAGAAAACCTGATTCTTCATCTTTCTTTATTAATAGCTCTAACTTATTCAGCTATCCAGTGAACTTTAGAATCATTTGGGAGTACTTGTATAAAAGAACCTTGTAATTGACTTGCACTAGTAGACTTCCCTTTCACTTTCATGCATTGGAGAAGGAAATGGCAACCCACTCCAGTGTTCTTGCCTGGAGAATCCCAGGGATGGGGGAGCCTGGTGGGCTGCCGTCTATGGGGTCACACAGAGTCAAACACGACTGAAGCGACTTAGCAGCAACAGCAGCAGCAGTAACCTTATTTGATCACTCTACTTTGGAAATATGGCTGGGTGGTTTGAAATTCAATCAATGAAAATCAGGCATGGGTTCATTATAGGAAAAATGTTTGTGTTTCTCACAGAAATGAAATGTTAATCTCTTAGGAACACTTGTTTCTTTCAATTAACTTAAATTCATATTTTCATCCAGAGCTAAGTGAAACATTCTCCTTCCTATATTTATCTCCAGCATTTCATTCTCTCACAGTCTTCCTTTTCATAAGGAGAAAATTTTAAATACACATTATCACACTGGGGAGATTGGGAGATATGCTTAATAACAGGTATGCTTGCACCCTTCCAGGCAGTGTGCGAATTTCTGTGAATACAAAGATAAGCAAAATCCAAACCCTGCTTCTTGAAAAGCTCACTATTTAGAGAAGCAGATATCTATAACCATTTTATACTCAGTGTGGTTATTGCTGACACTGAGTTTTAAATTAAGTGTTGAAACAATTAAGACAAGTAAGTAAGGGAGTAGTTAACTTTGCTGAGGATATATTCAATGATGTCATAGAAATTAATTGTAAATAGTGCATAAATATGAAAGGTGGTTTGCAATAGGCCATATGTTGCTCCACTACTGCTCAAAGTTGGCCTTTGTACTTGAGGTATGACTGATCTTAGAAGGAACCATCAGCTAAATGTTGTCAGGGACAGAAAGCAAAACACGAGTAGAAGCAGAATCTCAAAGAGGCTGTTGGCAACTCCAGCTTGGGCCAAGTGTCTGAATCAAGTCAACTGATGCAGAGCTGGAACATTCCTGCAGTTGTATCTGGAAACAAAACACAGAAAGGGTGAGAACAAAGCAATATTGTTACATGGCTGTCAGGACTACTGCAGGCAGATGGGTACCAACCATCCAACCAAGAAATAGCCTAGCATTTTTCCAAAAACTTCATGAGAGGAGCAGGATGGGACCAGATCACCTGTTTACTCAAGAGGCAAATCCTCTAAGAAGTCATCCACAGCTCGGAACATCTGCTTCAGCGCAGAGAGGACCAGAATGTCCTTTAAAGGGTCCATCTCCCTTCTGACGCATAATTTTCAACCACCAATATTCTAGAAAGAGGAATGCCTAGTATCTTGTTGACATTCTGTATCTGTGGAAAAAAGAATTCAATAAATGTAAGTCTTATATCTAAAATTTGACTGAATTTAAATATAATTTAAGAAAGAAACACTAGTTTCTTAACTTTATTTTCTTAATATTATTTTCTGAATATAATTATAATTCAGATTATTATTTTAGAGTATTAACTTCAATCAACCAGCCAATTGATCCATTTCTTCATTTACCTGTGAATATGTAGTGTGAGCATGCACACACACACACAAAATATAAAACTATTACAATTCTACCTAGTTGCAAAAAGTATTCTTTACCTGGCTTTGAGAAATCATAGCCTTATTCATCTTTAAGAAGTTGTCTTGAAGAACTTCATTGAAATTATTCACTTTAGTAAGTAATGCTACTTGTGCTACACCTATATCAAGTAGATAAATCAGTTAATTTATATCATGAACAGTAGCGTATTAACAAGGTAATTAACTATATGTGAAAATAGTACTCTGTAAGGTAAGTTTAAGATCAGGGGAATGCAATATTCCCAAGAAATCTCAATATGGGACCTGAAGTTCTAATGGGAGAAATTATTTCTTCCAACATTAAGAGACTATTTCTAAATGGAATTAAAATTATACTAAGTTGCAGTAAGCTACTATCCCATTCAAACAGTGTGTTTTAAATTAGTCAAGGGGGAAAAGTGGTTGCTGGATCTTGAAAACTGAAAAATAACCCCAAGAAAGAGAGAAAGCAAGGAGAGTTGTGTGAGAGCATTTGTGAATGTGAAGTACACTGATTTCACAATTCTACTAAGGACCTTGCATTTTCCCTCAAACCATAGAGATCAAAGCAAATAATAACTGGTTGTAACTGAATCAAAGTTCTACTTTACTAACAGCTATTTCCCCAAGAAGGACAGAGGGATATCTCTATAGACCCCAAAGACATAAAAAGCATGAGAAGATACTGGGAACAAGTCTACATGCAACTACACTGCAGCTCATCTAATATGAAATAGATCATTTTAATAGCTCTAAAACTATTTTTAACTGAACTCATGGTTTTAAAAATCCCTGAAAAATAAATCTCCAAGGCCAGATGGTTTTATTGGAGAATTCTACCAAATGTTTAAAAAAAAAAATTCTATACAATCCCTTCCAGAAAATGAAAGAGCAGAGTACTTCCTAACTCATTTTATAACACCAGTATTACCTGAGACCAAACCCTGACAAACACTGCTGCTGATGCTCCTGCTAAGTTGCTTCAGCCCTGTCTGACTTTGTGCAATGCCATAGACAGCAGCCCACCAGGCTCCCCCATCCCTGGGATTCTCCAGGCAAGAACACTGGAGTGGGTTGCCGTTTCCTTCTCCAATGCATGAAAGTGAAAAGTGAAAATGAAGTCACTCAGTCATGTCCAACTCTAGCGACCCCCATGGACTGCAGCCTACCAGGCTCCTCTGTCCATGGGATTTTCCAGGCAAAAGTACTGGAGTGGGGTGCCATTGCCTTCCCCGTGACAACCACTACAGAAATTTAAAAAACAAAACAAAACTACAGACCAATATCCCTCATAAATATAGATGCCAAATTTCTTCATAAAATAATATCAAATAGGATTCAGCAATATATAAAATGAATTATGCACCATGAACACATGGGTTTTGTGTTATGGAGACAAAGTTGGCTCAAGATTCAAATTCAGTCAATATTATCCATGATATAAACAGACTATAGAGGGAAACAATTCCCATGATCATATCAATCTACAGAGAAAAACCATTTGGCAAAATTCAATACCTGTTCATGCTTTAAAAAAAAAAAAACTCTCAGAGAAGTTGGAATAAAGAAGAACTTTCTCAAGTTAATAAAGAACAGATATTAAAAACTATAATGACATTAGTTGACATTAAATCGGTGAAACATTGAATCTCTTATCCTAAGTTCAAAAACAAAACAAGGGTATTTGTTCTCATCACTATTCAACTGAAAGTACTAGCCAGGATGGTAAATAAACAAAAATAAATAAAACACATACAAGTTAAGAAAGAAGAAATAAAATTGTCCCCATTTGAGATGACATGAAATCCTAAGAATTTAATGATGAAAAAAATCTTCCTAGAACTAATAAACAATCAACATCCCATTAAGACTTTTTTTGTAGAAATATACAAAGTAACTTTAAAACTCCTACAGAAATGTAAAGGAACTAGAATAGATAAAGTAATTTTGACAAATAAAAGTAAAGTGGAAGGAATTATTTTACTCACTTTAAGACCTATAGTTTTTATTATTATGTAACCACATCGATAAAGACTGTGTGATGTTGGTAGAGGAATGAACATATAGATCAAGGGAACAGAACAGAGACCCAGAAATAGATGCACAGAAGTAAGGACAATGGATTTTTGATAATGGTACAAAAGCAATACAATTGAGAAATGACAGTTTTTTCAACAAATGGTCCTGGAACAATTGAATATCCATAGGCAAAAATAAAATAAACCTCGACCTACACTTCACATCTTACACAAAAAGTGACTCAAAATTAATTACATATTTAAATGTAAAATGTAAGACTATAAAACTTTTAGAAGAAAACAGAAAAAAATCCAAGACTTAAAGCTTGGTAAAGGATTTTAGACACAAAATGAAAAACATGATCTTAAAAGAAAAAATTGACAAATAGGAGTTCACCAAACTTTTTAACATTTTGTTTGTGAAAGGCTCTGCTAAGATATTGAAAAGACAGCTGAGTACTGGGAGAAACTATTTGCAAACCATATATCTGACAATTGAATCATATCTAGGATTTATGGATCTTTTAAAACTCAACAGTAAAAAAACCAAAGTGTCGAAATAGAGAACAGGTCAAAGACATAAAGAGATCTTTTACTGAAGAAGACATATACAAGCAAATAAGGACATTAAAAGATGGCCAGTGTAATTCATCATTAAAGTGAAGTCCCTCAGTCGTGTCTGGCTCTTTGCAACCCCATGGACTGTAGCCTGCCAGGCTCCTCCATCCATGGGTTTTCCAGGCAAGAATACTGGAATGGGTTGCTATGTCCTTCTCCAGGGGATCTTCTTGACCCAGGGATTGAACCCAAGTCTCCTGCACTGCAGGCAGACTCTAACAGCTGAGCCACCATTACGGCAATGCGAACTATCACTATATATCTACTAGAAAAGTTAAATTAAAAAAAAAAAGCAACAATCACAAATACTAGCAAGAATCCAGAGAATCTGGTTCTCTCATATATTATAAAAATAGAAAATGTGCAGTAATTCTTAAAAGTGGTTTGGCGTTTTCTTTTAAAAATTAAACACATAGTTAGCATAGGACCCAGCAATCACACTTTTGGGGAATGGTCCTAGAAGAAAGAAAACTTACATCCATACAAAAACCTGCAAACTAATATTCAAAAGAGCTTTATGTGCAATAGCCAAAAAAACAGAAGTAATCAAAAAGTCCTTTGATAAGGAATGGTTAAAACAACTATGGAATATCTATACCATGAATTAGTACTCAACAATAAACAGAAATGAACAACTGATGTACATAACAACTTTTATGTAATTCAAAGGATATTAGACTGAGTGAAGAAAGCCAGCCTCAAATCAGACATACTGTTGGGATTCCATTTGTATAACATTCTCAAAACTTATGGAGATGAAGGAGAGATTAATTGCTGCCAAAAATTAAGGATGGTGAGGGTTGAGGGGTACCATGACAAAGACTTTTATGGCAATGGAATAGTTCTGTATGTAATGGTAGTTACTGGAATCTACCCATGTAAAAAAATAACACAGCTATAACACGCATTATGAGTGCTGTATCTCCTGGTTTTAATCTTTCTGGTCCAGTCACCTAATATGGGGAGGCAACTCTTCTATCTAGCCATAGGAAAATCACACATGATGATAAAATTATAGCAATTCTAGTCTTTAAGGATTTCAGTAAAGCCTTTGAATGATCTCTATCTGCTATTGCTACCAACCAAACCAGGACTCTGGAAATTGGAAAAGGGGACATGGGACCTTGCTGTAATCTTTTGCAGTTTTCTGTGAATGTATCTTTATTTCAAAGTAAAAATATCTTGAAACTCACCGCAGTTTATTACTTCTTTTTGAATTTGTTTGAGCTTCACCATCATTTTAGAGGAGAGATTGTCCATAGAGTTGATATCAAAGACATAAGCCACACAGTGAATTCTGTCTTTCAGTGATGGAAAGGTGATGAAAGTAGGATGCCTGGGTGTAATTGGTTCTTGGGGACTAAACTGTTATAGAAATATAAGGCAACATTTAAGAGAATTCTTTCATTCATTTAAAAGAATTCTGCTGAATTCTTTCAGATACAATTCATGTTTCAAGCATGATCACCACTAACTTTCAACACAAAACTTCCCTTCTCCCAGACACTACTGCCCCAAATTAGTTCATAACATTCTTTCATACTTCCTCTCCTCTGTTAGCATGGCATCATTATATTAAAAAAAAAAATACAACCCACTTCATTGCTTTGGCTATATATATATATATATATATACATACAATTACAACTTAATTATCCATAATGGAAATATTTCAGAAAAGTACAAACAATGTTATTTTTAAAAGCTAATTTCAAATCTCAGTCTCTTCAAATCTCAAAGCACAATTGAAGAAAAGGAAATCACTGCTTAGAAATTGAGGCTAATTTTATTGCACCCAATACCTAAAAGAAAGGTGATAATAATGGTTAACTTTCTGAGAACTTAGAGTTTATCTTCTCATTTAATCTTCTTAGCCACCTATGAGATCAGCATTATTATTATCTACATTTCACACATTAAAAAAAAAAAAACAACTCACAGAGACAAGCATGTAACTTACTTATGGGTACACACCTACTTGGTGGCAGAGCCACCCTTTGAAATCAGGTATTTAGGCTGGATTTAAGGAGTGAAGCCTGCTCACCTTCAGTGTAACATCATACATCAACTAAAAGTAGTTGTTTCAATATTTTGTCTAAGTGATTATAAAAGTGCAAAAGATTATATTACTCCTTTCCTAGTATTTAGAATCATTGCAAGAGTGATAAAAACACAGTTCCTCCTGACCTTTTCCTGGAACCTAAAAGGTAAAATCTTGCCTTTTGGTTATATTTCTTAATGCTATAGGAAATAATAGCAGTTATTTGCTTTCTTTACATAAATATTTTTTAATTTAAAATACAGAAGTATTGGTTGGTGTTGAAACCACTTTATAAAAATTGGAAATGCATGTGATAAAATATCAATGAAAAGCATTGCTGAAAATGATTTGAAATGTTCTAGACTTTGAAGGATTCTTACCTCATATCTGTCTGGCACACAGCCTTTTAAGATGTGGGGTATATCATCCACACATAAGCCTACTCCCTCTTTCTCATCCAGCCCCATGGAGTCACACAACATAAATGGCAGAGATTGGCCATTTTTTCCATCTTTAATAGAATATATCCTATACTGTAAAACAAAACACAGCAATATAAAAGTTCACTCTTCAACTAGCCTTCAAGATGTAATAATAATAAGAAAAACTTGTTAATATTTATATTGTGGCCCTCAAACATTTTGGTCTCAAGATCAACTAAGTTTCTTAAAAATTACTGAGGCTTCCAAAGATATTTTATTCATGTGGGTCTTATCTATTTATGTGCAACATACTAGAAATTAAAACAAAAATTTTTAATATTTCTTAAATTATTTAAAAACACAATATGAACCTGTTATATATTAATCTAACAATTTTAGGAAAAAACTATTTTCAAAAAATTATAGAAAAGAGTGGGTTTGATTTACTTTTTGCAATTCTCTTTACTGTATGAATCAATAGAAAACAGCAAGATTCTCATAGTTGCCTCTGCATTCAATCTGTTGTGATATATTGTTTTGGTTGAAGTATATGAAAAAATCTGACCTCACACATACAGGTAGTAGGCAAGGAGGGAGTATTTAATTTAACAGCTTTCAGAGAATTATGGACATTGCTCATTAATAATACATCAAAGCTGAACAAGTGATAATTTCTCAAAGGTTACCTGCAATGTGAAATCTGTGATACTTTCAAACTTGACATTAAGTTTGTTGATTTATTTTACACTTTGAATATATTTTTTATCCATCCATGATTTTGTAACTTGATGTATTGGTCATTTGAAAGTATTGGTTTACTGGCTTATCTGGATCTTCCAAATATTGGTACATTTCATTGTACAATATTAAAATATCATATTTGTTAATACCATCATTAATCTCATTAGATAAGTCTTTAAGTTCTTAAGTTTTCAAGCTCAAAGTAGTGGATACAAACTTCCTCATGCTGTTTTTCTTAAAAGCTCAAATGTTATCTTTGACAGCAAACACTGTGGGTTGTTATCCTTGAAGTGATACCCTCATTTTGTGCATTTTTCCCCAAAATGTCTACCAAATATCCAGGTATAAATAAACAAGTCTTTCAGTTGCCTTTTCAATCAAATATGGTATTCCATGAGAAAAGTTCAGCTTACAACCACCATATTTTGACATGCATTAGGAGCACTTTGCATGCAGAATCTGCCTGCAGTGCAGGAGACCTGGGTTCAATCCCTGGGTTGGGAAGATCCCCTGGAGAAGGAAAAGACTACCTATTCCAGTATTCTGGCCTGGAGAATTCCATGGACAGTCCATGGGGTCACAAAGAGTCAGAAACAACTGAGGAACTTTCACTTTCACTTTTCACTTTAACAAAGCTTCTTTTCTAGACACACTCCATCAGATCCCAAGACTATTTTTCAGGATGCTGCTGCTAAGTCGCTTCAGTCGTGTCTGACTCTGTGAGACCCCATGGACTGCAGCCTACCAGGCTCCTCCGTCCATGGGATTTTCCAGGCAAGAGTAAAAATTTCATTTATTGGTCAAATACACTTTTAACATAGACTCAACTATAGAAGATTTGGGAAGAATCACAAAGAAAAGGGCTTCTCAGAGACACCAGATGATATTCAGTTCTTTCAGTCCAAACCAGGAAGTGGAGAATTCCTCTGTAACCTATTGTCGTTTGTGAAGGAGTCAAAGCACCCATTGCTTCATAAAAATACCTAGAGTAATTCCACTGAGATTTTGATCTAAGTGAATGAGGTTTATTGGTAACTCAACATGAAAGAAATTAACTCTAACTAGAGTTAGATAATATTCAATACACTGTAAAATTTCAAGATCAATAGGCACATTCATAGTCCCAATAACCATTAACCTGTTTCCATTACAGCTTCAATTCTTCAGAAAGAAGGGTCTCTGAGCAATAAAGTATTCCGTTTCCTTCACAAATATGCTGTCCTGTTTTACTTTAATGTATACAGTATTTGCATTCTGTTTGGAGTTCAGGATCTAATACATCTTCCCTTAAAGCAGCAAGTTGTTGGAGTTTTCAACATAAAAAGAAGGCATAGAAATTCTGTCCTGATGAGTACCACTATTATAGCATGTTTCACACTGAATAGTACTTACTTGATTATCATCTACATTGGTCTCTGAGCTCCCTGAGTAAAGGGACGTAGTATTAGTTGCATAGTATCTGTTGCAACACAATATTTAGCAAACATAAACATTTCAATCAATGCTTAATGTACTGAATTGTTGTTGCAGTATCTTGCTTCTGAGGCTAGGCCCATATATCATAATAAAGCCACTGAATAGCCAACATCCAGAAATAAGATGTGATTCTTAAAAGTCTTAGAAAATGCTTTCAGTTATTAAATATGACCTAAAATTAAATCAGCTATGACTGTCTTATGCTAAATTTTGCATTGACAACATAAAACATATTCTCAACAGAAGATAACAATATTGGACTTTAGCAATCATAGAAAAACACAGCTTGATTTTGACATTTTCTATTAATCCCCTTTATTCTTTTTGTTTGATTACATAATATTGACAAGCATAGAATGGAAGCTTCTAGATAAATATTGCACTGTAAATCGAAGATCTTTAGCATAACAGCTTTAAAAATGATATTAATACTTATTTCCTTAAATATATTTATTTACAGATAAGACAATCTTTATAGGAGCATTGGTAGACTTATTTACCCCATGAAGGTTTTGCTTCTCATGATCATTTTCTATTAAATGATCCATATAATGCAAAAGTGTAACAATACATAATTTTCATTATTTTATGACAAAAAAAAGAGAAAATAATTTCAATCTAGGCAAAACCATGTGCGACATGAGTAAATATATATATATATATATATATATATATATCAAATCAAATGGACAAAGATTTCTACAGAGTTTTTAAACATTTGTTATTTTTTGCAAATACCACAAAGCATTCTTCTTAAAACTGCTTATGTCCATAAAAATGGAAAGCTTCTCTATCTAATATAACTCATGGGAGCAATTCTAATTCAATTTTTATTCCTGTTTTACATTTGATTTAGCATTTAATTGTTCATAGATTAGGAGATTAAGCTATTGAGAGAAAATGCCAAAGAAATTAAAAGACCTCATAATTGTAACCTATAAAACAAAACAAAATCCTATAAAACAAAATCCTCAGGAAATCCTGAAATAACTTACCTGTTCAGTAATGCTGGTGACATCACATCCCACTATGGCTTGACGAGTCAAATGGCCTTGGAAAATGGACTTCACTGAATTGAAAAAACTGGACTTTCCAGACCCAACCGGACCCAGCAAGAGAATACGGATTTCTGAAACCAAGTCTGCATAGGGACTGTAGGCTCTGACATCTGCTAGGAGATTATTTCTGTGCCTGGAAAACTGCATTAGTTAAATACAACAGCCAAACTTCCATAAGGAACAATATAATTCTGCTGAGCTTTTCTTCCTGCTAAAAAGCATGTTTTAACACTTATTTATTATTTTGATATTAGCATCTTCTTTCATATAACTTGAAAGGGTCTAAGGTTATACATTTTGTGCTTGATGAAAACGTACTTATCTATATCTGACTAAGTTAAACTAACCAGCAACCAAATAATTTCTAAACTATTAGCCTTAGATCCCATAAGTATGATAAGAAATAACAACAACACTGAAAATGAATTTTCAGTAACAATGTTACATTAAGGGGAAACAAAAATAAAATATATGCAATGTAGGTTTTTATCTATAAAGTGGGAAGAGGGACTTCGTTTTTAAAATTTTCTGAGGTTCTCTGAAAACTTGATTCTCAAAACAAGGATTCAGAGGAATTTATCTAAAATAGTCATCTCAACTCTGGAAAACTTTGACTCTAACAGAACCAAAGCGAAACATGAAGTCAAACTGCCATCAGGTGGATCTTAAAAAGTTTCAGCTGGTAGTGGTTTTGTTTTTGTTGCTGTTCTAAATTGTTTTCAACACATTAGGTCAGGAACCCTGTAACTGATTTTTATCACTCCAAGTAACATGATTTTTGATCTCACTGTCAGTGCCATTCATACAGTTGATCTAAATGAAATGAGTAATAGATAGTTCAAAAAGCTAACTTACTGTGTGGCTCTTGTTATCCTGTTTATGTAGCCTGCCTCATCCTTAATTCCTAAAGGAAATAAACATGGAATAACAATTTTTAAGCTTGTCTGATTAAATGTGACCAAGTCTAACTTCTAAATAGAGCAGTAAGTCTTTTTGCATAATCCAGCTGAGCTGTTTGGTTGGGAATTAGGGTTGGCAGCATAATGAGATTAAGAGGAGCTAAAAGTATCTTCTTTGTATAAGTCACTCTGCAAACTCATATAATTATGCCTAGGAGTCCCAGGGCTAACTCAAAAGGTGTCACGTATCAAAATAATGAGACTTCTCTCTTCTCTTCTCCATCTCTTCATTCATACTTCTCAGCTTACTTTGGTCAAAGCTGCCTATATTTTCTGGGTGATAACCCCATAACCTTTATGCCCTCCATGTTTCATTTTGGAGGTTATTAAAAAATGTGTGGTATGAAATTCACTTGTCTGTCTTCTTTTTTCTTGTTCTTGTAGATTAATTATGAGTTACCAAACACAAAGACTAGAATCAGAACATAGTAGTGTACAAATTAACATACCTTCAACTCGAAAAATTTCACATTCTAAATGTGTGAACCTTGAGTCACACTTTACTCTTAATTCTTCCTCTAAAACACGAGCTATAAAAATGCATTTTTTGCTGAAATTTAGAACTAAATATCTTTGTCATAACTAGAGATACTAAATATCAGGGTATTATAAGAAATTTTCACTGTTGAATTTAAAACTACAGTCTTCATTTCCATTGTTTCATTCTTTTGAAGTGAAAAAAAGAAGAAAGCATTTGGTTCTATAAAACTTTCAGACATTTCAGAACTGTGCCCAAGCATAAAGATACCAAAAATATTGTTGGAATGATAAATCACTGTTACAATGGGTCCTTGACAATGGCACCTAGCCTGCATTTCTACAGTGTTTCCTCCATGGACACTAGATTTATAAAGAAGTCGCAGAGAAACATTTCCAAGCAGCTTTTGGAAACTTCTTTCCTCATTCCATGTCAATTTGGTTGTCACTGCCATTGTTCTGTATCTAGTAGGAAAAAAAAAATTAATAGTTTCAGAGAGTAGTACAGTATTGTGATTTCTGCTATACTGCTCTTTATTCACTGACCCAATTAAAGCATGTTATTTGGATTTGGAGTGTAAAGAAATATACACACACACATACGTATATGCAGGTCAAGAAGCAACAGTTAGAACTGGACATAGAACAACAGACTGGTTCCAAATAGGAAAAGTAGTATGTCAAGGCTGTATATTGTCACCTTGCTTATTTAACTTACATGCAGACTCGATCATGAGAAACTCTGGGCTGGAAGAAACACAAGCTGGAATCAAGATTGCCAGGAGAAGTATCAATAACCTCAGATATGCAGATAACACCTCTCTTATGGGAGAAAATGAAGAGGAACTCAAAAGCCTCTTGATGAAAGTGAAAGAGGAGAGTGAAAAAGTTGGCTTAAAGCTCAACATTCAGAAAACGAAGATCATGGCATCCGGTCCCATCACTTCATGGGAAATAGATGGGGAAACAGTGGAAACAGTGTCAGACTTTATTTTTTGGGGCTCCAAACTCACTGCAGATGGTGACTGCAGCCATGAAATTAAAAGACGCTTACTCCTTGGAAGAAAAGTTATGACCAACCTAGATAGTATATTCAAAAGCAGAGACATTACTTTGCTGACTAAGGTCCCTCTAGTCAAGGCTATGGTTTTTCTTGTGGTCATGTATGGATGTGAGAGTTGGACTGTGAAGAAAGCTGAGCGTCGAAGAATTGATGCTTTTGAACTGTGGTGTTGGAGAAGACTCTTGAGAGTCCCTTGGACTGCAAGGAGATCCAACCAGTCCATTCTGAAGGAGATCAACCCTGGGATTTCTTTGGAAGGAATGATGCTAAAGCTGAAACTCCAGTACTTTGGCCACCTCATGCGAAGAGTTGACTCACTGGAAAAGACTCTGATGCTGGGAGGGATTAGGGGCAGGAGGAGAAGGGGATGACAGAGGATGAGATGGCTGGATGGCATCACTGACTTGATGGACAAGAGTTTGGGTGAACTCCGGGAGTTGGTGATGGACAGGGAGGCCTGGCGTGCTGCAATTCATGGGGTCGCAAAGAGTCGGACACGACTGAGTGACTGAACTTAACTGAATGTATATACATATAAATATATATTATATATTTTAATATATATAACATTAATGGGTAGATATGAAAAAAATAGATAATTTAGACATTTAAATATCATTAATTTTTTTAAGTCAATAGGAAAAACAAACTAGAGCCTGGATTTAAAAAGTAGAGAAAAATTAATGAATTAGAGCAGAGATCATCACACTTTTTCTTGGTAACACACAGTAAAAATTTTAGGATTTGGAGGTCATATTGTTTCTACCGCTGTTACTCAACTTTGCCAGCATAAGGCAAAAGCAGTCATAAACAAAGCTCATGACAGTGTCCAAATAGAAACTTTTTTACAAAAATAGATGGCTGGAATGAGGGCGTATTTTACCAATCCATGAATCTGATGATAGAAATGAGAAATTAATTCAAAAAACAGTGCACAAGGAAATTGAAACATGAGAGGATTTAATAGGTAGGAAAGTCCATGATACTAGAACATTAGCCATCATGCCAATACTTTCAATAAGAAAAATTAAAAACAAGGATAACTCTGATATAAATATATTTGAAAGCATTGGAGAGAAAACAAAGCAGTAAAGAATTATATTATTGGCTACGATTTGGAAAAGAAGTGACCGCAGAGCGGTAAGCTTAGCATTGGTGCATCTGTCAAATTCAGAAGCTGCTAAGAAATTCTCCAAAGCAGGCTTAAACAGTACATGAACCATGAACTTCCAGATAGTCAAGCTGGATTTAGAAAAGGCAGAGGAACCAGAGATCAAATTGCCAACATCTGCTGGATCATCAAAAGAGCAAGAAAGTTCCAGAAAACATCTGCTGCTGCTTTATTGACTATGCCAAAACCTTTGACTTTGTGGATCACAACAAACTGGAAAATTCTGAAAGAGATGGGAATACCAGACCTTCTTACCTGCCTTATGTAAGAAAGCAAAGAAGAACTAAAGAGCCTCTTGATGAAAGTGAAAGAGGAGAGTGAAAAAGTTGGCTTAAAATTCTCCATTCAGAAAACAAAGATCATGGCATCTGGTCCCATCACTTCATGGCAAATGGATGAGGAAACAATGGAAACAGTGAGAGACTTTATTTTTTGAGCTCCAAAATCACTGTAGATGGTGACTGCAGTCATGAAATTAAAAGATGCTTGCTCCTTGAAAGAAAAGCTATGACCAACCTAGACAGCATATTAAAAAGCAGAGATATTACTTTGCAACAACTGTCTGTCTAGTTATGGTTTTTCCAGTAGTCTTTTATGGATGTGAGAGTTGGGCTATAAAGAAAGCTGAGCATTGAAGAATTGATGCTTTTGAACTGTGGTGTTGGAGAAGACTCTTGAGAGTCCCTTGCACTGCAAGGAGTTCAAACCAGTCAATCCTAAAATAAATCAGCTCTGGATATTCATTGGAAGGACTGATGTTGAAGCTGAAGCTCCAGTACTTTGGCCACCTAATGGGAAGAGCTGACTCATTGGAAAAGATCCTGATGCTGAGAAAATTGAAGGCAGGAGGAGAAAAGAATGACGGAGGATGAGATGGTTGGACAGCATCACCAACTCGATGTACATGAATTGAGCAAGCTCCAGGAGTTGGTGATGGACATGGACTACAGCCTGGCATGCTGAACAATTTTTAAAAAAATAAATTTTAAATGGGTTAATTCTGAGAAAAACTTACCAAAACTGACTTGAAAATAAATAGAAAAAAAAAAAAGAATACTCCCATAGCTATTCTAAGAAACAAAACACCATTAAAGACTTCCCACAAATAAATTGCAAAGATAAGTGGGTCCAACAACTAAACCAAACTTTGAGTGATAAACATTAGAATCTTAAAATAAACATTTCAAGAGAATAGAGACCAACACATTACAATGGCATTGCAAGCAGAAACACTGCAAGCTAGTCTCACTCCTAAATACAGGTGTAATATTGTAAGCCAATGATCAAGTGATTAAAAATAAATAAACATTTTTTTAAAATCTTCAGCAAAATATTAACAAGCCTAAATAAAAAAAGAAGAAGTGTATTTTTAAAATTTATTCACAAAAGCAGTAAATAATGTACCTGGGAGAAAATTTTTTTAAAGATATAAACAACTTCTGTAGAGATAATTACAAGAAGAATGTTACAAAGGACATGAAAAATGACCCAAATAAATGAAGACCTATCCAATTTTCTTAGATGACAAAAGTCTTCTTAAAAATTATGTCAATTCCTCCAAAATATATCTTTCAGTTCAGCACAAGGGTGATCAAAAGGCCAAGAACATTCTTTCAATTGAATGTAAGAAGATAATCTGAAAGTTCCCATGATATCTCGAGGAGCAAAAAATAGCCAAGAGAATTTTAAAGATGAACAATTTAAGAATTATATAAAATTACGATAATTAGGAAAATGTGACCGTGGCATTAAGATAGTCAAGAGCCCTGAGACTGACCCACTTTTATAGCTGGGGCGCCCTGGAAAACAAAGCTGAATGCCAAGTTTACATGTGGAGACTTTACTGCCGGGTACAATTCAAAGAAATAAACATGAGATAAAGCAGAAAGTGAAATTAAGAACAACTTAAGCCAAATACAAACTTAACACAACCAATTACTCAACTTGGAGGGGAGGTAATAGCTCTATAGGAAAAAAATTTTTTAATTAAGTCATATCATCCTCATAATCTCATAACATTCTCAAAAGTAAATTGCAGTCGATATGAAGCATTAAATGTGAAAAAATTTTAGAAGGAAGTACGAGATGTTGTCATTACAACCTTTGCATTGGGAAGGATTTCTAAAATAAGATACCAATAGTACAAACTATAAAGGAAAGAAAAATAAATTTAACTACATTAAAACTTAGAATATTTTACAATAAAAGGTACAACAAATGCAACCTTAAAACATCATATATCTTACAAATACTATCCTACCTATGAACAATAAAGAAACCACAAACAACCTAATAGAAAAGTAGTCAAAGTAAGTGAACAAGAAATTCACAAGTGGAAATAACTTAAATGGACTATAAACATATGAAAAAAATGTTCAAGAATTCTAGTGACAAGAAACTGTAAATTAAACAACAATGAGATATCATTTCACATCAAACAAAAGTTCAGTGAAACAGATGACCAGGATATAGAAATTCAAGAATATTTACATAGTCCTGATGGGCATGCATCATTTTGGAAACAATGTGCATAGCATCATTGTTTATGGTGATGTTAGAAGATTGGATGTACAAATTTTTGCATGTTCATAAAAGGAAATACTAAAGAACATTGAAGTGACTGAATTAGACCTATTTGTCTCAATGCGGATAAAACTGAAAGAATTCATATTGACTGGAAAGAAACAAGTGGAGAATGAGAATCTTAGTATGATAACATAAATAAACTGTTAATTTACAAAGCAATACTAGAGGTCATTTAAATACACATATATACAGTAAAAGAGCATAAAAACAAGCATGACAATAATTTATGACAAAGTCTGGGTATAATTTCTCTCTAGGAAGTAAGGGAAGTGAAGAAAATATAAGGGAGATTCTCAATAATTTCAGTGAGATCTATAATGCCTTGAAGTTTGCAAGAAAAAAAAACTATTCTTATTAATAAAGCAAATCATTTAAAAAACCAGAACTGTATAAGATTACAGTAAAGTTTATGTATTCTCTGTATTCCCTGTATTTGAAATATTCATTAAAAAGCAAAACCAACAAAAGCAAAAAGCATGATCTTAGCGATTTCACTTGAAACTTTTCTTCAAAGAAGGAAAAACAAGCAAATTTCTTTGCCCACAGCTAGGAAACATTGGATGGTAGCAAGTCACTTACCAGCTTTTCAGAATGGGACAAGTCTTAAAGAGTGTTAACTGCTCTGTCACACTTATGGACTAGCCAGAGTTTGGAGACTGAAGGTTTTGTTGAGATCCTTGGCTTCCTGTTTCTGAGAAAGCAAAGTGAAACTCAAAGCAGCAAATGAGCAGGAAACAGCAAGCCAAGTTTCTCTTTCCCTAAAGGAGAAAGAGACAGAAAACAAACAAACAAAAAAAACCACGAGAGAGAGAGAGATATGCTCAGCAGAAGAAAAAGGTGCAAAGATGTTTGGTCCCCTCAGTAGCCCACATCTAAGCATGCATGAAATGCAATTATTAATAAGAAATTACAATAAAACTAATAGTTTAAAATTTTTTGTTCATTTAACTATCTGTCACTGATCTATGGGACTACATACATTTTCCTAGTTTCTTCAGTCTTATAAGGTAAAGTTTACTAGCATCCATAGTACTCAAATTATGAAAATGAAACTTAATGACATTCAGAGACTTCGCCCAAAGTGATTGAACTGATAAAGTGGTGCAGTCAGCTGGTATTCAAAACCCAGACTCTCTGCACTGGAACAAACAGATTATGATTTGGCTTTTCCTGAATGCATATGTAAGGCAGTGTGCAGTCTCTTTCTCATTTACAAGTTCATTCGTTCAACATGGCCTTCAGTTCAGTTCAGTTCAGTTCAGTCGCTCAGTCGTGTCCGACTCTGCGACCCCATGAATCGCAGCACGCCAGGCCCTCCCTGTCCATCACCATCTCCCGGAGTCCACTCAGACTCGCATCCATCGAGTCCGTGATGCCATCCAGCCATCTCATCCTCGGTCGTCCCCTTCTCTTCCTGCCCCCAATCCCTCCCAGCATNTGCCCAACAAAAGCCCTGGTCCTGAGTCTCTAATGAGCATCTCTGGCTGAGAACAGGTTACACATGTTGCCACTATTTGCTGCTGGAAGAATGAGTGTGTCTTATATGACTCCACCAGGTGAGGGGTCTTGGAATCTCGTGCCCAAGAGGTTTATTTGTTTATTATCACTGTAGTAAACAAACCATTGCTGTGAGGACCGCTATATCCTGAGTCCTGGAAGTCCTTCCAGTGGATCATCAAACATGGGGACCTCCAGCACAGGGTGTGAAAGTTCACTTTGGCTTCAGAGTTGTGTGAGAGTTAGGGACACTCACCCTCTGACCACAGCTGCTTCTGCCTCTTTCCTTCCAAGACTGTTGATACCCAGGGCATACCCTAGCTAGTATCCTGACTGCTAAACTCGGACTTGATGCTTGGTTTCCTGGGAGCCCCATCTTCAGCAGGTGTAAATGCAGCATTTCAGGGCCTACAAGTCACTGGGCATTTTATTGTATGTTAACTTCATCACCACAACAACCCTATCAAGTTTTTCCAAAAGAGAAAATGGGAGCTGAGATGCTAAGTGACTTGTCCAAGGTCACAGAGCCAGTTAGAATTGAGATGGATCTCAGGCAGGATGTTTCTGAAGTCTGCGGCCTCTCCTGAACCAAGCTGCCTTTCACCCATGGCTCTGAATGTCCAGGATTCTTCCAGGTTTTGGACCAGTAAGCAAGCCCTCTCCCACTAAGTTATTCACAGAGGCATCTGGGAACCAGATCTGGGCAGCGCTGAGTAGGGGACAATTCCAGCCCCAGGAAAGGAGGCAGAATGCTGTTTCCCTGAAGCACTCGGAGGAGAGGATGAGTAAACAGAACTCCTGTACGCGGGACACCTGGAATGCTTACACCCACCCGCCAGCACACCTGCACCCTCTGGCCAGGCCCTGGCCTCCCTGGGTCTCAGAGCGCAGCCCTGGAGTCTGCGCAGCGGACACGAGTCACGCGGGGCCTCATCAGCCATCGCAGCAGCCACAGGAGCGGCCAGACAGAGACGGCGCTGAGAGGAACTTGGCTTCAGGCAGCCGAGGGGCTGCCACTCCGCACAGGCAGCCAGCCCAGCTGTCGGCTCCAGAGAAGACGGGGCGGCGGGGAGGCGCGACAGACGGAGCCCCGGGGAGCTCGTGAACCCCATCTGTCCACGGCGGGCGGGGAGAGCCGCCCTCCCCCACTGAGGCGCGGGTTACGCTGCTAACCCTTCTAAAGTCACGCAGGGGCCCTGTTGTCAAACTCTGTTCTGCAGAATTGCCACAGGGTGCCACTTGCCTCTCTCCTATCCCTGTCCAGGGAGCAGCTCCATTTCTGTGCTCTGTGTCACCACCGACAGGCCTGCCGGTGGATGGCGGGGTGGGCCTGGATTTCTCAAGTCCCCAGTGGAACAGCCCAACGGGCCAGGCGCTGTCCCAGGTTTGCAAAGGCTTTCACTCCCGGAGTCGTCCCTGCTGGGACCTCCTGCCTCCAGGACTCTGTCCCCATTCCACACTGAGTCAACAGGAACACCAGAAGTAGCCCCTTTACCCTATTTCACAAAATACCTAAGTAAATAAGCAAATAAATGCATAAATAAGTAAATATGCTTGCCCAGTTAGTCACATACACAACTAAAGTTAATGAAGACCATGGCAGGGGCCGGGGGTCAGGGGCAGGAGTCCCATATCACAGGCCTTACTGTCAGCAACTTTAAAAGCTCCCCTCCGTTTCCTGTCCCCTTGAGTCCCATCACATGCAAATGTAAGGGGTCCAGAAAAGCATAGACAATCCTTAAAAAGAAGAAACAAAGGGAAGGACTTACATGCCGGGTT
Source organism: Aepyceros melampus (assembly GCA_006408695.1). Taxonomy (NCBI): domain Eukaryota; kingdom Metazoa; phylum Chordata; class Mammalia; order Artiodactyla; family Bovidae; genus Aepyceros; species Aepyceros melampus. Next base: position 371,745 of record SJXQ01000528.1, on the reverse strand, counting down.
TCAAAACTTATCATAGGGTGAAGGAAATAGGGAGATACGGGTCAAAGAGCAAACTTTCAGTTATAAGATGAACACGTTCTGGGGATCTAATGCCCAGCCTTGTGACTACAGATAACAATACCGTATTGTATAACTGAAAGTTGCTGAAAGATTACACCTCAAATGTTTTTACACACACACACACACACACACACACACACAATGGTATGGTGTGAGGTGACGGAGGTGTTAACTAAACTTATTCTGGTAATCATTTTGCAATGTATATGTGTATCAAGTCATCACATTGAACACCTTAAACTTACACAAAATTATATGTCAATTGTATACAAATAAAGCTGGAGACAAGGTTTTTTAAGTTTTTTGAAACTCACTACAGGAGAAGGAAATGGCAACCCACTCCAGTATTCTTGCCTGGAAAATCCCATGAACGGAGGAGCCTGGTAGGCTACAGTCCATGGGGTTGCAAAGAGTCAAACATGACTGAGCGACTTCATTTTTTTTTTTTTTTTTCATTTTTGTGTGGTGGGCCCTGGAGGAAAAAGCCCCTGACGAGGGCTCACTTAACCTTGAATTAGGATACAGTTTCTTAGATATGGGTCTTCCCTGGTGGCTCAGCAGTGAAGAATCCGCCTGCAATGCGGGAGACCTGGGTTCAGTCCCTGGGTTGGGAAGATCCTCTGGAGAAAGGAACAGCTACCCACTTCAGTATTCTGGCTTGGAGAATTCCATGAGGCCACAAAGAGTTGGACACGACTGAGTGACTTTCACTTTCACTGTTTTAGATGTGATACCTAAATCACAAACAACAAAAGAAAAAACAGATAAAGTGGACTTCTTCAAAATTAAAACCTTTGTGTCAAAGGCCACTATTAAAAATGAAAAGACAATCCACAGAAGAGGAAGAAATATTTGAAAATTATATATCTGATGAGGATTTACTCCTCAGAATATACAAAGAACTCTTATAATTCAGCAATAAAAGGCAGCCCAATTAAAAAATGGACTAAGAATACAAGTAGACACTTCTCTAGAGAAGGTATGCAAATGACCATTAAGCATATGAAACGATGCTCAATATTATTAGTCATTAGGGAAATGCAAATTAAAACCACAATACCACCTCACGCCCACTAGGATGGCCGTTTTCAAAAAATGGACGTTGCTGACGAGGATGTGGAGACATCGGAACCCTTACACATTGTTGGTGGGAATCTAAAAAAGTCTGCACGTCTTCAAAATGTTAAATACGGAGTTGCCACATTTAATATTTCTTCATAAGCAGGAATGTTCTTGGGATTACTACCTAGGGTTGTGATTGGGATGAAGCAGAAGTCGGGGGAAGAAATGAAGCTGGGACACAGGCCAGTGGCAGGCCCTTGGCTGACTTCATGGGGAGCTCTGGACCTGAAATGGCCCATCAAAGCTGTCCTGCTTTGGACTAAAATAACTGACCCTTGTCCTTCCTCATGGATCAGTCATCAGATGGGAGGCCCCCCCACCGCCACCAGAAGAGCATGACTATGTGCAAGGCAGCCCTCTGAGCTAAGATGGCCCCCAGAGATGGCCTATTGACCACCCTCCCAGCAGCCTAGGCAAGACCTAGGGCGTCTGGGTGGTGTGACTATCTGTCCATCCTGCTGAGGTATCTGATGTTGTGGAACAGAAGCACTCAAGACCCAGTGGAAGAGTGTGGGGTTGGGGAAGTGGGGTCAGGGTCGGAAAGGTGCCAGCAGTAAGGGAACAAGGTCACAGCAATGACAGATGCCGGGACCTGCCGTGTGGAGGCAGCGCCTGGCAAAGGGATGGGGCAAGATGCTGACGGTCTCTGGGAGGCCTGGGGGCCTCTGCCATGAGCTGGTCAGCTGATGTGCGCTTGGCACCTAAGTAAGGCTAGTGAGAGTTCTGCTGCAGGCTAGAGCTCCAGGGGTCATGGCGTTGTGCGCTCAGTGGCCCCCAGTGCTGCAGAAGGGGCAGCCAGGTGGGCTGTTTGCCTGTGTGGGGGGGAGAGGTGGGTGGGTCCTGCCTCTCTGGATGCGGGTGGTTAACCCATCCAGGGGAGGCTCTGAGCTATTTCCTGAATAAAGAACCTTTGGACAGTTTACGTATCTAAAGGCGAAGTATGTGAGTAACATGGTTCCAGAGACACTGCAGAGGCTCGTCTCCCAGGGAATGCTGGCAGAGCAAAGAGTCACCCCGAGCACGGCAGAGGGAAACAAATGCTCGGGCTGCAGCCCCCTGATCAGGCCTTGATTAGCTGTGTGACTGTGGGCAAGTTCCTTGACTCATCTGGTCTTAGTCTCCCCCACAGTTAAATGAGAAGGAAGGAATTTCCCTGGTAGTCCAGTGGTTAGGAATCTGCCTGCCCATGTAGGGGACACGGGTTAGATCCCTGGTCTGGGATGACCCCACATGCTGTGGAGAAGCCAAGCCCGTACGCTACAGCTACTGAGGTCCACGTGCTCTAGAGCCCGTGCTCTGCAACGAGAGAAGCTGCCACAATAAGAAGCAGCACAAACAACAGAACTGGAGTCGCCCCTGCTCCCCACAAGTAGAAGAAGCCTGCACACAGCGTCGAAGACCCAGCACAGCCAAAATAAACAAGTAAATACAATTTTTAAAAACGTTTAAACGAGATGGGAAGCGTAGATAGCCTCACAGGTACATTCAGTGCTAATCCATGGGTTCATCAACCCAGCAGGAAGCTAGCCAGGATGGGAAAGGTTCTGAGGCTTGTGCTCCCCTCCACCCAGAGGCCCCCAAATGCAAACCGGGGCCGCCTGGGATGCTCACCACGTCTGAGCCCACCACACCCGGCTGCTCCCACTCTCTCGGGCTCTAGCTGCAAATTGGTTCCCATGATGAACACAAGCTGCCCAAATCACTCAGAGGATGGCTCAAGAAAAAGCAATTAAATGCTTTCTTAATTGTAGGATGGCAAGAGGTTAATGAGTTACTATAAAAACCAGTCCCTGCCATCTGGTGGCTGTCACCAAAGCCCACATGCAGGGAGCAGTCCCAATTTGTAAGACAGGATGACGGGATCACTCCAAGTCAGGAGAAGGGGTGGGACTCGAGAGCCAAGTGAGGCTGGGGGCCCAGAGCTGCAGAGCCCAGCACGGCCCAGCCAGCCTCCAGACGTCCCCAAACTGCATGGAGCTTCAAAACCAAGTTGGAGGGAAATCAGATGGGGAGCCAAAATCTCTCATCAGAGCCAACACTGGTCGTCTCTGAGATTCAGCTCTAGTGAGGGACGGCTGACAGCCACTTGCCAGTGCTAGTCAGGAGGAGAGGAGCGAAAAGCGACAGATGAGAGAGAAGCCCGCCAAGGCGGAGGGAGGGACGGACAGAGGCAGGGACACAGACCCAGCAAAGACAAAGAGATGCAAACCAGCCCGGACAGACGGAGAGACAAAAGGGAAAGGGTGAACTCTGAAACGCCAGGAACTGGAAAAAGACAGTGACATAGACCGGCTGGGAATGTGAGAAGCCGATGAAAGGGCAGGTCATTTTTTAGAATCAGAAATGGGAAAGAACCTTTGAGGGATTTGCTTTGTTTTGGGCAAATGTGTTCTCTCCAATATTCTGCATCTCCCAGGCATCAAGGAGAATGCCTTCTCCCTTCGAGGATGTGAAGAGCAGGCATTCAGCAGAGCCAGCCTCAGCTCTGTGCCCCACCACCAACCACACACACACTCAGATATACACAGACCCACACCTAGGCACAGCCAGTTCTCACCAGTCAGGGGCCACCTCTCCCTGTGTGGAGGAGGTCATGGGTCTCAGGCTGTCTCTCCCCTTAGCTCCGGTTCCAAGGTCCCATCTGCAGCCCCAAGCCTGGCAGAGGAAGGTCTGGTTTTCTGGTACAAAGAGGAAGGCAACCAGAAAGTTCACATATCCCAAGGGCTGCAAAGCCTGTGATTTCTGGGAGACTAAACTCACTACTGGCTCTCTCTGTCATTCTCTAGAAATTGGCTGAGAAATACAGAGGTCACTCCTCACCTGTTCCTTTGGGTCAGACTTTTTCCAGGGGGATTTCCCAAGGGCTCAGCAGTAAAGAACCTGCCTGTACTGCAGGAGATGCAGGAACTGACCCAGTTTCGACCTCTGGGTCAGGAAGATGCCCTGGAGGAGGGCATGGCAAACCCCTCCAGTATTCTGAAGAATGCCATGGACAGAGGAGCCTGCTGGGCTATAGTCCATGGGGTCACAGAGAGTTGGACATGACTGAAGCGACTGAGCATGCATGCATACACCCATTCTTCCAGGATGAGACCTTGAGATAGTCACTTCCAGGATTCTGGAAGTTTCCCCTCCCAGAGCAGGCTCTAACTGGCCATAGCAATACAATAGCAACCAGCTTACAATGAGAGGATGGGAACGCCTCTTCTGGGTGTCACCCACTCTACCATCACTGCTTCCCAAATTTGAGGACCATGACAGCTTGCGTCTGAAAGTCAAGATCTCAGCTTAAACAAAAACATCTATGGCTCAAAGTAAAAACAAAATAGGGATGTAGAGCTGGAAGATTCCAGTACCTTCATTTTTCTCATTATCTTGAGTCCTTACATTCCCTTTTCCTCTCTCCCACTCCACTGCCACTTGGCTGACCCATTTTCCAGAAGACTCTGAACCTGATGACCTAGAGACCCAGGAAGAGTCTTGTTGATCCATCCACCTTGTGTGTGCATGTGTGAGTGCTAAGTTGCTTCAGTTGTGCCCAACTCTTTGCAACTCCATGTACCACAGTGCCAAGCTCCCTTGTTCATGGGATTTTGCAGGCAAGAATTCTGGAGTAGGTTGCCATGCCCTCCTGCAGGGTATCTTCCCAACTCAGGGACTGGGGACTTCCCTTGTGGCCCAATGGCTAAGACTCTGTGCTGTCAATGCAGGGTGCAGGGTTCAATCCCTGGTCAGGGAACTAGATCCCACATGCTGCAGCTAAGACCCGGTGCAGCCAAAAAAAAAAAAAAAAACCAACTCAGGGACTGAATTCATATCTCTTACATCTCCTGCATTGGCAGGTGGGTTCTGTACTACTAGCACCACATGGGAAGCTCCCATCCATCTTACTAGGGGTCAGAAATCACCCTAAAATCTCTAGGGAAATTTAGGGAAGGGATTGCTGATGTTTCAGGGTAAAATTAGAGTTTGAAATTCCTTGTCTACACTTGGTACCCAACTAGCACAAGAGTTGACCATAATTGTCTCTTTTACTTCCAGCAGTAAACCCAAATCCCAAGGCTGCCTCTCGCTGGCCCCGCCTAGCCAGCTGGCGGGTCCCTTGAGGACTCATGTCACCTCTAAGTCTCCCAGCTCGATCCGCCAGGTCTATGAAAAGCTCTCCTGATTCTGGTCTGGGCAGCAGCCAGGGTCCAGCAGCTGCAGGCCGCAGTGCCATTGGGTGACACCCAGGAGCCAGCAGGGCATCGGCAGTGGTTCTGAGACGTGAGTTTGCCTGTGGTTCTTCCTTCTGTCCCTGTGCCTTTGGAAGGTCCCAGTATTTCTCTTCCTGGTGATTCTGTAAACCACTCAATTGCTTTTCTGCTTCCAAAGAAAAAGAACGGATAGGCACACACATGGGAGAGAAACCGAGACACAAAGCTAGTGACACAGAGACAGAGAATGGAGACACTCTAATCCTTGGAACTGTCATTAAGCCATGGGCACTGGTCTCTGTCCCCCTTTGGCTTCCCTAGACCGAGCCTTCCATCCCCAATCACACTCCTGGGGGGCCCATGAGTTCAGAACCCCAGTGTCATCCGTGGCTTCAAACTTCACCTCTCAAACTGGAAGACTTACCCAATTCCTGCTCATTATTGTTCACCCTCTTTCCACCCACTGCCCACACCTCCTCTGACACAGACAAAAATACACACATGTGCACACACCCCACACCTACCCCACACACGACGACTGTGGCTTGAGTTCCACTCTGCGTTTTCCAGAAGCCGTTGCTAGGAGGAAATGCCTTCTGTTCCTCAGCCCCTGGTCTGCTCGCGTTGAGTCCCCCCAGGACTGCAGGGCTGTGGGCAGGAGTGTGAGCCAGGAGTGAGCACAGATCAGTGTTTCCAATCCAAGCTATTACAGAGACAAGTCAAATGCCGTAAATGTCTACTCCGTTATTTTAAACGGTGGGAAAATCAGCACCCCAGACTTGGACCCGAAGGTTTTTCCTTAACTTATTTCTCCTCAAGGGTAATTTTCTCTCAAGTATGACATGTCCCCAGCCAAGGAGCACCCCCCAAGATATTGGAGGCCCCTCAGTTCCTTTTGAGCCACCACCCCATCTTTTTCTTGGGTGCTGCTTTGTTAAGAAGGGTAATTCAACATCATTTGAATGAACGAATGAATCAGAGGAAAGAGTTCAGGACAGAGGATGGATAGTGGACATGTCAGGGAACTTTAATAAGCTCAGTCCTATGAGAAAACAAATGGAACAAACCACCAAAGGATAACTCGAAAGCAAAATAATGTACAAGCAAACAAGACTGAGGGAACATTTTGTGCTTACTCAGAATGTCAGGGCACTCAGAGGAAAGGACAGATTATTGCTGAAAGGGGATGTCAAAATGTGTGTGTCCACCAGGTCTGAGTGCCATGGTGACTTGCTCTGGGCAGCTGCCACCCCCTCCCTCACAACAGTGTCCCAGTCAGTCAGTCACGACTGCCCCATCCATCTGAAAGCCTGTAGGCTATCCTGCGCTGGCTACTATCTACATGGCTGTCACCCTGCGAGTCTCTGCGGTAGCAGCTGAGAACATGGGCTCTGAGGGAGAAGGCTTGTGGTTTGAGTCCTGGCTTAGCTGCTTGCTGGCAGTGCTCACCTTCTCTGGGTTCCAGTTTAAAATGAGAATCATAACAGTGTTTTTGAGCGGATTAGATAAATTGATCCATATGAAGGTATATTGGTCCACGTTCAGCAAGAAATAAAACCAGCAGGAGATACATACTAAGAGGCTTGTTGCAAGGAATTGGCTTATGAGATTGTGGGGCTGGCTGAGTGAGTCTGAAATCCACAGGGAAGGCCCTTTGGAAGGGCAGGCTGGAACTCAGACCCAGCTATAGGCCCCAGGCAGAATTTCTTCCCCTTCAGGGAATCCTCAGCTCTGCTCTTAAAACCTTTGAACTAATGGAATCAGGCCCATCTGGGTTGCCTTGGATCATCTCCTTTACTTAAAGTCACTGGTTTTGGACTTTAAGGACATCTACCTTCACAGCTTCCAGATAATGCTAGTGGTCAAGAAACTGCCTGCCAGTGCAGGAGACTTAAGAGGTGCAGGTTTGATCCCTGGGTCAGGAAGATCCCCTGGAGGAGGGCAGGCAACCCCCTCTAGTATTCTTGCCTGGAGAATCTCATGACAGTGGGGCCTGGTGAGCTATGGCCCACAGGGTAACAAAAAGTCGGACACAAATGAAGCAACTTAGCACACACACGCCTTCATAGCAAAATCTAAATTAGTGTTTGATTGAATAGCTGGAGACTCAGGTCTAGGCAAAGTGAAATATAAAACTGCCCATCACAGAAGGGTGAGCCCCGTATCTGGCTCCTAGTAACCCAGCATCACTCAATAACATACAGCTTTAAAGCATCTACTGTGAAGTTGACATAACGAGTCTAGCTTCCCCCTTTTTTAGCCTCCATCTTACATGCCCCATAGCATCCTCTTCCTCACCCCCAAATCTTCTTCCAAAGAAGGCTGAAGACTCACTCAAGGAACCAGAAGGAAGGTGTGTTGTTGCTCAGTTGCTAAGTCATGTCTGACTCTTTGCAATCCCATGGATGGAAGCAACGCTTTTCTATTCATTCTCTCACCAGACACTGCCAAACCAGCCCAGTGCCAGGTGCTGTACACACAAATACAGGTACAAGTCAGTCCCCACCCTCCTGGAGGCTGGATGCAGCAACCCACTCTCCTGGGTTCCTCATCTCTGGTCACACAGCCCCACCAGGCCCGTGATGGACTTGCTCTACAGACATCCTACATCGGCCCCTGGCATATGGCAACACCTGGCCAAGCCAAGGGGGCAGAATTCCAGCCCAAGCTCTGAACCAAGCACCTATCCAGAGGGCGCTTTTTCTAAATCACTCAAAGAAGCCAAGAAGCTAGTGGTACCCTGTAGTCCATTAAAGCACATACATCAACAGAAGGGAGATGCTCCCCGGGGGTCATGTGTTATTTCACACAGGACATTCCATTTCCCCATCACAGGGCACACATGGGATACAGTAAGGAACTCAGTCCCTCAGAGCCCTTTCCACTCCTGTTCTGGTCCACAGGCCCCTCTCAGGGGTCCTCTGTCCTCTCTTGCTCACTCCCAGCTCCCCCCGCTCTGTCTCTTCCAGTCCCAAGAGGTGATGTCCTATCCAGTGGCCACTCTATCCTACTCCTGCCGGGGTCCAGCCCCGGTGGATCCAGGGAAATTCAAAGCGGGGACGGAGTGGCATCTTAGAAAGAATTATTTATTTAGATATATAAGATTAGAAAATGATAGTATAGTAGGAAAAGTTAGTGGAGAAAAGAGGCTGAATAACTTGGTTTATGCGGAGAGCTAATAAAACCTCGAGACGAGAGGTTTGCACCATCTACGTTAGGCCACCAGCACCCGTTTGAACAGTGGAGGGTGCCCCGCCTTGGGCTCCCTCTCGCATGGGTCTTAGAAGCCAGGGCAAGTAAGTAGACATGGCGAGCCTTCACACCCCAGATGGGAATTCAGCCAGAAAATAGAGTAAAGAAGACACGAGGAGACCAAGCTGCTTCGGTGAGCAAGGCCCCTTAAGGCCCAACTCGCCTTTGCCTGTCGGACCCCTTAGCCTCATGACCTTTGCCACAGGTGAGACTCCTCGTGCTGGCTCCCGGCACACTCCTTCATTCCTGCCTGAAGCTGCCCTGCTCAATGGCATGGTGACGCTGTCCATAACCTTGGACTAACCTGTCCCAGGCGTGTGGTTCTCCTGCCACTCTACCCTCATCCAGTCCTCATCTGCCCTTGCAGAACCCATGATGGCCCCAAGAGCACCACCCCACTGCCCCCGACTCAAATGCTTTCCAAGAGCTCAACTTTCTGCATGAGCTTGGACAAGTTAATAAACCTCTCTGAACTTGAATTCCTCCTATGAAAAATAGATACTCTCATAAAACCCATTTCAAGGAGTTGTCTTGAGAAACAAGTAAAATAATATATATGAAATGCCTGACACATGAAATCCAGTCCATTTCCTGAATGCCCAACCTCCCTGGCCAGCTTTTGCTGCCCACCCTCCCTACAAAGAGATCAAAAGAGGCAATTCTAAAGGAAATCAACCTTAATTATTTATTGGAGGACTGTTGCTGAAGCTGGAGCTCTAATACTTTGGCTACCTGATGTGTAGAGCTGATTCATTGGAAAAGAATCTGATGCTGGGAAGATTGAAGGCAAAAGGAGAAGGAACAGAGGATAAAATGGTTAGATAGCATCACCAACTCAATGGACATGAGTCTGAGCAAACTCTGGGGGATAGTGAAGGACAGGGAAGCCTGGCATGCTGCAGTCCATGGGGTCACGAAGAGTCAGAGACAGCTTAGCAACTGAGCAACACAACTTCCTCCAAGCTTATAAGACACACAAAAGGTATGTGAAACCCACACGTAACCCGTCTGATGTCATGGCATCCTAGCTGCAGCTCACCAGGAGCCAGGAAACCACAGCACTGGGAGAAGCAATCTGTCTGCCTTCACATCTGCGGGGGAAGGCCTCCCACCCATAAGGGGAACCTGGAGTAACAAGCAGGGTTTCACTGTCAGAGTTGTGATCAAAGGGAGACTCTGGGGAGTTAATGACAAGGAACTCGTTTCATGGGAGAATGAGAAGCAGATGTAGCCTTTCCCCTCCCCCAACCTACCCATGACCCCAACAATATGGGGGGCGTGGTACAGAGGACCCCAATCTGTATGAACCCTAGCACAGAGGAAGCATTTTGTCACCTGTCAAGCACTGTATTAATGTTAGTCACTGTATTATAACTTAATTCCTCCCAGCTCCTCAGAAAAGCAGTGCCCCAGGGAGGACTGGCCTGGTTATCTCCACCTGTCCTTAGGGCAATCTGCCTTTCCTCTAGAAGGAGCACATCAGCCAAGGAACTTCCACATGTGGGGCTCTCAGGACCTCAGCCTTCCTAGAGCAAGACCAAACACAGAATCTAATTCCGGGCCCCATAGAGATTTGTGAAAGTATTAGTCACTCAGTCGTGTCTGACTCGGTTACCCTGAGGACTGTAGCCTGCCAGGCTCCTCTAACAGTGGGATTCTTCAGGTAGGAATACTGGAGTGGGTTGCCATTCCCTTCTCCAGAGGGTTTTTCCCACCCAGAGATCAGACTTGGGTCTCTTGCATTGCAGGCAGATTGTTTACCATCTGAGCCACCAAAAGCTGGATAATTCTTGGTCGTAGATATTCTCTGGTGGCTCAACAGTAAAGAATTCCTCTGTCAATGTAGGAGACAACTCACTCCAGTATTCTTGCCTGAAGAATCCCATGGACAGAGGAGCCTGGCAGGTTACAATCCACGCGGTCACAGAGTCAGATACAACTTAGTAGCTAAACAGCAACAACAGTGCTTGGTTTGTAGCACACGCAGACCTTCCTTGCCTATCCCTCCCTCGATGCCAGTCGCACCCCCTCCCCAGCGGTAAGAACTAAAAGTGTCTCCAGACATTGCCAGATGTCCCTAGGAAGCAAAATCACCCTCAACTGAGAACCACCGGTTGAGAGCTGTCCAAGCTGCTTAAACGTGGCCTCATTAGGTTCCACGGCCCGGCTGCCCACTGCTTTCCAGCCATGGCCCTGGCCTCCGCTCTGCACTTATACCAGACGGTCCACAGAGCACAAGTGCCTGCTGTGTCCAGGGTCCCCTTCTGAGTCCAGTGGCTGGAGGTCTTGTGACACTGGGACTCTGGCCACCAGCAAATGGACAGGATCTCCATCCTAGACCAGTTCCTGAAACATCCCTTGTCTGGATTGGAGCTGTTCAACTTCGTGCTGACTCCCCACCCCAACCAGGCTTGCTCTTGGTTTGGAGGATTAGAGTAGGATGTCATGGTAACAAGATGTTGGGAAGAAAACAAGAAGAGAAATAAATCCAACATGGACCGTGGAACAGGAGGGCCCAGCTTCCCCAGCTCCTCAGAACCCACCAGATGACCAGTTCACTCTCATAGCTCTATAACTCTACATTTTCTACAGTGATGACATCCTACCCTTTAAGTCATTTTTAAAGTCTTTATTTAAAGTAATATATCTACTGCTAAATACAAACTATCAAAAGCTAAATTTCCCAAAATGGGACTTTTTATTTCTGGTGTAAACTGGATATAATATTTTTCAAAGATATATTTTTGTTACAAAACCAAATGTGGCTGTTTTTATTTCATTCAAATCAAGTGGGCAGCATGGGTAATACAATAAAAGAGGAAACTAAACAGCTAGTTTTATTGTTTTTTTTAATATCATCCCTTTTTTCAAGAAAATAAATCAAGCTACTCTCTCTGCCCGTTCAGTCACTCCTGCCAAATTTATTTTTCTATAATTACTGTAATGGAAACACACATATAAATAATACATGTTATATATGTAGTCACATGTATTTTCATCAAAAGGTTATATCTTTCTGCACATTGGTGTGTCACTCAGCACAACTTATATCAGAGACCCCCTTCCTTGTTGGTGTCTCAGGAACCTCACTGCCCAGTTCAAATACCAGCTCTGACTTCTCTCAACTGTGTGATCTTGTGAAGGTTAATAACCTCTCAGCCTCTTCTGCAGTGTGTGCGTGATGACAACATTGTCTACTTGATAAAGTGCTGAGTGGGTTCAACAAGCTCGTGTATAGCAGCGGTCTTTAACCTTTAACCAGGGACTGGTTTCATGGAAAACAATTTTTCCTCTGATGATGGAGGGGAATGGTTTGGGGATGATTCAAGTGCATTACACTTATTATACTACTACAACTATGTCACTTCAGTTGTGTCCGACTCTGTGCGACCCCATAGACGGCAGCTCACCAGGCTCCCCCGTCCCTGGGATTCTCCAGGCAAGAACACTGGAGTGGGTTGCCATTTCCTTCTCCAGTGTTATATTATCGCTGATCTGACAAGAGTCAGAGCTATAATGCAAGCGATGGGGAGCAGCTGTAAATACAGATGAAGCGCCACTCACTCACCCAGCCCACCACTCACCTCTTGCTGTGCAGACCGGTTCCTAACAGGGACAGGTACAGCTCAGTGGCCTGGGGCGGAGATCAGAGACCCTGAGGTGTGGGAAGCACTCAGAACAGTGCCTGGACCACAGCAAATGCTCAGAAAAATGTTGCCTCCTGCTGCACTGTGACTCTGCTACACAACAAGACCATGCTCTGCCATGGAAATTTAAACTTTTTTAAAAAGTTTGCTCTTATAAGCCATGATACAATGAATGCCCTTGTACTTACATCTTACTCATTCATGCCATGACTTTGGAGGATAAATTCCTAGAGAAGAGATCACTGGGTTATTCAATAAGCGCTGTTTAAATTTATATGAAAGTGAAAGTGAAAGTCAATCAGTCTTGTCTGACTCTTTGCAATCCCCATGGACTCTATAGTCCATGGAATTCTCCAGGCCAGTACTGGAGTGGGTAGCCTTTCCCTTCTCCAAGGGATCTTCCCAACCCAGGGATCAAACCCAGGTCTCCCACATTGCAGGTGGATTCTTTACTGGCTAAACCACAAGGGAAGCCCATATCTATTGACAAATTACTCTCTTTTAAAGGGGTGTGGGGGTTTTCATTCTGACCGACAGTGTGTGAGAGCTCATGTCTTCACTCTTGGCTCTGAAGGTTATCAATCTTTTTCATTGGATGGGCAAAAATAAAAACAATGCCACAATGTTGCCTTCCTTCAAACTTTCTTAGTTATTTGTGAAATCAAACAATGATTTTTCTCCCAGTTTTAGAGGTCAAGTAATTTAATATTTTTCCTCTTTAATGGACCATTTGTATAGTGTGTGTGTGTGTGTGTGTGTGTGTGTGAACTGCCCATTTGTCCACTTATGTTGCTTCTGATTGATTTGAAGAAATGCTTGCTATGGTATGGATATTTATAGCTTTCCTGATAGAATGTGTATCAAATACTTTCTCCCAAGCTGTCATTTATGTATTTATGTTTTGGTTTATTTACGGTGCTTTTCACAGTACAGTTTTGTTTTGCTTTTTAAAATTTTTATGTGGTCCAATCTGCCAAACTTTTCCTTTTTCTGACCTCTGGCTTTGCCACCAAATGTAGAAAGGCCCCAAGATATAGAGATATAAAGATCAAGACTGAAGTATATGATGTGTGCCTTCTACCTGGCCTTTTAAGACTATATATGTGAGATTATCTGTAAACCTGCATTAGAGACGGATGACAGCTTAGATTATATGTCTTACATATACATAGTCCTATTTTGTCTTTTAATTTGTTAATATTTTATATTTAATGCCAAATCTTTAATCCACCTGGGACATGTTACTGTATACACAGTGTGAAGTAAGTACCTAATTTTATCCTCTTGCAAATGGCTAGTGATTTCTGCTATGATTCAAAGTGTCTTTGACTTCCAAGTGGTTCACCTGAAGGACTCAGGGTCTCTGAACTTGAGTCAGTCTTGCCTGGAAGAAAAGGAGCTGGAAAGGGAGTGGTTCTTTCTTCCTCTCTACCCACTCACTCTCTACTTGTATCACCTCTCTCTGTGACAGCAGGTGTCAACGAGGCTCTTCCATTCAGAGGGCAGGGCCAGGTGGATGGGCAGGCTGCCATGGGGGCTGTGAACACTCCATCACTGAGTATGGCATTCAGGGAATGGTAAGAGCTGAGCTATGGTTATCCTGGGACCATAGTGACTTATGTGCCCAGAGAAATCATTTTCATGGAAGATGCATTTTAGGCAGAATGGAGGCTCCAGTGACCTTTATATCATCTGTTCCCAGGTTTCAGTGAATTTACACATCCTGGCTTCCCACAATGGAAAGAAATCTAATTACTGGTAGAATAACTTACAGGTAAGGGGACCTCCAGCATGCACCCACCAGGCTATAAATCCTTAGAGCTAGATTCCAAGGAAAGTAAACTAGTTCTCAGACCAGGATGCTTCACGGGGCTGACATTCTTCCTAACCCAGGTGTAGGCAGGAGAGCAGGTGGGCTTTAGCAGAACAGCATGTTATCAGGGCCCAGAAAATGTATCACAGCCTTGTCTAACTCAATGAAAAAATGAGCCATACCATGTAGGGCCACCCAAGATGGACAGGTCATGGTAAAGAGTTCTGACAAAATGTGGTCCACTGGAGAAGGGAATGGCAAACCACTTCAGTATTCTTGCCTTGAGAACCCCATGAACAGTATTAAAAGGCAAAAATATAGGACACTGAAAGATGAACTCCTCAGGTCAGTAGGTGCCTAATATGGTACTGGAGATCAGTGGAGAAATAACTCCAAAAAGAATGAAGAGATGGAACCAAAGCAAAACACCACCCAGTTGTGGATGTAACTGATGATGGAAGTAAAGTGTGATGCTATAAAAACAATATTGCATAGGAACCTGGTCCATGAATCAAGGCAAATTGAAAGTGGTCAAACAGGAGATGGCAAGTGTGAACGTCAACATTTTAGGAATCAGCGAACTAAAATGGACTGGAATGGGTGAATTTAACTCAGATGACTATCGTATCTTCTACTGTGGGCAAGAATCCCTAAGAAGAAATGGAGTGCCCATCATAGTCAACAAAAGAGTCTGAAATACAGTACTTGGATGCAATCTCAAAAACGACAGAATGATCTCTGTCCATTTCTAAGGCAAACCATTCAGTATCACAGTAATCCAAGTCTATGACCCGATCAGTAATGCTGAAGAAGCTGAAGTTGAATGGTTCTATGAAGACCTACAAGACCTTCTAGAACTAACACCCAAAAAAGATGTCCTTTTCGTTATAGGGGACTGGAATGCAAAAGTAGGAAGTCAAGAAATACCTGGAGTAACAGGCAAATTTGGCGTTGGAGTACGAAACGAAGCAGGGCAAAGGCTAATAGAGTTTTGCAAAGGGAACGCACTGTTCATAGCAAACACCCTCTTCCAGCAACACAAGAGAAGACTCTATACATGGACATCACCAGATGGTCAATACTGAAATCAGATTGATTATATTCTTTGCAGCCAAAGATGGAAAAGCTCTATAGAGTCAGCCAAAACAAGACCGGGAGCTGACTGTGGCTCAGATCATGAACTCCTTATTGCCAAATTCAGACTTAAATTTAAGAAAGCAGGGAAAACCTGACCATTCAGGTATGCCCTAAATCAAATCCCTTACAATTATACAGTGGAAATGACAAATAGATTCAAGGGATTAGATCTGATAGACAGAGTGCCTGAAGAACTATGGACAGAAGTCCGTGACATTGTACAGGAGGTAGGGATCAGGACCATCCACAAGAAAAAGAAATGCAAAAAGGCAAAATGGTTTCCTGAGGAGGACTTACATATAGCTGTGAAAGAAAAGAAGCAAATGGCAAAGGATAAAAGGAAAGATAAACACATTTAAATGCAGAGTTCCAAAGAATAGCGAGGATAGATAAGAAAACCTTCCTCAGTGATCAATGCAAAGAAATAGAGGAAAACAATAGAATGGAAAGATTAAGATCTCAAGAAAATTAGAGATACCAAGGGAACACATCATGCAAAGATGGGCACAATAAAGGACAGAAATGGTCTGGACCTAACAGAAACAGAAGATATTAAGAAGAGGTGGCAAGAATACACAGAAGAACTATACAAAAATGATCTTCATGACCCAGATAATCATGATGGTGTGATCACTCACCTAGAGCCAGACATCCTGGAATGCTAAGTCAAGTGGGCCTTAGGAAACATCACTAAGAACAAAGCTAGTGGAGGTGATGGAATTCCAGTTGAGCTATTTCAAATCCTAAAGATGATGCTGTGAAAGTGCTGCACCCAATATGCCAGCAAATTTTGAAAACTCAGCAGTGGCCACAGGACTGGAAAAGGTTGGTTTTCACTCTGATCCCAAAGAAAGACAATGTCAAAGAATGTTCAAACTAGTGCACAATTGCACTCATCTCACACACTAGCAAAGTCATGGTCAAAGTTCTCCAAGCTAGGATTCAACTGTATGTGAATCGTAAACTTCCAAATGTTCAAGTTGGACTAAGAAAAGGCAGAAGAACCAGAGATCAAATAGCCAACATCCGTTGGATCATCAAAAAAACAAGAGAATTCCAGTTAAACATTGATTTTTGCTTTATTGACTATGCTAAAGCCTTTGACTGTGTGGATCACAACAAACTGTGGAAAATTCTTAAAGAGATGGCAATATAAGACCACTTGACCTGTCTCCTGAGAAATCTGTATGTAGGTCAGAAGCAACAGAACTTGACATGGAACAACAGACTGGTTCCAAATCAGGAAAGGAGTATGTCAAGGCTGTATAATTTCACCCTGCTTATTTAACTTACATGCAGATGAGAAACGCTGGGCTGGATGAAGCACAAGCAAGCTATTTCAAATCCTAAAGATGATGCTGTGAAAGTGCTGCACCCAATATGCCAGCAAATTTTGAAAACTCAGCAGTGGCCACAGGACTGGAAAAGGTTGGTTTTCACTCTGATCCCAAAGAAAGACAATGTCAAAGAATGTTCAAACTAGTGCACAATTGCACTCATCTCACACACTAGCAAAGTCATGGTCAAAGTTCTCCAAGCTAGGATTCAACTGTATGTGAATCGTAAACTTCCAAATGTTCAAGTTGGACTAAGAAAAGGCAGAAGAACCAGAGATCAAATAGCCAACATCCGTTGGATCATCAAAAAAACAAGAGAATTCCAGTTAAACATTGATTTTTGCTTTATTGACTATGCTAAAGCCTTTGACTGTGTGGATCACAACAAACTGTGGAAAATTCTTAAAGAGATGGCAATATAAGACCACTTGACCTGTCTCCTGAGAAATCTGTATGTAGGTCAGAAGCAACAGAACTTGACATGGAACAACAGACTGGTTCCAAATCAGGAAAGGAGTATGTCAAGGCTGTATAATTTCACCCTGCTTATTTAACTTACATGCAGATGAGAAACGCTGGGCTGGATGAAGCACAAGCTGGAATCAAGATTGCCAAGAGAATATCAATAACCTCAGATATGCAGATGATACCACCCTTGTGGCAGAAAGCAAAGAAGAACTAAAGAGCCTCTTGATGAAAGTGAAAGAGGAGAATGAAAAAGTTAGCTTAAAACTCAACATTCAGAAAACTAAGATCATGGCATCTGGTCCCATCACTCCATGGCAAATAGATGGGGAAACAATGGAAACAGTGACAAAATTATTTTGGGGGCTCCAAAATCACTGCAGATGGTGATTGAAGCCATGAAATTAAACGATTCTTGCTCCTTGGAAGAAAATTTATGACCAACCTAGACAGCATATTAAAAAGCAGAGACATTACTTTGCCAACAATGGTCCATCTGGTCAAAGCTATGGTTTTTCCAGTAGTCATATATGGATGTGAGAATTGGACTATAAAGACAACTGTGTGCCAAAGAATCAGTGCTTTTGAACTGTGGTGTTGGAGAAGACTCTTGAGAGTCCCTTGGACTGCAAGGAGATCAAACAAGTCCATCCTAAAGGAAATCAGTCCTCAATATTCCTTGGAAGGACTGATGCTAAAGCTGAAACGCCAATACTTTGGCCACCTGATGCGAAGACTTGACTCATTTGAAAAGACCCTGATGCTGGGAAAGATTGAAGGTGGGAGGAGAAGGAGATGACAGAGGATGACATGGTTGGATGGCATCACCAACTCGATGGACATGAGTTTGAATAAACTCTGGGAGTTGGTAATGGACAGGGAAGCCTGGCATGTTGCAGTCCATGGGGTCACAAAGAATCGCACAGATGAGAGTGACTGAACTGAACTGAACTGAGAAAATGGTAGGACATCAAAATACCTGAAATCTTCCTTCTAGTAACCACCAGGATGACTTTAGCCTCTTGTTTAATGTCTTCAGTTTCCCTGTCCCAAAACATGGGTAAACATGTATGAAGCCACAACCAAGGGACAATGCTATGGGTTTTAAATTCAAATCTCCAATTTTCACAAGGCTGGAAAGTAGGAATGAGTAGTCCTGTTTTAAACATGTCAAAAAGTTTCAAAGAGGTTCAGGAAATTTGCCTGGAGTGACCTTTCTGGAAGGTTGCAGAGCTAAAATTGAAACCCCTTGCCAAGCGCACACTTGACCGCCTTCCCAGTATCCATGTTCCCAGCTTGTAGACACCTGAGGGTTGCTTGCAGGAGGTTTTTCCAGGTTTCCCACAGAGGCCACTGGGCAGGCTTCTAGGGCTCTTCTCTCCCTTGGCCTTGGGGTGGCCTTGGCCCTGGTGACACAGGCACACTGAACCAGCTGTGGCCTGGTCCACATGACTGCCGGGCACTAGCTCCACACCAGAACACAGGCCCTTCTAGAACTGTGTGTGAAGAGGGGAGGAAGGGGAGTAATATATACACTACCAGGTGTAAAATGGGTAGCTAGTGGGAAGCTGCTGTACAATACAGGGAGCTCAGTTCAGGTCAGTCCAGTTGCTCAGTCATGTCTGACTCTGTGACCTCATAAACCACAGCACGCCAGGCCTCCCTGTCCATCACCAACTCCCAGAGTTCACTCAGACTCACATCCACCAAGTTGGTGATGCCATCCAACCGTCTCATCCTCTGTCGTCCCCTTCTCCTCCTGCCCTCAATCTTTCCCAGCATCAGGGTCTTTTCAAATGAGTCAGCTCTTCACATCAGGTGGCCAAAGTATTGGAGTTTCGGCTTCAATATCAGTCCTTCCAGTGAACACCCAGGACTGATCTTTAGGATGGACTGCCCTGTAAAGACACAGAGGGGTGGGTTGGGGGTTGAGTTGAGGAGGAGGCTCAGAGGGAAGGGATACATGTATACATGTAGCTAATTCACAGTGTTTTACAGCAGAAAGTAACACAACATTGTAAAGAAATCATCCTCCAATTCAAAAGACAAAAAACGTATAACACATTATTGATAGCTCACAGTGAATGGTGTTGGATTCATGATCTCCAAAGATTTAACTTCTGGACCAGGGACCAGGCTTGATGACTCAAGAGCTTTTGTGTAGCAGAGTTTCATTAAAGTATTAAAAAGGACAGAGAAGCTTCTGACACAGACATCACAAGGGACGGAAAGTGCCCCCAGTCCCTAGTCTTAGCAAGGGAATTATATACTTTTTAATTGGTTATTACAATAAATCAAAAGAATATCTCAAGGTTGTAAAGATCTTACTAGACCCACTCCCATAGCATACATTTTAAGATAACAGGATCAGTCAGAAGGTTTTCAGGAAGGAGAAACATGTCCTCAAGCAGGATACATTATTGTTATATAATCCTTACTAAAGAATGTAGCAGAGAAGGCAACGGCACCCCACTCCAGTACTCTTGCCTGGAAAATCCCATGGGCGGAGGAGCCTGGTAGGCTGTAGTCCATGGGGTCACTAAGTCGGACATGACTGAGCGACTTCCCTTTCACTTTTCACTTTCATGCATTGGAGAAGGAAATGGCAACCCACTCCAGTGTTTTTGTCTGGAGAATCTCAGGGACAGGGGAGCCTGGTGGGCTACCGTCTATGGGGTCACACAGAGTCAGACACAACTGAAGCGACTTAGCAGTAGCAACAGCAAAGAATGTAGGAAAAAACATTTGTCCTTTCTTCCTCCTTGAGAACTCCACCCCTATCTCTTCCTTGAGAGCCCCAGACCTCTTTCTCCTCTTCGGGCACCCCGGACTTGATATTAACCTGCCTAGGAATTGACTCTCTCATTATTTACAAAATGCAATCAGAAAAATAAAAAGAGGGGAGGAAACAGGCCTGCCTGCACCTGGGGACCCCACAGCACATGTCTACATGAGCAAAAGCTAAATCACAAGCCAACTGCTACATCAGCTATGATGCTCTACGCTCTACTTTGACAAAAAATCTTCATAATAAGACATAAAAAATTAATAAAGTTGTGGCTTTTATATGACTGGAAGCCTTCCATCAAAGACAAACAAACCTAATTATTAGGTTTGTGTGTGTCTCGGTGTTCCATTAATGGGCTGGTGGTATTCAGATAAGCATTAAAATAAAGACAGCCATAGCTCATGTATTATTTTATATTTATTTCATTTTTTTTGCCATCATTCAGCAAAATCTCCAAGCATGTTCATTTTTACAAAATATTATTCTATGGACAATAATTATCTAATAATTAAAAATAAAACATATATTCAAGGGAATAACTGTGAATGTTCCTTTATTTTTAAAATACCATAAAAATATGTGTAAAAATTGAAAAAATTAAAATTATAATTCAATAGGAGTTCAGTGAAAAGTTATTTCTTCTCTGTAATATTTTAAATTGCTACCAAAATTAAACAGAAAAATATAAATCATAATAATGAATATAAAATATTTTAATCAAAGATACTTAAAGCTGAAATTTTTAATTTCTTGAAAATTTAGATAGTTAATATTTTTACAAAAATTAAACAATTTGCAATTCTATGATTCAGCATCCAACTAGTCACCAATGTAAGGAGCTGATGTCACGCTTCACACATACTGTGTCTTGAGCAGCATATACACAAATTTAAGAGCCATATGAATTGTTTACTATAGTAAAATATGCTTCAGTATCTACATGCAAGTGTTGTGAATACCGTGCTTATTCTTATCTCCAGAACCAGGAGCTGGAACATGAAGAGAAGCAAGAAAATGAATGTTTGGCACTGCTGAGAAACAATAATTCGTTATACAAGAATTTACTGCATTCAAGCTGAGAGGAAGGATTTGAAAAGTTAATTAATTTGCCTTTTCTCTTACCCAAGCACTTCTGCTCAGATCCTTCTGCTCTCTGAGACGATGTCTGCCTCTGACGTTCTTGGAGGAATTCAGCACACCACCTTCATGCGGTCTGATGCAGTTTTCCAGGACATAAAGCAAGAGATGTGTAGAAGGGTTTCCTAGGGGCCTGAATGGTGATAGAATGAGGGCCGATGTCTAGAGTTACAGATTGCTGGGCCAGCTCTGAGCTCCAGATCCCAAGTGTCAGAGGCATGTGTATGTGGTGTGTATATGTGTGCATGCACATGAGTGTATGTGAGACAGAGATTCAGGGCCCTCCAAAGTATAATATAAGCCCAGAGCCAAGGCCCTCTATTCAGGTTTCAGAGTAGCACAGGAAAAAAGAAGGTTTGGAAGAGTGTCAGGATCCCCAAGACTGGTCCCAGGAAGACTCAGAGGATTCAACAGTCTTACTCACATGAAAGTTAAGTATTATTCGCTTAATCATGTCTGACTCTTTACGACCCCATGGACTATAGCCCACTGTCCTCCTCTGTCTGTGGAATTCTCCAAGCAAGAACACTGGAGTGGCTGCCATTCCCTTCTCCAGGGAAATCTTCTTGACCCAGGGATCAAACCCAGGTCTCCTGCATTGCAGGCAGATTCTTTACCAGCTAAGCCACCAGGAAAGTCATACCCAGGATTATGACTTATAATTGCAAAAGGATACAACAAAAAATTAGCAAAGACAAAGGTGCATGGGGCAACCTCCAAAGAGATGGAAAGCAGGCCCAGATAGCAAGAGTCTTTCCCCAGCAGAGTCACACAGCACGCACTTCACACCCCAGCAATGAGCTACCACGACACACGTGAAATGCTGTCTACCTGGGAAACTCTTCAGAGCCTCTGCCTGTAATTTTTACTGGGGGAAAGTGGGAGGGGGTGCTGGCCCCCTAGGCACCTCTGTCTGCCATGTACCAAGACTTCAGCTCCCAGGGGGGAACCCAGGCATTCAGCATGAATCATACTGTTTGGACTGCTTAGGCAGAGTGACCCTCTCTTACTAGGGGATGGTGGGGACACTTCCCAAACCCAAGTTCCCCGATGTCAGCTAAGGGCCAGTCTTGCCTGCAGGCCTTCTAAGGAGAGCAGCTTTGGGCTTCTGTTCTCCATAAGAAGTAACCGCGGTGCAAAAGGTGGAGGAAGGGAAGTCCTTTTCATTTCTCCCACCCTTAAATTTCTCTTAAGGTGAGGTCTGAGCAAAATGAGAGTTGGTGACCAGCTTCATGCCTCACAAGGTTAATCCAAGTGGTATCATGCCAGTATGAAGTATTCCTTTTCATTTGAAATAACACCCTGTTGGATACACATACCATAATTGATTGTCCAGTCTCTAGAAGATACTGACACTATGACAGCATTTTTATAAAGCTCATATTCAAGCATATCTAAATAACACAGTGTTCAGGAATGCCATATGTGGTTAAACTACTTTCAAATGTAAAGAAATTCAAGACAATTTTCACCTGAGATAGGGAGGAGAGAGAGGCAAGGACAAGAATCAGAGAGGAAGCACACTCAATAATTATGTTTCTAAGAGGAGGTAGGTTCCCAGATTCATTTTATAATTATGATTTGAAATATCACACAAAGGAAGTTATGAATGCATGTATTTTTTACATGTACTAATAATACATTCTTTTAATGCTTTTGAACTTGTGGTGTTGGAGAAGACTCTTGAGAGTCCCTTGAACTGCAAGGGGATCAAACCAGTCCATCCTAAAGGAGATCAGTCCTTAATATTCATTGGAAGGACTGATGCTAAAGCTGAAGCTCCAATACTTTGGCCACCTGATGCAAAGACCTGACTCATTGGAAAAGACCCTGATCCTGAGAAAGATTGAGGGCAGGAGGAGAAGGGGACAACAGAGAATGAGATGGTTGGGTGGCATCACCGACTCGATGGACATGAGTTTGAGCGAGGTTGGGGATGGACAGGGAGCCCTGGCGTGTTGCAGTCCATGGGGTCGCAAAGAGTCAGACACAACAGAGCACAACAACAACAAAAATAATATATACAAAAACATTTTAATTTTTAAAATTTACCCTTTGGCCAATGGCGAGGTGTCCTTTCTGATGGCGGGTGCATGTGAGGTGGAATTTTTAGGGCTGATCACTCTCAAAACTGAAAGACGTTATAATTTAATTGACACAGAAACACGTGGTTGTATTAAATCAAATGACATTAAGCTTAATATTCTTTTACTACTGAATGGTCACAGCCATTCTGTTTCTCTCACTGAGCCTCTCAGTTTTGTGAATCAATTAGATTCTGTGAATCAATTTGATTTTCATTGCTCTGCATTTCCTTGTTCATTTAAATTTGGGGGGGAAATAACATTGTTTTGCTTTCAGTATATTTATTTTTACAGTTACATTCTATTTATAATAAGTGATGTTTGTTTTCTATTCATGGTACCGATGCAGTATTTCCTTTTAAAATAAGTTTCTACAAGTTAACATTTGAGGCAGATTAAATACAAATGTTAATAAAATGACATCATGAGTGGTATAGGGATGTGGCAAAAGTCATCTAAGAGGTGAGTGAATGACACAGCTTGGAAAGCACAGTACAACTAATCGACATCCAAATATCTATCTGAAATAGCTATTTGGTGATAAATTTAAATTTAGATTAAATAGATCAATCTGTCTATTTACTTTGTTAAGTTCTATTGGAGGCCAGAGAGTTACAAGGATGTGGGGTATGTGTGTGTATGTGTGTGTGTGTGAGATGACCTTTATTGTTAGATTCTTTTCCACCTGGAAAAGAATGGGCTTCCCTGATAGCTCAGTTGGTAAAGAATCCACCTGCAATGCAGGAGACCCTGGTTCAACTCCTGGGTTGGGAAGATCCCCTGGAGAAGGGAAAAGCTACTCGCTCCAGTATTCTGGCCTGAAGAATTCCATGGACTGTATAGTCCATGAGGTCGCAAGGAGTTGGACACAGCTTATCAACTTTCACTTTCATTTTCCACCTGGAAAAGCAACACATACTGCTGTAGCTAAGGAAGTAGGTATCGGTGAGGCTTCAGTGCCAGTGCGTGAGCAGGGCACCCAGAAAACTGAAACAAGGAAGGGCCAAGGTTTAAAGACAATTAAGTGTGAAGTTATGAGCCACACTGCCTTTTAAAATGCTTTTTTCTAGACATTTGTTTACAACCATGCCCCACATTTCTAAGGGCTGTGTACAGATTCACGAGCCTCCAGTGGCACCACTAATTTATTGTACTAAATACATTTTTGCTTTCCTAAGACAGGGAAACAAGGATTAACTTTAAAATTGTAAACCAACATCACAAGGCCATACATAGTACAGCCTGTCCCTCTTCTGTATTATGTTAGGTCTTGTGGGAAAAGGCCCTACAGAGGAGAGGATTCATCTCACCTGCCAAGGGAAGCAAAGAGCACTGTCTTACCAGATCTGAACTGTGCTGTCCTACCAGAGGTGGTAGCTATAGATAAGCCATGCTTGGATGACACCAAGAAGTAAAGCCCTCAGGAAAATGTGACCCAGGAGTGATGAGGACCACAGTCTTCTAATGTTTCTGCTTCCTCTCTCCTGCATTCCTCCCAAAGCCAATGGGCAATAGAAATTGCTAACGGGAAGCATTGAAGAAACAATTGTATATAACACTTCCAGGGTTGGAGCAAAGTAGGACAGCATATGCCCTCAACAGCTATATCCCATCACCCAGGCCCAAGGAGACAACCACCAAGAAGGCCAGACCCTAAATATTTAATTCTGAGACAGAACTGTATTATTGGAGAAGGAAATGGCATCCCACACCAATATTCTTGCCTGGAGAATTCCATCGACAGAGGAGCCTGGCAGGCTATAGTCCATGGGCTTGCAAAGAGTCAGACCCCATTGAGTGACTTTCACATAGCATCCAAGGAAATTAGAAATATATTTAGCAGGAATGGAGGGAAGCCATAACAGACTTGTTCATTGATTTAACAAAACTTCACTGAGTCCCATCTAGCATTAAGTACAAATATAAGGAAGTTAGCTTAATCTGCGAGGGGCTCATAGACATAGAAGGGGACAGGCACGTAACAGCGATACAATGTGATGACCATGCGATGTAAAAATGCCACATCCCAGGAGGGAAGGCTTCCTGGGTGGCGCAGTGGGAAAGAATCCACCTGCCGATGCAGGAGACTCAGGAGATGAGGCTTCTATCCCTGGGTCAGGAACAGCCCCTTGAAGAAGAAATGGCAACCCGCTCCAGTACTCTTGCCTGGAAAATCCCATGGACAGAGGAGCCCTGGCAGGCTACAGTCCATGGAGTCGCAAAGAGTCGACACACTGAGCAGCTTCACTTTTCACTTTCCGATATCCATGCCCTAATCCTGGGAGCCTGTGGATATCACCTTAGTTGGCAAAAGGGATTTTCCAGATGTGATAAAGTTAAGGATTTTGAGATGGGGAGATTATTCTGGATAATCCAGACTTGCCCTAAGTACAATCCCTTTAAGAAGGATATTTGATACACAGACAGATCAGGGGAAGACAAAGTGACCTCAGAGGCAGAAAGATTGACTGCAGAGGCAGAGGAATGATATGGCACAAGCTGAGAACGTCAGTGGCCACCAGAAGCTGCAAGAGGCAGGAAAGGGATTCTCCCCTGGAGCCTTGCCGAGGAAGCGCAGCCCTGCTGACACTTTGATTAGGCCCCTGCTGCTGCTGCTGCTAAGTCGCTTTAGTCCTATCCGACTCTATGCGACCCCATAGATGGCAGCCCACCAGGTTCCCCCGTCCCTGGGACTCTCCAGGCAAGAACACTGGAGTGGGTTGCCATTTCCTTCTCCATTGATTAGGCCCCCTAAGACAGTTCAGATTTCTGGTCTCCCACACTCTAAGAGGACAACTTTCGGTGGTTCTAAGCCACCACGTTTGTGGTAACTTGTTACAGCAGCCACAGATAACTAATACAGCCACTGCTCTGGGAAGAAATTAAGGCAGTGGGAGCTGCAACAGCCATCTAGGCGATGCCAAGTGCTTTGGAGAGTCTGCAGAATTTGAACTGAGGCATCCTAAGATGCACAAGGAGCTTGAGAGAAAAGAGACTGGCTTGGATCGAAAGCGGAGAGACCAGAGGCAGGGAACTCTGCCAAGAGGTGCTGGAGGCAGCTCGGCATGCACAGGGAATGAGAGCCAGGCCTCGGGGATTAGCAGTGGGAGCGAGAGAAGGGGCGGGTACAAAAAAAAATTTCAAAGGCAAAATTGATGGAGCTTAGTGAAAGACTGAATACAGCAGATGAAGGAGAAATTTCTTCCAGCTGTGAGAGCTGAGACTGGCAGAGAGGAGGAAATTGGAGGAAAGGGGAGACATTTCTAAATGTTTCTAACAATAGCCAGTTCATCTCAAAACTACCCCAGTGCTATGATTTGAGCTGCTCATCCAGTGAAAGAAACAGCTAGGGGATCCACGCTTTTCAGTGCTGGTCACCAGTGGCTGAAGGAACATGGTATTGCCAGAGCTGCTTGCTATAAAGTATGGAAGAATTCCTTCCAACCTTCCTCCTGATCTCCCCTCAACCTAATGCCTCCCAAGGCCTAGACTTTCAGAGTAAGGATGGGTAGGGGAGAGGGAGGAGGAGAGAAGCAGAGGAGAAAACTAGAGCTCAGGTCAAGCTCACCATACATATCAGCCAGCTGCTGTCTGCTGGCATTCCTGGTGGCTGGCTCCATGGTGAAGAATACGCCTGCCAAACAGGAGGCATGGATTCAGTCCCTGATTCAGGAAGATCCCCTGGAGGAGGAAATGGCAGCCCACTGCAGTATTCTTGCCTGGGAAACCCCATGGATAGAGGAGCCTGGCGGGCTGTGCATTCCATGGGGTTGCAAAGAGTGGACATGACGGAACACGCACACAGGCACACACACACACTGTCTTCCTGGGGCACCAACCAGGGTCCAAACCAGCCATCAGAATGAGATTTAAGGCCTCATATCTCCAACAACAGGGCCTGGTTCTCACTTGCTGCTATTTTCGTCCCTGAGGACGTGGAAGTAAACAACCTTCTTGCCAGAAGCAATCCCACTCCTGAGAATAACCCTGAGAACATCATAATCCAAAAAGACACGTGTATCCCAGTGCGCCCTGCAGCACTATTTACAGCAGCCAGGATATGGAAGCAGCCTAGACGTCCATCGACAAAGGAACAGATAAAGAAGGTGCTGCACATATACACGACGGAATATTACTCAGCCGTAAAAAGGAATGAACTTGAGTCAGTTGTAGTATGAGAATTAACCTAGAGCCTGTCACACAGAGTGAACAGTCAGAAAGAGAAAAATTAATATCCTATATTCACATGTATAAATATATTCAGTTCAGTTCAGTTCAGTCGCTCAGTCGTGTCCGACTCTTTGCAACCCCATGAATCGCAGCACACCAGGCCTCCCTGTCCATCACCAGCTCCAGGAGTTCACTCAAACTCATGTCCATCGAGTTAGTGATGCCATCCAGCCTCTCATCCTCGGTCGTCCCCTTCTCCTCCTGCCCCCAATCCCTCCCAGCATCAGGGTCTTTTCCAATGAGTCAATTCTTCACATGAGGTGGCCAAAGTACTGGAGTTTCAGCTTTAGCATCATATATATATATATTATATATGGAATCTAGAAAACTGGTACTGATGAACCCATTTACAGCACAAAAGTAGAGGCACAGATGTAGAGAATGGACTTGTGGACGCTGTCCTTGTAGAAGGAAAGGGTGGGAGAAATTGAAAGCGTAGCATGGAAATACATATATGACCATATGAAAAACGGATAGCTAGAAGGAAGTTGCTACATAGCACAGAGAGCTCAGCTCAGTGCTCTTTGATGACCTAGAGGGGTAGGATGGGGGTAGGGGTAGAAGAGAGGCTCAATAGGGAAGATATATATACATATACACACACACATATGCTTGATTCATGTTGTTGTATAGCAGAAAATAACACAACATTGTAAAGCAATCATATTCCAAAAAAAGAGAAAGAAATACACATGGATTCTGACATCCTGGGAAATTGCGAAGCACAGAGGAGTTAGTGGTTGGAATAGTACCTGGATCAGAGGAGGACGTCTATTGGGAACACCAATCAGGTGAGAACATGATCCCCCAGCTCCCACTAGGCAGTTTGGTAGGTGTATCAGCCACCTGTCCTGAGCGATTCTCCAACCAAGAAGGCTGCCACTGTCAAGTCCCACTTTGTACGGAAGCCGTCAAAGCTCAGTGTTCATCTTGGCTTCAGGGGTGGGGATGGGGGTATGGAGAGAAGAAAGAGAGAGAGATACTTATTACTTATTTATTGAGCATCTCCTGTGTGTCAGCCACCTGTTGGATGCTTAGAACACTCAGTGAATAAGACAGGCCAAGGCCCAGTCCTCATGATGCTTATAAATATGACCAAAAAGCCTTTGAAATGAGCCTGAGCAGAAACTTGAATCAGAACCAAATCTCCCTATTTTCCAAAAGGGTTGAACTGTCAAATGTGCAAATGTTCTCTGGACCAAACAAAGGCTTCTTTCCATTTGAGTCTCTCTTTTCTTTGGGATCTCCAGCAACCTTCTGGACCACAGAAACTCATGAAGCCCATCTCTTCTGACAAAGTCCCCTGAGGAACATGCTGCCATTCCTAAGAGTCAATCTCATTTCACCACTCTCTCGCAGTATCACCTTTTTCCTTATGCAAGCCCCCTCACGGGTTCATTCACTCATTCGACCATGATTCATCAAGGGCACGGCAATGTGTGGACGCCAGGTGTGGACAAAGGGCGGCCACCCCAGCAGGCGCACACCAGCCATTATCTTTCCCTCCCAGCCTTGGCCGCTGGGCAGCACAGAAACAGCAGCCCCTGTCAGACAGGCCCACAGAAGGAACTGGCAGGAACTGGCACCGAGACACAAGCGTGGCAAGTGGTAGAGCTGAAAAAATAGCCCCAGACCCCCAGCTCTTATTTTAACAGGTTCCCGCACGTGCTACCCAGATTCGTCACTGAGAACCTGCCTGGCAGGCCTTTTCAGCCCCATTTTACAGACAAAAAAAGTGGAAGCATGAGACAGGCCAGGATTCACCCCAAGCTACACAGCTTGCCAAATTGAGGCATGATAAGTCCTGATCTCATGACTTCAACATCTCCTTTTCTCCTGATATTGAACTGTTTCTCTCTGTTCCTGGTATCTCGTCCTCCGCCTCCCCCCAAAATCACACACATACACCTCCCCCAGCCAAAATAAAAAAAAAAAAATTAAGTTAAATTAAAAACAGAAATGTCTTTTCGACTCTCCAGAATCTGGCAGCAGGCAGCAGCCAAGCCTCCCGAGAACACTTAGTGATTTCCAGGGGAAATCTGACCATCGCTGACATCCAAAGATACAGCAGTGTTTTCAATTAGGGGGCTGAGTGCTCTAGCTTTAGAGGCGAGGGAACAATGCAGAGTGCTCTGGGAGGGGAGGACTGACCTCTCTCAGAATCCCCTCTGTTCCCGAGTAATATGTCAATAGCCTCTTAAATAGAACGTTATGTGTCTGGGATTTTACTGTTAGACTCATCCTTTTTGGGTAGGTTTAGGGTGGTTTTTTTTTTTTAATCTAAAGTTGATTGCCTCTCTCATTATCAAAGCCACCATCCATCTGTTTCCACTTTTTTAAGGGCTGCAGCAAGAACTGAGCTGGAAATGTGTTTTTACTTGAGGTTTCAGGATTCCCCTCCTCCCGCCTTGTTGAGGGTTGTTCAGGTTTTAATGTTGTCCCTGCAATATGATCTTCCAGTAGTGGGTGGCCCGGCTGCGCCATTTGAAACTCATTTACAGTTTCATCTGAGACGATCGTCACTTTAAATTAATTAACCAAAAAGCACCAAAAATCATATGCTGGGAGAAGGAGGTGAGGAAGGAGATGGAAGAGTTTAAAGCAGTGAGAAAGGAGTCCCCAGCCTGACTGCTTACTGCCCTTGGGTACAAGGCCAATCTTCCCTTTCCTTCCCACCAACTTTCTGAAACTAAAGCACACACATATCATAAAAAATTCAGTATGTTGTTTTTTGAAAGGTTTCTTTGGGAAGATAAGAACTCTGTTGGCATCCACAAAATCAAGGCAAAGCTGTTACGGGGAAGAAAGGTGGGTAGGCCTGCCACCGGCTCATGGAAACTTGTGCAGCACACAAAGAACCCTGGATCTGAAATGATGCTGAGAGCTGTAGGAGTGGGCCCGAGGACAGGGTAGGGAGAGGGCATTCACCTCACTCCTCTGCAGGAGCCGTTCCTTCCCACATTGTAGGAGGAGATCATTTGTTCATCTCATATTTGATAAGTCTGTGTGTGCCTGCTGAGTCGTTCAGTTGTGTCCAACTCTTTGCAACCCCATGAACTGTATAACCTGCCAGGCTCCTCTGTCCCTGGGATTCCCCAGGCAAGAATACTGGAGTGGGCTGACATTTCTTCCCCCAGACGATCTTCTCAACCCAGGGATGGAACCCATGTCTCTTGTCTCTTGTCTCTTGCACTGGCAGACCAGTTCTTTACAATAGCGCCACCTGAGAAGCCCTGATACGTCTGTTTTAACCCCTTATTCTGTGGCAAGCACTGAGGGTGAGAAAGATACTTCAAGAGGCTTATACGATTCATCAAAATGACACCCAACATCTGCATGGCTCCTGGAAGTCTCACATGTTCGCACTTCAGTCTACCACAGCCCTATGAAGCGTGCGTTATCACTCCCTTTAATAAGGGAAAGAACCAAGGCTCAGAGAGGTCAGGAGGCTCACTCTTGACCACACAGCTATGAAGTGACAGAGCAAGAAATCAAATCAATGTCTATGGTTAAACCCTATGGTTGGGGATGATAAAATGCAAACCAACAAGGATAGAGGAAGCGTTACATCTATGGGTGCCTCCACACAAATAGAACTGGGGGTCAGCAGGCTCATTTGAGTGTGAGTGTGTGTGTGTGTGTGTGTGTGTGCACTCAAGTGTTCTGGCCCCTGCCATCTTGAGACATGAGCTGGTGATGTGGTCAAAAGAGGTGGCTCTTTGACCAGCTCTAGAGAGTTCTGGCCCCTCAACACAGAGTGAAACCTATTGATAACAAAACAATGCACTTCAGCTCTGGGCTCAATCTGACTTTCTAAAGCTGAAACACCACAGAGTGTTTGCACAGCAACAGATTATAATCTGTCTGCTTTTCCATGGCAACAAGTGTCTGAAAGTAATTTGAGAGCACCAAATACCCAAAAAACACTGGCTAGGATTGTTACTCCCCAAATATTCCCTCTTTCTCACCTCAAATCTCAGGGTTGGAAGGAAGAGACCTTAGATACGAAGGTTGGTCCTCAGTCCAACCAAAAAATATGAATGCTGTTGTTTAATTGTGTCCAACTCTTTGTGACCCCATGAACTGTAGCCCACCTGGTTCCTCTGTCCATGGGAATTTCCAGGCAAAAATGCTGGAGTGGGTGGCCACTTCCTTCTCCTATGGATTCCACCCAAGGATGGAACCTCCATCTCCTGCATTGGCAGGCAGATTCTATACTGCTGAGCCACCAGGGAAGCACAAAAATATTGGTATCTGTTATAGAATTAAGTAAACTCTAGTAACATTTAGCACTTAGTGTATAGGAAGTGCTGTTGCGGTGTTTACTGAAGGTAAGTCTCAGCACAATTCTGTGAAATTTTTGATGACCCCATTTTATGGACAGGGAATCTGAAATAGGATGGGGGAGACATCCTCTTGCATAACCAATATCCAAACCCATGCAGCTTGCCTCCCAGCAAGGACACTTATCCATGATACTATTTATCCTGCCCAAGTCCTCGCTACCATCCTGAACACATGGTTATCTAGCTTTTCCTTGAACATCTCTGTGATGGGGTGTTCCTATTGCCTTTGAGGACAGCTCTGTTTGACAAAAAAATCCATCTTTAAACACACACACACACACACACACACACACACAGAGCTTGCAATTTGCTTATTTGGCCATGCCTCTTGGCATGGGTGACCCTAGTTCCCCAACCAGGGCTGGAAATCACAGACCCTACATCAGAAGCATGGAGTCTCAACCACTGGACTGCCAGGAAAGTCCCAGTAGAAAGTTGATGTTGACATGAAATTTTGCTTTCTGCCATTTCTATACTTTGTGCGTGATTCTGACCAGATCTCCCCAGAATAACTCTAAACTCTATCCTCAGATTTCTCTAGGCTCAGGGGACTTATTAAAAAGCAGATCTGTTTCTAGAGATCTGGGGTGGGGCTTGAGATTCTGCATGACTCACAAGACCCCAAGTGATGGCAAGTCCAGGATCCCACATTGAGGACTGAGGTCCTAGATGAGAGGCCGGGCATCGGCCTGCCACCTGTCTCTACAGACAACGCTTGA
Organism: Aepyceros melampus; assembly: GCA_006408695.1. Lineage (NCBI taxonomy): Eukaryota > Metazoa > Chordata > Mammalia > Artiodactyla > Bovidae > Aepyceros > Aepyceros melampus. The sequence goes on along the minus strand of SJXQ01000528.1, from coordinate 339,412 downwards.
TGGCAGCACTGCCATGCCCACCTGTTTACACCTGTCTCCAGCTGCTAATGTGCTATAGCACAGCTGAGCAGTTGCAACAGAAACCATAAGGCCCACAAACCCCAAAATAGTTAACCCTTTAAAGAAAAAGTGTACCCGCCCCTGCTAGGAGCAGCGATGCCCAGCCTTTTTGGCCTCAGGGACCATTTTGGTGGAAGACAATTTTTCCGTGAGCCAGGGGATAGGGGATGGTTTGGAAATGATTCAGGCTCATTACATTTATTGTGCATTTTATTTCTAATCTAATGCCGCTGCTGATCTGACCAGAGATGCTGACACGTGGCCTGGAGGTTGGGTGCCCCTGCTCGAGATGACGCCCTGCAAACCTGGAGGAGTGCAGCCCTGTCCACTGCCCAGCTCACTGCAGGCCTTGCCGCCTCTCCCATCAACCAAGCCTCAAGTCCCACCATCATCCTGGTAACTCCTGAGCACACTCAGGTTTGTCAGAAGCCCACTGAAAGGAGAAGCATCACCCAAAGACTCACTAGCAGGAGTAGGTCAGGGCCATCCACCCCTGATCTCGAGGTTCTACTCTCTGTGTGAGGGTCAGCGCTCAAACCTTCTGCCCAGCGCCTCACACCCTCACCATCCGCTTCTCCTCCCTACACTCCCTCCCTCACCCACACTCCATGGCGCTACAGACTCTCCTTGGGCTTTCTGCTTAATAATTGATAAAACTGCGCAGAATGTCAATTGTTGAGTACATTAGGAATTCTGCACCCAGGCCGATGCAGATACAGCATAGACCTCCCCTTCCTGCAGGCAGTGGAGAGTAGCCATGACTAGCCAGAGATATTTGACCGTCCAGAGATGAATCCCAGAGCCAGAGGGCACGGACCCAGACCTGGGAGGGGACCAGGGCCCTATTAATTTCCCCCCCAAGACCACTGCTCCTGTGACCTCAAGGCCTGTGCACACTGCAGGGGCATCTCTAGTGACTGGGAACGGTTCCAAGGGGCCACTTTTCAGCTCAACAAGGAAGCCTTAAAGATGTGGCTTCTCTTGGCCAGAGCCCCTAAATGGGGGTGATTCAAGATTGAAGAAAGTTCTTGCTACACCTCACACCTGCTTTTAAAAACTGCCTTTTCTGGGGCTTCTCTGGCTGTCCAGTGGTTAAGAATCTGCCTTGCAATGCAGAGGCCACTGGTTCGATCTCTGGCCCAGGAAGGTCCCTCATGCCACAGGACAACTAACCATGTGTACCACAACTGCTGAGCCCAAGCTCTCGAACCCATGGGCCACACCACGGTAATCAGAAGCCTGGGCACCACAGCTAGAGTGCAGCCCCCTCTCTCTGCAACTAGAGAAAGCCTGCACACAGGAACAGAGACCCAGTCAGCCAAAAATAGGTACATTAATTTTTTTAAATGCCTTTCTTTTTCTCCGTATTGTCCAAGAGAACTTTCTGAGATGATGGAAATATGTCCCTGCATGCCAATATAGTCACTGGTAGCCACGCGAGACACGTGGCTGCTGTAACAGAGGAACTACACTGAAAATTGAATCCAGACCATGGCAGTGAAAGTCCTAACCACTGGACCACCAGGGAACTCTGCAGCGCTTCTGAATAAAACAGAAATGCCAGGACTGGGAACATCAGTGGGGGCTGAAGAAATTCTGGAAGGAGTGGGAGTCGACTCAGGCCAGGCAATAGGTAGATTTAGTTTTGACTACACAAAAAGAAGGGGCTTCCCAAGTGGCACAGTGGTAATGAATCTGCCTGCCAGTGCAGGAGACACGAGATGAGGGTTTGATCCCTGGGTTGGGAAGATTCCCTGGAGAAGGGAATGGCTACCCACTCCAGTATTCTTGCCTGGAGAATTTCATGGCCAGAGGAACCTGGCAGACTGCAGTTCACAGAGTCACCAAGAGTCAGACATGACTTACTCACTAACTAACAACAACAACAACGGCAAAGAAAAGGCACTCTGGTCAAGAAGATGGTCTCAGCAGACTTGCAAAAGTGGGCTGAGGAGGCAGCCTGGTTAAACGGGCAGCAGATCCCATCCACCTGGTTAGGGTGACAGGCCAGTAGTGGGGAGAGGACTAAGGTGGGATGCTGGCCATGAAGCCCGACTTGGGGGCCTGGACAGCTCCAAGGCAGGAGTTTGGGTTTCAGTTGTTTTCTTGCTTTCTGAGAAAGGCGTGGTCCAGGATTCCTACAGAGGTGCCTGGAAAGGCCACAAAAGCAATGCCAAGGGTCAAGCGTGGGGAGAGCCAGGGGCTGGACACAGCAGGCACTGGTACCATTCATGCAGAGTGCCAGCTCTGACCAGCAAATAAGATGCTTCCTGTCCAACCTCTGCCCCTGCCCCTCTTTCTCACAGGTGTCGGAACCCTGCCTGCTCCTCATCCCTCTGCTCCACAGGTGTTTCCCCCAGTAAATCGTTTGCACCTCTAACTCTACCTTGGGGTTTGCTTTTCTTAGGACCTGAAATAACAGAGTAGAGTAAGAGATAGAGAATCCTGTTCTCTCCTAAGAGATTATATGTGCCTTGAAGGTTGAAGCATCCTCCTAACCACACAGTCCATGACAATGTCTCTGAACATAGGATGCACTCAGGACATAGCACAGTGTGAATATGAACAGTCCCTAAAGGAGGAGTCGGGCTGCCAGGGGCTGGGGCATGGCCAAACCAGTCACACATTCGCCTGGGTAAACCCCGAGACCACCCCCAATGTCCTCCCCATCCTGTTCTCACTCCCAGAAGGGAGTGACCCCCAAAATTATGAGCAGTGTGCATGCCCCTACATCAGAGTCCCTTGAGGAAGACAGCCAAGTGTGCTCACACCTGAGATCCACCCCCTTCACTGTCCTCAAATATGGGCACCAAATGTTCCAAACTTTTGATCCTGGAGTGATAACAGAACTGTGAGGAATGCGGAGAAGGGGAGGGAAACCACAGAGAGGGGCCGAGTCCCTGGTAATGTTTTCCAGGCTTGGGGAGAGAGTGAGGGAGTAAAGAGGGCATCTGTCACCTCTGGTCCCTCCCCACCACAGTCTGCACTGTTAGGAATCGAGGCCATCAGAGAAGGCACTCCAGCAAACATCACTTACTCTCTGGGTTCACCCATTCATTCCACTGTTTAAATCTGGGCTTTTCAGCCTCAGCACTAACATTTGGGGTCCGATTTGTTGGGATTGGGGGGCTGTCTTGTACATTGTAGGGTATTTAGCAGCATCCCTGGTCTCTACTGCCCAGATGCCAATAGCACTCCCCACCCCCCAGGTTGTGAGAACCAAAAATATCTCCAGATATTTCCAAATATCCCCTGAGGATCAAAATTATCCTGGCTGTGAACCACTGATATTTTTTGAAGTTTTTAGAAATGTTTATTGGCTATTTACTTTTGGCCGCCATGGGTCTTCATGGCTGTGCGGCTTTTCTCTAGCTGTGGTGAGCAGGGGCTACTCTTCGTGTGGCGCTAGGGCTTCTCATTGCGGTGGCTTCTTTTGTTGCAAAGCACAGGCTCTAGAGCACAGGTTCAATATTTGCAGTGCACAGGCTTAGTTGCTCTGAGGCATGTGGGATCTTCCCAGACCAGGGTTTGAACCCACGTCTCCTGCATTGGCAGATAGATTCTTTACCACTAAGCCGCCAGGGAAGCCCAAAAACCACTTATTTAAAACATCAGCAGAAATTTCATTTTGGACAGAATAAAATAAATCCAAGTCCTATGGACTGTTTCTCTCCCCATCAATCTCCCCACAGTAAATGTTGTTTTCTGATCCTATCGAGTCTCTGCTAACCTGAAACTCTTCAAATGACTCTTTCCTGACCTGGTCATGAGGGTCTTCAATACTTTCCCAGGCTCCAGGACCTTCTCTGTGTGTCCAGCCCCATCTTACCAAATCCCATTAGCCAGGCAGCCCAGCCCAGCCCAGCAGACAGACACAGTGGTGCTGCCTGGCTAGAGAATCTGGAGATTGTCTTAGTTATGTATGCTAGCTCTTTCTGGTGTGGATCAATAATGTAGCTTTGCTTACCCTCGCTGCATTTAAAAAGAACTAATCCTAGCAGGGATTACATTTGCTGCCCATCACTGAACATCTCTTGATTTATTTATTCATTCAAGAAATAGTGATTGAGTTCCGTCTAGATGGCAGGCGCTGTGTTAGGAGCTAGGGTTATAATCATGCATCAGACAGACACACCCCTGCTCTAATGCAAGCTCTGAAGTCACACTGCTGGGGTTTGAATCCTGGCTCCACCATCTAATTGCCTGACTATGGCACATTTTTGACCTAAGGCTCAATTCCTCCTCTAAGATGGAAATAATGATAGCTCCCACCTCAAAGAGAGGTGAAAATTAAGATGGTGGGAGGCATAGAAAATGCTTAGCGTGGTGCCTGGTTAAGAAAGAGCTCACTCTGTTGTGGGGTTGTCATTACGATTATGCAGACACTATCTTCATGGTGTTAGAGTCCTGTGAGAGAAACAGACAAATTTAACATGCAATTATACAGAGTGTGAGAAATGCCTTGAGAGAAAGACGCAGAGAATTCAGGTGGGAGGATAAGGTTCAGGGAAGCTTCTGTCAGAAAGAAGTGCTGCTTAAGACCTGAAGCTTCAGTGAGATGAGCCAGAGAGAATGAGGAAGCAGGGAGTGTTGCAGGCAAAAGAAAGGCATGTGTGAAGGCTCAGATCAAACCAGTCTCCTAAAGGAAATCAACCCTGAATGTTCATTAAAATGACTGATGCTGAAGCTGAAGCTCCAATACTTTGGCCACTTGATGCAAAGAGCTGACTCATTGGAAAAAACCTTGATGCTGGCAAAGATTGAGGGCAGGAGGAGAAGTAGGTGACAGAGAATGACATGGCTGGATGGCATCACTGACTCAATGGACATGAATTTGAGCAGACTCCAGGAGAGAGTGAAGGACAGGGAAGCCTAGTGTGCTACACAGTCCATGGGGTCACAAAGAGTCAGACGTGACTTAGTAACTGAACAACAAAAAGACTCCGAGACAGAGCCTGGGGGTGGGGTCCTGAGTGTTCAGGTGGCTAGAGCATGGATGCTGTAGGAGTGAGCTGGAGTCACACTCGTCAGTCCTGTGGGCCATATCAAGGTGTTTAACTTGACTCTAGAGTGTGAGAATGAGAAGCCATAGGGAATTTTTAGCAAAGGAAGGGCATGATTAGATTTGATTTAGAAAGCTTGCTCTGGCTGGAGAAAGGCGAAATGTGTGGAGGACAAAGCTGGACGCTGCTGTAGCCGATGATGAGAGATGACAGTGGCCTGGCCTGAAGAGTGGCCACAGGAATGGGAGGAGGTGGGCGGGGCCCGAGGCCACCGAGCAGCAGGCTTTGTGATTAGCACAGCTCCAAGCACATAGTGATGACCCACAAACATCTGAAGGATAAATGAGTAAATGGGGTACAATAATCAGGCCTTTGGGGGATCATGATGAGTTCAGAAGGGCCCCAGAAATTCCTGTAGCGTCCAGCCCAGGAGCAGCTTCAGCAACCAGATTAGAAACAAAACTGGAAACATCTTCCTCTCTGCCTAGTCCTCCCCCATTGGCAGCCATGACCTGTGCCAACGGAGAGAGAAGGAGCAGAGACAGAGAGAGAGAGAAAAGGAAGGAATGTCAGGGCAGCCAGAGAAGAACAACAGTACACAGCCTGGCTCGACGGGCTGCCATCTGCGGAGACACTGAAGAAATTAGGTCCAGAGTCTGGAAGGGCAGGAGCTGAGAAGAATCAGATCAAAGGCTCGGGGCCAGCCACAGGCACCCAGGGCTGGCTGATGACACGTGCGGTCACTCAGGTACAGCGCCTGGTATGCAAGATGTTCTGCAGGTGTTGGGGTTTCCAAGGTGGAGCACCCACAGGCCCACTCCCCACGATGCAGAGCAACAGCTGGGAGCTTAAAACAGGTATGTGGCAACCGCCAGAAAGAGAAATTTATTTAAGTATCAATTTTTAATTAGACAACTAATTCTCATAACAGTTGGAAAAATAGAATAAGGCTAAAGTCCCCATACACCAACCTCCATTCCAGCCCCTCCCTCCCCTCTCCCCAAAGGCAACCACCCCTCAGCTTCCTAAGATCACCTCCAAGCCTCTTTCTATTTATTTACATGTGCACACAATGTGCCCCAAACAAGCAAGTGATACTGTTTTGGAGGGTATTTTGTTGCTTGCTTGCTGTTCAGGCTGTTCAGGCTGTGCCCTCCATCTATAGTTGGCTTTTCTGGTTCATAACCTGTCTGGAGACCTGCCCAGGTTTGTCCCCAGGGATCTGCCTCACCCTTCCTAACAGGAGCAACATATGTACATTATACAGTGGATTTGGCCAGTGAACACTTTAGACAAAGGTATAAAATCCAAAACACCGCATCCTTCAAGGATAGTGGGCTAAAAACCAGAAGTATCTGGGGGTTTTTGTCATTTTTCAAAAAAAAAAATTATTGTTTGGCTGTACCGGGTCTTACTTGTGGCTGTGGGATCTAGTGCCCTGATCAGGGATTGAAACTGGGCCCCCTTCACCGGGACCACTGAATCTTAGCTACTGGACAGCCAGGGAAGTCCCAAGAAGTATCTGTTTCTTAGGACCTACCATATAGCATGTGAGGTGAGGTGAGGTGGTCGCTCAGTCGTGTCTGACTCTTTGCGACCCCATGGACTGTAACCTACTAGGCTTCTCCATCCATGGGATTCTCCAAGCAAGAATACTGGAGTGGATTGCCATTTCCTTCTCCAGAGGATCTTCCCGACCCAGGGATAGAACCCGGGTCTCCCGCATTTGAGGCAGACGCTTTAACCTCTGAGCCACCAGGGAGCTCCCTCCCTGCCTGCTTACCTCTGTAACTTACCTGCCTGGCCTGGGATTCGAACTCCCAACTTATGGAACCTGGCCTGCCTTGAGAAGAAAACAAACACTGTCCACCTCGCCGCCAGGCTAGACAGGCCTGCTCACCATATAGCATAGGGAACTATAATCAATATCTTGTAATAACCTATAATGGAAAAGTATATATAAATATAATAAACATGTATTTTTATTTAATTTTTAAAAATAGATGAAATCTAGAGAGAAAAAAACACACACTCACAGAAGTACCTTCAAAAGGCTCAAAATAAGGCCCAGACTGGTAGATTCAGGAGCAGTCATGAAGCTTGGAGGGAGATGGGGTCCACTTTCCACAGTGAAAACCATATTTGGGGAACAGTTCAAATGGATGATTGGAAAGAGCTGCCATGGGTGAGAAGCTGGGTGGAGAAATCACTTCCAACCTTGCACATGCTTGGTTTAGCCAATACCACACCCAGCTGAGGTCTTAAAAGAAGATTCTCTTAGCCCTTCCTTGGGGCAGAGTTGCAGCCCTACACTGGGGCCCAACCTGACTTCTGAGCTCAAGCAGAGAGACCTCCATCTAACACACTGGCAGAAGGGAAGATGGAGGTGACTAGAAGTCAATGGTTTGTGCATGTCTTCATCAGGGCACACTGACCTGACCCCTACCCACAAGCACACATACCACTAAATTCTTGGAGACAGACGCGTCTTGGATCATTGTGGCTTCTATACTGGGTCCCTTCAGATCAACACCTGAGCTTGGAGGACAGTCCAGGCTAGACTCCATAGACACATCAGGTCAGAGGGTAAAAATCAATGTAAGGCCAAGAATGCTGGGGTGGGGCAGCGGGGCCTCTTGAGTGACCCTATCCACAGGTCAGCACACTCTGACCCATGATGCCTGAAGTTCCACACTACAGTTCCAGAGCTTGCTCAAGGCCCTCCCCTTCATCCTCTAACTCCACTAGCCTGAGCTTCAACCACCTGGGCTGAACACCCACTACTCCCACGTGGATGAGTTGGGTGGGTTGAAGACCCACAGGGAGAGACCCACAAGCAGATGTCTGTTCTGGGCTGCCACCCTGTCTTCAGGTCACTAGCTTTGATCCTTACAGTGGGTTTCAGGCAAGTGACCCACACTCCCTGGAGCACACTGCCCCCACGACATAAATGGGAGCCCAACAGTGCGTTGCCTACTTTCCAGGACTACTGCTGGCTCAACATAAGCTCTGATGTGCTGCCCAGATGAGCATGGGATGGGCGAGCTGGTAACATAACTCTACACTAAGCCTCAGTCTTCTTATCCATGAAATGGAATAACAAGAGCCGCCACCTAATAGATTGTTATGGAGACTGATGTAGATGCTGCAGGAAGCACCCAATACAAGGAAGGTGCTACTAACCATAACCAAAATAATAATGATGTGTAATGAAGATTATGAGCATGAGAGCCTGGGCTGTGTCCCTAGCATCTCACTGAGGATTTAGCCTCCAAGCAGACAGAAGATGCTTGGCTGATCCTGAAGAAGATTCCAGGTTCTTGACTCAGTTCTTCTGATAAGAGGGCAGCCCCACCCTATCAAGCCTCCACCCCCCCAAACTTATCTCAGTTCTCCCCAAATCTCCTGACCTGTGTCACCTGGGTGCTGTCACAACTAAGTTCAGCTGTAACTAACTCTTGGGTTCAAAATCACTGCAGATGGTGACTGCAGCCACAAAATACAAAGACGCTTGCTCCTTGGAAGAAAAGCTATGGCAAATATAAACAGTGTATTAAAAAGCAGAGATATCACTTTGCTAACAAAGGTCCATACAGTCAAAGCTATGGTTTTCCCAGTAGTCATGTATGGATGTGAGGGTTGGACCATAAAGAAGGCTGAGTACCAAAGAATTGTCGCTTTCGAATTGCAGTGCTGGAGAATACTCTTGAGAGTCCCTGGGACAGTAAGATCAAACCAGTCAATCCAAAAGGAAATCAATCCTGAATACTCATTGGAAGGACTGATGCTGCAGCTGAAGTTCCAATACTTTGACCACTTGGTCCAAAGAGCCAACTCACTGGAAAAGACCCTGATGCTGGGAAAGATTGAACGCAAAAATGAGGTAGAAATTACTAAGCAGTCAGTGTAGAACTCTGAAACCTCAGTCTTGTTTTCAATAAACATCCCACTCCTTTGTCTTGAACTCCTGGAATATGTCTTAAATCTGATAAATTATCAGCACTCAGATCCAGGGAAGGGCAGTAATTAAATTTTGTTCCATATGCTTGAGGGAAAAACAACTGGTGATCATTAATCTTAAACCCATACATCTGGTCCATGGTAAAACGGCCAGAGGGTATGAAAAAGGGTGGTGACTTAATCCAAGGATCAAGAGAAGCCATAAAGATGTTAAGTATCTTGACCTTTAAAATGATTGGTTAGAAACAATGTGATTTAAGGAAGGATATAAAAACTGCTGTAAGTCCCACCTTGGGGGGTACTCTTTAACCCCCTTTCAGTGTCTGTGCTGAGAGCTTTGTGCTTTCCTCCTCTTTAACAGCTCCTATTTGCTTGCTATCACGCGTGTTTGCGGATTCCATTCTTCAGCTCTGTGGGCAAGAACTCGGATTCCCATCTCAAAAGGAGAAGTGGGCAGCAGAGGTATGTGATGGTTAGATAGCACCACTGACTCAATGGACATGAGTCTGAGCAAACTCGGAGAGAGTGAGGACAAGGAAGCCTGGTGTGCTGCAGTCCATGGGGTCGCAAAGAGTTGGACACAACATCTGAACAACAACTCACTTGGTTACCCCCACCCTGGACTGCAAGAAACCGAAAGACAGATTGTGACAAGCAGGCCCCTCCCACAGTTCACACCCCAGGTTAGTGCCCAACACTTCCTACAACAACGGCTGACGTCCTGGGGTGGCAAAGGGTCTTGCAGCAGGAGGTCCTAAGGAAAACTCAGGACGGTGGGCCAAGGAGGAGAGTGGAGTCTTTGCACTCCCTTTTGGTTGTTTTCATTTCTGTTGGTCCCCAGGCAGCACTCACCGTGCCATACTCCCCCTTCCTCCTCTTCCCCTGGGGCCTGACACCACACCCGAAGTCTGAATTTTATCTTTTCCTCCCCTCTAAAGCCTGACATCAGAGGCTCTCTACCTCCCTTATGCTAGACTGGAAATAACTTCCAGAAGAACTCCTAAGCTACCCACCCCAATCTGCTGAAACAGGTGGGCTAAGCTCAACCTTGTAGCAAGAAGGGTTGTTACTTCCAAAATCTCAGAAGCTCCAAGCTCAAAGGCCAAGTCCCAGCCTCATCCCCTCACTTAACAGATGAGGAAGCTGTCCCTAGAGAGGTGCAAAGCGCCCAAACCACTGCTAGCAAGGAACTACCAGCCTTCCGGCTTTCACCAGCCACGCAAAATAAAGTCTGCCTGGATACTCCGCCTGGATACTCCATTACCCTTCTCAGTAAAACGTGGCTATAAACCTGTTCGCAGATCTTAAGTGGGATGTCTTGTGGCTGTGGCCTTGGCGGGAACCATCTGGGCAGATTCCACATTAAATGTGGCCTTGGAGGTGACAGAGCCCTGCGGCCCCCCATCACAGACCCAGGAAAAGCGGGACAGGACACCCCTAGAAGTCCCAGGGTCTCCACGCGGCCATGCCACACGCTCTGGCGGCCCCGTTCCTGCTGGGAAGCCCAGGTCTCCGTTTCCAGCCGTGAATGCACGCGCTCGGTTGTCCTCCTGGCTGCTCTGGAAATTCGGGGAATTTCCTGCGAAGTCTGGAAGCCCTTTTATTCCGGCGCCCTGTCCTCGAATTCCTGCCGGAGCGCTGAGGTTGGGCAAGCGGGTCGAGAGCCCCACCCCCGGCCCGCGGCCCGCGGCCCGCGCTGGGCCTTTGGCTGGGTGCGCAGCGCCACCTGCGGACCGATCGCCGAGCCCTCTCCAGCCGAGGCTCCGGTCCATCAGCCGACTCCACAGCAAAGGCCGAACTGGGTGGGTGAGCACTGAGAAGGCAGTCGGTCCAGCAAGCACAGGATTCCGGGGGTTCTGAGTTCGAGGTCAGCTGTGAAGGTCACCCAGTGCACAGACGGAGGACCGCCAACCTCCCTGGCTGCTGTGAGGACCGCAGCTACTGAGACGCCGTCCTTGGCGATGTCTCGCCGCCTCTCCTGCAGGCTTCAGGCTCCCTACACTCCTCTCTGATGCCCACCCCTTCCCCTCCTGAGCGGCCTCTGCCTCCTTGCAACCTCCCTCAACCCTTACCAGTGCAGCCAAGGCTAGTTGCTGCTAAACCTCAAAGCCCCTCAGCAGTCCCGCTCCCCAGAACAGAGTCTCCTTTCTGAGGCGACAGACAGACAGAAAGGTACAGTCCATGAGCTGAGTGAGCACTGACGTAGGAGGCAAGAAACGAATTGAGCAAACATGTGACCCTTGGGGAATTTCCTCAACTTTGAAAAAGGAGAGGTTCTATTCATATCTGAAATGCCTTGATTAAAGTTCTCTTTTCAGAATCCATACACAATGGCGAGAGACCATCTGGCCTCCCCCTCCAGAATTACAGCCCCTCT
>SJXQ01000528.1:171465-327685 GCA_006408695.1 Aepyceros melampus | reverse complement strand
GGAGACCCCTTCCCTCCATCCCTTCCCCTGTGCAGCCTTCATTTCCCCCTCCACCCTCCCTACTTCTCTGCTTCCTGTTTGAACAACCTGTGCCGCCACGATGGGGCTGCCAGAATGGCCTTCCGAAACGCAGTTCTGCCCGGGTCGCTCCCTGAGCAGCACCCTCCAGTCGCTTCCCAGAGCCTTGAGGATGCAGGCCAGGATCCACAGCCTAGCAGAGACAGCTCCTGACTCTCTGCTCCTGCTGCTGTTTTCAATTTCCCTTCTGACCCTTCCCACTTTAGGCTTGAGGCTCCCCATACACAAGCCTGTCTGTGACCCACTTTCGTAACACAGACTCCGAACTCACCCTCGCACTTCACTTACAGGGGCCCCTTTGCCAAGGAGGGTCCTTCCCTCTGCACAGCTGCAGACACACAGCCACATGGCCAGCTCCTGCTCTGGGGCTCTTCCCCCTCCCCAGCCAAGCTTTCTTGCCTCTGTGCTCAGAGCCCCCTGTGTTCACGTCTATCACTTCTCTTAACCCCATTACATTAAAATGCAATTCAGTGTTCTTGTTGTTCCAATTAGGCGCTTGTTTTCCCCCCTAAATTGTGAACTCCTCAAAGTCTGTCCTATTCATCTCCAAATAACTCAGATGGCTCCTGGGATCTCCCAGCCCATTTAGCTCTAGTTTAGATGAGTTTCATGGCAGACACGGCTAATTGCCTACCCAATAGCCATTTTCCAGTTCCTCCTTAATGATGGAACCAGGATTTTGCTCAGGGAGGCAATATGCCTGGCTGAAACAATCTCCTTCCTAGACTCTCTTGCAGCTAAGTGTGATCATGTGACCCACCCCTGGCAGAAGTCACTGGATGGGGCTTCTGGGAAAGGTTTTCAAAAGAGGACAGATTCATGCATCTGGCCTTTCCCTTTCTTTCCTGGAACGTGGACAAGAGGTCTGTAGAAGAACAGCAGACTTGCAGCCATGAGGAGACAGAAGCCACACATACAGCGCAATAAGACAGAAGGAACCTGGGCCCCCATGGTGACTTGAGACACTGTACCAATTCTTTGTTTAAACCACTCCTCGGAGGGTTTTTTCTTAGTTGCAGCTGAATTCAGTCATAACTGATACAAACCATCTCCTCACCCAAGAGAATGAGCTCACATTCTCATCATCACCACTGATATTCAGCTCCTACTCATTTTTCTTTTTCATCCTGGAGCCTGAAGTGACAAGCCACCAGCCTTCCATTTTCACAATTTCACAGTGGGAAGTAGGTTAAGTGAAAATATTTTCGGTAAAAACATAGACATGCTTCATTGCAGCATCTCACATTTATTCAGACTAAAGAATAGTAAGCTTCATTCTGAGAAGTCCTTCATTCACTCCACACCCCTAGGGAATATATTCTGACCAGGTCCATCCATGTGGTCCCCAGGTTCACACCCTCTCGCCTCCTCTCCCCTGTGTCCCTTGCCTCTGATCTTCCCTCCCTAGCCCTCAAATGAGCAAAACCAAATGCCTCTCATGTCCTCACTCACAGCAACTTAAACATCACCTCTGTGGCTTAGACTCCTATGAGCACCCTCACCTTCTGTCCCAGTGGCTTGCTGCTGCTGCTGCTGCTAAGTTGCTTCAGTCGTGTCCTACTCTGTGCGACCCCGTAGACAGCAGCCCACCAGGCTCCCATCCCTGGGATTCTCCAGGCAAGAACACTAGAGTGGGTTGCCATTTCCTTCTCCAATGCATGAAAATGAAAAGTGAAAGGGAAGTCGCTCAGTTGTGTCTGACTCCTAGTGACCCCATGAACTGCAGCCTACCAGGCTCCTCCATCCATGGGGTTTTCCAGGCGAGAGTACTGGAATGGGGTGCCATTGCCCAGTGGCTTACCAAGCTATTATTCCAAGGCTATTGTATTCCTCTCTATGATAAATTGTGTTACTAGAGGTTAAGAGCACTAATTTTTCACTCTCACTTCATTTATCTTGATACCATGTTTCGCACAGTGTAGGGGCTCCATAGCATAGAATTGACCGAAGGGAACCCTGAGATACAACCCTGCAAGACTCAACCACTATTTTAAGAGGTGCTCTAGCCTATAAACCAAAGGGACAATTCTTCTGTGAGAAATGTCCGGCTATGTAAAGGAAGAGACAAGATCCAGCAAGAAAAAGGGTGATGGCAGATAGGTCCATCAGCTCTTCCCTGTTCAAGTCACATTCAGTCTCGGGGCTCAAGTTTCCCATGAAGAGCTTCGACCAAAGTTAGGAATTTTAAATCTCATCTTTAGAAAGCTAAGAATGATATGAGACCCCTTTCCATACTGGAGAAGGGAATGGCCACCCACTCCAATATTCTTGCCTGGAGAATCCCAGGGCCAGAGGAGCCTGGTGGGCTACAGTCCATGGGGTCACACAGAGTCAGATATGACTGAGTGAGTAACACGTTACATAGTGGGGTTACTTTTCCATTCCTTCAACTGTGCCCCTTGTTTCTTGATCAATCTTGACAAATGTTTATTAATCTTTTCAAACACTAACTTATAGGATTTTTAAAATTACCTCTAGCTTATATTTCTTTTTTCTTTCTTTACTTATCTTTATTATCACTTTCCCTCACTTTCTGAGTTTATTCTAACTACTTATATTTGATGTTTGGCTCAATAATTTTTAGGCTTTCTTCATTTCTCGTAGAACTACTTTAAGGCTATAAACTTTCCTATACATACTGCTTTGGCTGCATCATCATGTTTTTTGGCTTTTTTTTTTCCTTTATTTTACTTTACAATACTGTATTGGTTTTGTCATACATCAACATGAATCTGCCACAGGTGTACACGTGTTCCCAATCCTGAACCCCCCTTGCCACCTCCCTCCCCATACCATCTCTCTGGGTCATCCCAGTGCACCAGCCCTAAGCATCCTGTATCCTGCATCAAACCTGGACTGGCAATTCGTTTCTTATATGATATTATACATGTTTCAATGCCATTCTCCCAAATTATCCCACCCTCTCCCTCTCCCACAGAGTCCAAAAGACTGTTCTATACACCTGTGTCTCTTTTGCTGTCTCACATAAGGGTTATCGTTACCATCTTTCTAAATTCCATATATATGTGTTAGCATACTGTATTGGTGTTTTTCTTTCTGGCTTACTTCACTCTGTATAATCGGCTCCAGTTTCATCCACCTCTTTAGAACTGATTCAAATGTTTTGATGTGTAATATTTTCATTAAGGTTAAGTTCTAAACATTTTCTAATTTATATTCTGATTTATTTAACAAGGCAATGGCACCCCACTCCAGTACTCTTGCCTGGGAAATCTCATGGGCAGATGAGCCTGGTAGGCTGCAGTCCATGGGGTCACGAAGAGTCAGACATGACTGAGCGACTTCACTTTCACTTTTCACTTTCATGCATTGGAGAAGGAAATGGCAACCCACTCCAGTGTTCTTGCCTGGAGAATCCCAGGGAGAGGGGAGCCTGGTGGGCTGCCGTCTATGGGGTCACACAGGGTCAGACATGACTGAAGTGACTTAGCAGCAGCAGCAGCAACCCATGAGTTATTGAGAAGTGTTTCCTTTTTCATCTTTCAAAATAATGGGGTGGGGTGTGTGTAATTTCCTGTCATTATGGTTATTGACATCTTAATTGCTTTGTGATTAGATTATATGGTCTGTATGAAAATAATCTTTTTGAAATTTATGAGGCTTACTCCATGACCTTTCTTATAGTTGCTGCTAAGTCACTTCAGTCGTGTCCGACCTGTGTGACCCCATAGACAGCAGCCCACCAGGCTCCCCCATTGCTGGGATTCTCCAGGCAAGAACACTGGAGTGGGTTGCCATTTCCTTCTCCAATGCATGAAAGTGAAAAGTGAAAGGGAAGTCGATTAGTCGTGTCCGACTCTTAGCGACACCATGGACTGCAGCCTATCAGGCTCCTCCATCCATGGGATTTTCCAGGCAAGAGTACTTTTAATCTCCATAAATATTCTGTAGGTACTAATATTTGAAAAGAATGTGTGTTGTTTTTTTGTGTGTGCAAAAGTCAGTCCATTTATATTAGATCAAACTTTGTTCAAATATTCTATATCTTTTTAATTTTTTATCTCCTAGAAAAATCACTTAATAGGAGAAGGATGTTAAAAATCTACCTTGGTCATAAGTTTGTGAATTTATCCTTAAAGTCCTGTCCATTTTGCCTTACATATTTTAAATCTTTTTTTTTTTTTGCATGTCACTTAGAAGTGTTACATTTTTCTGGTCAAGAATGTCCTATGGTTATGAGATACTCTGCTTCTGTGAGTTACACTGTTTCCCTTAAATACTATTTTGTCTGATAGTAGTATCACCACACCATTTCTTTGGCTTAGTACTTACCTTGCATATATCTTCCACACTTTTACATTCAGTTTTTGTGTATCCTTATGTTTTACTTGGAGAAGGCAGTGGTAGCCCACTATGGTACTCTTGCCTGGAGAATCCCATGGATGAAGGAGCCTGGTGGGCTGCATTCCATGGGGTCGTGAAGAGTCAGACAAGACTGAGCGACTTCCCTTTCACTTTTCACTTTTATGTTTCTTATAGACAGCATATAAGCTGAATTTTGCATATTTAAGAAATAAATTTTTATCTTTTACTGAGATTTTTAGCTACTTTATATTTATTGTGATTACTGACCTATTTTAATTTATTCTATCTCACTTTTTACTCTACAAATGTACCACTCTGGTATGGAACATTGATTGTGTGGGAGGGAGGCTGTGTGTGTGTTGGGGTTGATAGGTATCTGGGAACTATGTGTACTTTCTGCTCAATTTTACTGTGACTCCAAAACTTCCCTAAAAATTAAAGTTTATTTTTTAAAAGAAAGGGAAGAGAAAGAAAATGACAGACCCAGATCAGGCAGCAATCAACTCAAGGTTCACTGTGAGAGCCAGAGGGCCTCTGTGGACACCTTCATCTCTTTTACTCACAAGGACTCCTGGGCTCCAACTCAGGTCCCAGGTCTAATAGTACAGGTGGCAATGCTACTAAGAGGACAAGTCTCTCAGATCAAAGCCAAAACCTTCCTAGCCAGAATGGGCCCTGAGACATAGAGCAGATGACACTGGGTGAGAAGCCCAAGAATGTTGGACCCCAGATGACCTGAATCCTCAGGATAAAAAAGAAGCTCCTTTCTCTTTGCTAACGAAGAGTGGCCTCCCCAGGCCTGGAGACCACAGAGAACCTTTACCTGAGACAGGCACCTCCTGAAATGATTCCTGGCTTTCTCAAGATCTCCATGCACCATTACTTGTTGTCTTAAGCCAATAACCAGGGTCAGGGTTCAGCACAGCCCAAGAGGAGAGGAACAGTGCCTGCTCTGGGAGAAAACCGCTTACACATCAGAGGAGTGGCAGTCCCTGGCTGCCGAACACCTGTAAGAACCATGGGACCACGTGTGGGTGTGAATCCTGAGAGTCTGGGCTTGCTCTAGTCGGCTAAAGATAAGGCTGAATATCTTCTCTATTTATTAACACGGGAACATGTCTGTGTCTTGGCAAGGACTGAGGCCTTATTCAAGGCTGGGCTCAGTGATGGCCTGTGGCCCAGGAGATAAAGATAATAGAATGTTGGCATGATATTGAGGAAGGGGTACAATCCTCAGAAAGGTGGGACTGTTAGAATGGGTCTATTATGTGAAAGCACAGAGCTCACTTTGTTTTCTCAAAGCTACCAGAGCCTAACCTCATTCTAAGGCAATAAAGATGGCACTGGAAAGGGGTTCACCAGCATCTTTTAGCTTGGTGGTGATTGTGGCAATTCTCAGCAGGACAGGGTTGAAAATAGCAGAGACTGCCATGGACTTGGAATCCCTAGAATCCTAGTGGAGATGACAGGATTCCAGGCAGGATGATGCGAAGGCAAGCATTCAATCAGCAGGAGCAAGGCAGACATAATTACTGTAATAGGCAGCAAGGCTAGAGTAGCAATCAAGCCACCTTGTCCCATGAGAATCTAATTGGTGATTGCTAATTGGTTATGCTGTTCTGAGGGGCATGGTAGATAGACAATGGACTAGAGCATTATTTGATATATATAGCCAGAAAGGAAGGAAGGAAAAAAAGGAAGGAAGGAAGGAAGACCTCAAAAAACAAAAACTGAGAGCTAGCAAGCAGAAGCTGTCACACTATGCAATATTTCTGCATCCAGTTTCCATGGTTCTCAGGAACTGTGAGTTTGAAAAAGAGAGCCATGATTGGAGAGGAGATCAAATTGCCTTGAGAAAGGACCCAGCACTATGATCCCAAGTATAAATGATAAAACCATTTCCTGATTCCTTCCCCCAAAGTCCTGCAGCCAGTTCCTACAGTAACTGTGCAGGGAGAGGAGAACACTCAGACTTTTCAAGGAATCTTGGACACCGGCTCTGTCTGGCACTGATGCCAGGGGAGCTGAAATGGCACTGTGGTCGTCCAGGTAGAGTGGAGACTTATGGGGGTCAGGAAACACAGGATGGTGGGAGGGGTGGACCCTCTCAGTTCACGCCCTTGGTCTCTTCTGCACAGTGGTACTCGTGACGGCACTAGCCACAAAATGAGAGATCTGAATGACACCCTCACAAGTCCACATAATCATCTTGACCAGTGATAAGTGCCCATTTATTTTACAGCTCAATAATAAGAAAGCTGGGCCCTAAGCCAATCATGGAAAAGCAGAAATATTTAGGGACTCCTCTGGTGGCCCAATGGCTAAGATTCTGTACTCCCAATGCAGGGGGTCTGGGTCCGATTCCTGGTCAGGGAACTAGATCCCACATGCCGAGACAAAGAGTTCACATGCCACAGCTGAGACCCAGTGCAACCAAATAAATAAATATTCTTAAGTTTTATTTTTAAAAATAATAAACTTATTAAAAATAAACAATCTTCCCATTAACTAGTCTTGAATACCACTCAATACCCCCATGTTCCCCGTGAGAAGGGACTATGCCTTTTCATCAACCTTTGCCAGTTTCTCCCGGTGTCTCTGCTCTCCAATTTAAGAGCTTATTTTCCCATGGCATGGATGTGGAATGGAACACACTTGACTGGGAATAAGGGGCCAGGGCCGTAATCCTGGTTCTTCCCCAACCAGCTGAGTGACCTGGGAAAAGTCCCTCACCCTATTCAATTCCCAGTTGAGATAAGGGGGGTGCATCAGATGCCTGCTAAGTCCTTTTGTTCATCTTCAGGACCCATAGACTTTACCACGACCAAATTCCGATGCATACATCTTTGGGCCCTCAGCAGTTCAAGGAAACTGAACTTAGTGACAATGGTCTCCTCACAAAGACCTCAAGAGTGATTATGTAACATAGTGACCAACTTGCTCCTGCTGGGAGGTACCCTTCCGAGTTCCCAGGTAACTCAACCCAGAGCTAAGGAGCCTACGTGAGTTTCACCTTGAGACAATCCAGGAAGAAATCTGTTTCCCGCGCCCACCCCCAGGCACACCGCTCTTCGGCCATCCATCTGTGCTTTCTGCCATCTTGGAATTCTGCACGACCTCAGACTTGCCGTTTGTGTCCTCTTTGGGATGCTGTTTGCTGCCCAGGCTGGAGGGGAGGTGGGAGGGAAGCGGGAAGGAGGGTGGAGGCCCCATGAGTCTCACTCCCAACCCAGCCGTGGGCTCCCTTTAATCGGAGACAGGCCAAAGCCTCGTTAGCCTATGAGTGCCTATCTTAGGTAGATGTCTGCTGCTTCTAGAAACCTTTTACAGCAGCCGCTTTCTCCTCGCAGACTTTTGGCAGCGCTCTCGCCATTTCTTCATATTAATAATGAAAAAAGAAAAACCCTCAACAAATGTGCAGTGAAATGAATCTGCAATTAATTTGAAATAAGCTTAAAATTCCATCGAAGTGCCCTCCCTTGGTATTTTTATGGGAAGTGGTTTTTGCTAGATAGGCACACCATAACGATCCTGAAACATATGATAGACCAAATCCTCTTAGGCATGCTAAAGGATAATTTGGTTTTTCTCAAAGCGACATTTAAAAAAATAATAAATAAGGGATAGAAATAAGCCAGCTTTTAAGGAAATATTAACCACTAACCTATAAACTGTCCCAAAAAGCAATCTCCCTACTCAGGAAATTTAGCATATGGTTCTCTCCCAGCTTAACCCTTTTGCTGTCTCACATCTTTCTTCATGCATCTCTGACTAAGCCAAATCACTTAAAATTCCTCATCTCCAGAGGCCTAAGAAGCCCTTTTCTCGTGCATCTAAAATCAGCAATGACCCTAAGACCAGAGGCTTCACCAGGTTGGTCTGGCTGCAAGTCAGCCCTGTGCCAGCCAGGAGGGGTAGACACTCCAAGGCACAGGGAAGCTTTCTCTTCCCTGGCCTCCTGGACATTTTCCAGATTCAGTTCTCAGGCATCCCCACTCCCCCATCTGAGCCCAGGCCAAACCCTGGCTCCAATAATAACAAAGAGGCCCAGAAGATGAAAACCTGAAGTCCTCTCCCTTCCAGTTGAAACCAGGTGTGATGTTGGCAGGGAGATGTCCCAAGCTCCAGAGAGCCAGATGAAACGGTGCTAAAGCAATAACCCGAGAACAAGCCCCACGTGGGGCCAGATGCCCAGACCTTTCACTCATTTCACTATAAATGAGTTTCCTGGGGCAAAATAATTCCTTCCTTCAAAGAAAATAACAGGCAAAGGCCAAAGAAAAGAAGGAGAGGGGGAGTGAAAGGGGAGGAGAGAGAGGCAGGAGGGAGGAGCCTCTGGGTAGATGGTTCAGGGCTTCCCAGAGAGCTCAACCAGGCCCCTGCACGTTCTCCTACTTGGAAACTCCTACCATGATGTTTACAATGGGGACTAGCCCTAAGAGGATTGCCCAGGCTTTGGGTGAATGGCTGTGTCCCTCAGCAGGGAGACATGGCTTTGGGATGGTTTCCTGGCCTCCCAGAGAGCTGGATCTCCTGGTGCCCTGCGGCTGGCAGGATCCCAAGGGAGGCATCTGAATACCAGAGTAAGGCCTCGGGGGTGGATGCAGACAACAGGGTGAATTAGAAGGCTGCTCCCATCTCCTTGTGCCTTAGTGGTCACTCAGATGCAGGGACTTAAGAAGGTAGCATTCAGCCTGGCCTTCCAGGAAACCTTTGATCTTCCTTTATAGTCTCAGGGTCACATATATTTGGAGCTTTTGGACTCAGCCACAAAATGAAAGCCAGACACCCTGCAAGCTGCTTCTATCTGACCATTTAGACTGGACAGCTCTGCAGGCTGAGCCAGAGCTGTAGTCACCAGTCCAGGAAGGGAGGTTTTGTGCAGTGACCAGATAGCGAGACACAGAGAATGATAAAGGATCTTTCTTCATTGCCTTGGTAACAGCTCACTGAGGAAGAGAAGTATGTCTGGCTGGTGGCTGCCATGCTTCGTAAGGCCTCAGCAGTCTCGTGGATCTTGAGCCACTATGTGGAACTCGGCACACTCACTTCATGTCCGACTCTGCGACTCCATGGGCTGTAGCCCACGAGGCTTCTATGTCCATGGGGTTTTCTGGGCAAGAATACTGGAGCAGGTTACCGTTTCCTTCTCCAGAGGATCTTCCAAACCCAGGGAGCAAATGCATCTCCTGCATTGGTGGGTGGATACTTAACCAGTGAGCCCCCTGGGAAGCCCATTCAGTGCCAGATCAACCACCGTATACCTCTGGTCAGCTTTCTCTTTCATTGCAACTTGGAGAAGGCTGAATCCTCACTCCATCACATCCACCCTGCCAAGATGAAGGGAGGGTTTGAGGGAGTCATCTGTCAATGGATATTTATTGAACACCCACTGTGTACCCAGCACTGTTGCAAGCGCCGGGGATGCTACAAGCTGAGAATGAAAAGGTTCTTTTCTCTAAGAAGTTGCTGCTTGAGGTCCTACAATATGAAGCTGCATAAATTCTACAATCTAACAACCCCAATTGCCAAGGGGCTCCAAGGCCCAGAGAGCAGCAGATCCTGCTCAGAGCTGCCCCTAGCATGAACTGGGCCTCCTGCCTTCCAGACCAGTGTTCTTTCTGCCACCCCACACTCTCACCCATCAGTCTCACAGTCTTTATGGATCATCTATTGTGGACCCCACCTGGAAGACCGAGAAGATCCAAACGTAAGGCAGGAAGTGGGTTTCAGAATTTGACTCTCAGATGTGTCATTGAACATGTGACCCCGAGTGAATCATTGAACTTCCTGAACCTCCTCCGTCAAGTGGGATGGACAGCTGCTGGCTCGTACTAGTGAAATTGTCCTGAGTCTTTGGGAGAATGTTTGTCTAGCCTCTGTGGCTCAATAGCAGCTGTGTAAATGCCAGATGCTTTGTAATGTAAATGTAAATTACTAGGTCATGGCAACTGGCCTGTCCTCAGGGAGTAGAGAGCCTAGATGAAAAGATAGGACAGGGGCAAAGTGGTTAGAATGCTGCCACTGGATATGTACCACGTGTCGAGGAGGGAAAGAGCACCCTGTCCTCAATTTCCTGAAGGTGATGGGCCTTGGCCGGAACTCCGATGCTTGGGTAGGCTTTGGGTCACTCCGAGCAGGCCGACTATTTCAGAGGGAGGGGCCTTTCACAATCATGTTGTCATTCATTTATTCTTCCACTTGTTCAGTTGACAAAATGTTTATTGAGCAACAATTATGTGCCAGCCCCTGCTCTTAGCATTGAAGGGATAATGGGAAATAAGACAGGTGGTGTCCCTGCCTCCATGAATTTTATATTCTAGAAGGAGAGGCAGTCAACAAATTAGTAAACATGTAAATTAACAAGAGAATTTAAGGAACAGGTTGATGTAACAGAAACGTGGGTAGAGAGGAACCTTCTTTGGATAGAGAAGCCAGGGGACAGCTCTGTGATGCAGTATTTGGGGTGGGGGTAGGGGGTGGAGGCAGTGACATCGTTTGCTTAGGATCCTCCATGGAGAGGAAGAGAAAGCAAGGTATCAGGATGTTTCCTTAGTTTGGGGTTGAAGCAGTTGGATGATGATACTATGCTTTACTGGAATTATGGGTGCTGTTCAGAGCATGCTCTGTTTGATATGCTTCTTAGATATTCGGGTCAAGAGAGGCATAGGGCTGAAGACACACCAATCAAAATGGAAGACCAAAGGCTGTGGGGCTGGGAGAGGATAGAGAAAGAGCAGAGGACCCAGGATCAAGCTCTGAGGCCCTTTGGTATGCAGAAATCAGGTGAGCAGAGACACTGAGAAGCCCTGGACTCTGAGCAGGGATGAAAATTAGAGAAGGTGGGGGACTTCCCTGGTGGTCCAGTGGTTGAGAATCTGTCTTCCAATGCAAGGGATGTGGGTTTGACTTCCAGTCAGGGGACTGAGACCCCACACACTGCGAGGCAACTGCACCAGTGTGCTGCCAGCTGGAGCCCACACACTCTGGACCCGGCACACCACACCTATAGAGAGAGGCCTACTCACCGCATTGGAAGACCCTGAGTGCCACAACCAAGACCCAATGCAGTCCCAAGTAAACAATATTTTTTTTAAGAAGGTGGTATCAGAGTAACTGTGGCTCATTTGGTTCCATTCCCACCTGCTTGCAATGAGCTTTCTCGCCCACGAGGAGGATGGGAAGCGAAAGAATGTCATACCCTGGCCCCTGCAGCTCAGGTCTGCTTGTGACCTAGGTTTCCTCATGCAGGCACTCACAGTTTGGAAGATGGCCCAGAGCAGATATCTGTTGCCCCTCCTGGCAGGCCTGGCCATGGGGGCATTTGCTTTTTGGGAACAGTTATAGCAGTATTCCTTCAGTTGGCATGGACTACAGAGGGGGCAAAATGGACCAGTTGCAGCATCCTAGCCGTGGCAGAGGCAGCAGGTCCTACTGCAGGCCAGTTCTTCACTGTTGTTCAAGGAGGTGTTTCTGCTGGTGGGTGACAATCTCCAGCGGCCTCTCCAATCTGTCCAATGCTTTTATAAGCACTGGACTCTCCTTATTAAATCTCTTTCTGCCTAAGCTAGCTGGGATGGATTCTCTCATCTGCAATTGGTCCTCAGATGAGTCAGAAGTGAAGGGAAGTGGTGTGAGACTTTAGGAAAGCTATTCAACTTTTCTGAGCTTCCTCTGTAAAATGGGAAGAATCATTGTCCCCTTGGAATGGATGTTGTAAAGGTTAGATGAGATTACACACTTTGCCTAGTGCATTAAGAAGTTCTCAATGAATGGTGACTGCAGCCATGCAATTAAAAGACGCTTACTCTTTGGAAGAAAAGTTGTGACCAACCTAGATAGTATATTCAAAAGCAGAGAATTACTTTGCCGACTAAGGTCCGTCTAGTCAAGGCTATGGTTTTTCCTGTGGTCATGTATGGATGTGAGAGTTGGACTGTGAAGAAGGCTGAGCGCCGAAGAATTGATGCTTTTGAACTGTGGTGTTGGAGAAGACTCTTGAGAGTCCCTTGGACGGCAAAGAGATCCAACCAGTCCATTCTGAAGGAGATCAACCCTGGGATTTCTTTGAAAGGAATGATGCTAAAGCTGAAACTCCAGTACTTTGGCCCCCTCATGCGAAGAGTTGACTCATTGGAAAAGACTCTGATGCTGGGTGGGATTGGGGGCAGGAGGAGAAGGAGACATCAGAGGATGAGATGGCTGGATGGCATCACTGACTCGATGGACGTGAGTCTGAGTGAACTCGGGGAGCTGGTGATGGACAGGGAGGCCTGGCGTGCCGCGATTCATAGGGTCGCAAAGAGTCAGACATGACTGAGCGACTGAACTGAACTGAATGAACAGTAGCTACTGAATCAGAATTCCTAGGAGAGGAGCATGGGATCTGAACTTTTAATAAAGTTCTGAAAGGTTATTACATGTTGGTTCTTGGGGTCTTCAAAAACAGCTTGTCTTGGGCTTTTCATATGACCTGGAAGATAGTAGGAGCTCAAGAAGTATTTGTTGAGTGATTAGATAGAGGAGAAGGAAAAGGAGAAGAAAAATACTGTCTTAGTCTGCTCAGGCTGCTATAAAAAAATACCAGTTATAAACAACAGAAATTTATTTCTCACCGTGTTGGAGGCTGCAGAGTCCAAGATCAAGGTACCAGCTTGGTTTGGTGAGGGCTCTCTTCCTGGTTCATGACTGGCACCATTTTACTGTGTAAAAGGTAGAAGCAAAGGATTTATCTGAACCCTCTTTTATGAAATATTAATCCCATTCAAGAGGGCTCCACCCTCAATATTTAAGTTCCTTCCAAAGGCCCCACCTCCTAATACCATCATCTTTAAAGGTTTGGATTTTTAAATGTGAATGTGATGGGGACACAAACACTTAGGCATGATAGGTAGGTAGGCCAGTAGGTAAGTAAGTAGGTAGAAAGATACCTGGATAGACAGATAGATATGAAGGAATGAACATAGATAGGTAAATAGAACTGGTTGTTAGGACTTCAAAATATGAATGTGGTGGGGACACAAACACTTAGGCCATGATAGGTAGGTAGGTAAGTAGATAGATAGATCGATAGATAAGAAGGAACAAACATAGATAGGTACATAGACAGAACTAGCTATAAAAATTTACCAAATCAAAATTTAGACCCTTTCTTGTGACAACTCCTGTAAATAACAAGGCCATAGCACATGAGTCATTTCCCTCTTTGAAGAAAAATCCCAAGGGAGGGCCTTATAATCATATAAAATTCAACACCAGGCAAAGCCAAATGAGCTGCAGACTAAATGCACACAGACTTTTTATCTTCAAATAGAACAGTTGAGATTTTCAGCGACGTCCTTGCAAAGCTGATCTGTTTGAAACAAACATTTCATCTGGAAGCAGAACAATTCTGTTGGCCCTAATTGCACTGAATCCACTTCAGGGTGCGACTTCACCTCTCCATCCCAAGATAAGCCAGAACGCAGAGCACAGACAGCTGGAGCCCCACCAAAGCCAGTGCTGACTCAGGCAGGAAGAATTACTTTTAAATTGGCCCCGATGCAGATTTTCACCAATGCCTTATCATTCACCTAATTTATTAGTGTCTGGAAACCAAGGCTTTGGAATCGTCCTAATTTCACTTCTTCCTGCCTGGCTGGCAACTCTCCTGAAGTTTAAATAAGCCAAAATTTAAGTGTGTGTGGGTGGACTGGGGGGTGGGGGAGAGCAGAGATGATGAGGAAAGAAAGTCCAAGAAAAAAAATAGCCTGCCTGACATTTTCTTTCAGGAGAATCGTTTGTTATGCCATTAAAGCCCCCTCTCTCATCATCCTTGGTGAATGTCAGTTTGAATATTCAACTTTTCATCAGCCTTGATCTTGAGTTGATGCCTCTTGCTCCCTGCAGAGCAGGAATTTTGAAAGTTAGAGGCAAACAGCCTCAAAACCATAGCCTATTAAAGGTTTGGAAGCCAGACTGCATCTCCTCCAGCTCCATCTCTTTGGGCAATTGCTAAGTGTCCCCGGCAGCTGAGCCTCACTTGGAAAGAGCTCCCAATGGCTACAACAGACTGTTTTATTTATTTTTATTTTTTTCAATTTTTCAGTGAACATGACATTTTGAACCTGAAGCTAGGGTATTAATAAAGTCTGCATATGGAATGGAGATCTGAATGACCTGAAATTTGCAGGCTCAATTTCAGACAGTAATTGTTCCTACAGCTATTTTCTGCTGACTGCATTGGAATGCCAAAGCATCTTAAGAAGAGTGGGAGACATCTTTAAGACAAGCTCAGACAAACTAGCTGAAGCCCTACTGAGTCCTGGTATAAAGCTTCAAAATATTTTTCAGTTTTGTTTCAGAGTGTGAAAATTCCACCTGGGGATGGGATCCTAGCATGCTCATGAACTAGCTGTGTGACCTTGGGCCAACAGTTTTAATTCCTCTAGACTCAGTGTTTTTATCTGTAAGATGGGTGGGAACAATGCCTGCTTCACGAGGGCAAGTGTGAGAAATATTAATACAAGCCAGACCTCACAGGATGCTTAGCCCAGCCCTTGACACATGGTTTCAGCTCAGTCCAAGTTCATCTCTCCTTCCCACCCTGGCCTTCTTCCTAGAAGCCCTCTGCCTGGACTCCCTGAGGAACAAGGGTGGGGCGCAGCAGAACAGGTTCTTCTCAGAAGATGCTCACTGCTCAGAGAGTTCTCTTCCCAAGGTTTTGGCCCTGCATAAACTCAACAAGCAAAGATGCCTTTGATGCTGGGGCTGGACAGAGAACACTCTGTGTCCTCACCCTTGGTTATAGCAAGTTCAATATCAGCCCCTTATTTTACATCAAGAGAGACAAAGGCATTGGAATTTTAAATTCCTCTGAGTGCTACAAGATAATAATCGACACTTGCAAAAAGAACTGATGCATTAATCTTTTAAAACTTGAGGGATTTTTTTTTCCTACACAGTAAATGAACACAGATTTATTTTTCTTCCCTGAAAAGACCTTCACATACACTGCTTAGACCTTGCTAGCATCCATCTAAACAGTGGATATTTATTTTTAGGACACAGTTACACTTTTCACTTAAGAAAAAGAAGCTCTAGATTTTCCGAAAATCTTTTTTAGGCCATGCATAAAATCTCACATGTGCTATACCATGGGTTTCTCACTACCATCATGCAAAAATATCCCCCCATTAGACTGTCCTCTGCCCAAGATCCCACCACTACCAATCCACTCTTTTTGGGTTAAGCATTATCTTTCCATTTGGCTCCTGGGAGTTAGTGAGTCTAATAGCTGCTAATGACAGTGTCGCGGGAGTAAATATCTGCTTGTAGATTTAAATGTGCAATAAATATAATTATATTTATTTTCCTCAACTCAAACTAATTCCAGACCCCTGAATCCTGAATCCTTCCAGAAGGTTCCCCCATTCTCCTGTTTCCTGGCCCTTTCTCTTATAGAAGTCCTGACTTCTAATTCTAATAAGGCTTGGGTAGAAAGTGGACCCCAACCAGTAGGTGTCTACCTCATTTGCCCGATCCAGTCCCCTGGGGATGGCTGTAGGTGCCTTCACATCCTCCCGAAGATAAGCAATACTGTGATGACCATCTTACATCCTAGTACAAGTGTTCCAGTGAGGTTCTCTGGCATTCGAGAGCAGATGGCCGGGCGCTATGGTACACCTATGCCCAGTTTCACTCTGCCCTGCCAGATTACCCTGTAAGACCTTAGAAATCATGGTTTCTGGTTCCCCATCGCCTCCCCAATGTTTGGCATAACACGGCTTTCTTATTTCTGTCAACCTGCTGGATGTAATGTGTATGTCATTTTGGCTTTATTTTTTGCTTTTTGTGATTACCAATGACACTAAACATTTCTTCTGGTACTTGTTACAATTAGGTTCCCTTTCTGAGAAATGCCAGCTGTGTCCTTTGCTCATTTTTCCATATCGTTTTTCATATTTTTATATTGACTTTTCAAGAGTTGCTTGTATAGTCTGAATGTTATTTTATTTCTACCTTCTCTAAATTTTTATTTTGAAATATTTCAAACACAATTATCATAATAAAGTTTCCAACTGTTGATATTGTTCCACATTTGCTTTATTTATCTTTCTCTGATATAAGCATGCTGCTGTGTGTGTGCTCAATCGTGTCTGATTCCTTTGTGACCCCATGGACTGTAGCCTGCCAAGCTTGTCTGTGCACGGGATTTCCCAGGCAAGAACACTGGAGTGGGCTGCCATTTCCTACTCCAGGGGATTTTCCCCACCCAGAGATCTAACTCACCTCTCCTGTGTCTCCTGCATTGGCACGTGGATTCTTTACCACTGTACCACCTGGAAAGCCCATAAGAATAGATATAGATATATAAATATATTTTGCTGATACATTTGAAAATAAATTGTTGATGTTCAGACACTTCACTAAATATTTCAGCATAAATCTTCTAAGAACAAGGACATTCTCTTATAGTAAAATTCTTCCACTCAATAAATTTAACATTTATACACTTATACAACACTAATGTCTAATTTAAGGTTCATATTCAACATTCCCCATTAATCCCAATAATTTTTGACATCATAAAATGACCTCCCAATCTGTCTTTATTAGCATCTTTTATGAAGATCATTTAACAGAATCTTTAACATTTATGCCATCAAATGCATTTATGTTTTTTCCCAAGAAAAGTTTTAAGGATCTCATTTAAGAAGTTTTTGGCCATCCTCAAATTGCAAGGATATGTTTCAACAATTTCTCCTGTTAACTTTACAGTTTTACTTTTTAAAAGTAGATCTTAAATCTACGTGGGGTTTACTTTCACATAGGATAAGAAGTAGGGAGTCAACTGTTTGGTTTTTTTCCATAGAGTTTTTCTGATGCTGTCTTAAAAGTAATCTGTTCTTCCTCCGTTGTTTGTGGCACTCTGTCACATACCAGACTCCTGTGTCCAGGGTCTGTTTCCAGGGCCCCTCTTCTTTCCATAATATCTATTTGCCCCTTCCTGCACAGGAACTGCTCGTGGCTTTGACATATGTTATCATATCTTTCTGTCTGATAAGTTGTACTCTCTCTTTTTACTCTTATTTTTCAAACTTGACAGCTACTTGGAGATTTTTATTCTTCTACATCAATCTTAGATTATATTTTTTAAGCTCCACAAACATTCTGCCCATAGCCAGCCATTGTAATAACCTTGATACACAGCTGCCCTGATACTAAGTGGCAAAGTTACAAATGAAGGTTCTGTCTCTAAAAACTCATTTCATATCATACCACAAAAATGCCAAAATTCATCTTGACAATAGACAGATAAAAGCAAATATTTGTGAAGTGATTTTGAATCACTTCCCAATTCATAAGTTCAAAGGTACAAGGAAGGACTCTTTTTCTAATACCTCAAAACTGACCTGAGTTTCTTTTTGGAGCTCTGCTGGAGTAGTAGAAACTTAATTTCAGTTAATCTGGGAAGGGGGGATGCTCTTCCCACTTTCTCTGGGATGGTATTTGAGTTCCAAAGGACTTTCAGAGAACCAAGGCTTCAAGGGGCAGGGAGGTCCATTATGTCATCAATATCATTAAGTCAGGCAAGCACCATTAAATGTCTTTTGTCCCATCTGCTCCTCAGTCATTGGTCTCCAAAGGTCTCTCTCTAGTCCTGTCTGTTCCTTTTTCGGACTCCTGACAATCATCCTGTGGTTGCAAAGAGGGGACTGAGAAATGCTGTGAGACCCCATCTGCCTAGGTGTTCCACACAACTTTCTGGGACCTTGGCACCTCTCAAAACTCTACCAGGAAAGCTAGCACAGGGTCCTTGTACTCTCAGATCCCACCAATATACCTGTTAAGGTGTCAGCAAGCTTCATTCTCCTCTTCCTGGGACCACCTTCATAATAGGATTCTCTAGAGAAATGAAACCAACAGGATGTATGTGTCTATATAGAGAGAAATTTATCACAAGGAATAAGTTTTGGAAGCTGGCAAGTCCAAAATCTTCATGGTAGGCCATAGGCTGAAGACCCAGGAGAGAAGTTGTTCAAGTCTAAAGGCTATCTGCTGTAGAACCAAGAAGAGACTGGCAGAGGGAGCCCAAAGGCAGTTTGCTGGAGAATTCTCTCTTGCTCAAAGACTTGTCTTTTTATTCTATGCAAGCTTTCACCCGATTGAATAAGCCTACCCACATTTTGGAGGGCAATCTGCTTTACTCAAAGTCCACTGATTTATTATAAATGTTAGTCTCATCCAAAATGCCCTTACAGAAACTCTCAGAATAACATTTGACCACATGTTTGAGTATTGTGACCCAGCCAATTTGACATGTAAAATGAGCTACCACATTCTCCTTGATTAATGCTATAGCAATCAGGTTCTAGTCAAGTAATTCAACATAAAGTATTTATATTTTTAATGGGCATATAATTCACATACC
Source organism: Aepyceros melampus (assembly GCA_006408695.1). NCBI lineage: Eukaryota > Metazoa > Chordata > Mammalia > Artiodactyla > Bovidae > Aepyceros > Aepyceros melampus. The sequence goes on along the minus strand of SJXQ01000528.1, from coordinate 308,868 downwards.
ATAAAACTTCTCCTTTTAAAGTATAGGCAGGAAGGCTGGGGTCTCCAAACGGAAGAAATAGGCTGCAAGTGTCAGACGCTTTTTCTCTCTCTCTCTTAAGCAGCAGGAGGAAAAAAACTACAAGTGTCAGATTTTTTTCCCCTTCTCTGTACAAATTTAAAAGGAGGTTTCTCTTAAAATTCTGTGTTGCCATGATGACACCTGGTTCCACCTGAACTTAACTTTTCTCAAACCTTGAGCTAACCAATGTGTTTTTCTTATGGAAATGTTTTTCTTAAGCTATGTTAATGAACTATGTATTTACTCTAGACTCTGTCTTTCTTCAAGTTGGTTCTGCTTAAGACTCAGAACCCATAAGGGCTCAACAAAACAGTATGTTTTACTCATACCTTGTTCTCCTAATCTATGTTAAATGAAACTATATATTTACTTGGAAACCTGCCTTTCTTCAAAATTCATGTCGATCGTTTTATGGCCCGGGATGACTCACCTTGTGCCAATGTTATCTCAAAATGCATGTTGTGGGTGAGGGGCCTGGTGCCAGTCTCTGAGTTTTGAGACATTTCTTTTCTCTAATTAGCAGCCTGCTGGTAGCTATATACATCCAGCTAAAGACTAGCAGGGGGACACTCTTTCTGCCCCCTTCTGTTGTCTATATCAGAAGCTTTGTCTATCTCTTTTATACTTTAATAAAACTTTATCACACAAAAGCTCTGAGCGATCAAGCTTCATCACTGGCCCTGGATTGAATTCCTCTCCTCCGGAGGCCAAGAATCCCGGCATCTTTCATGGCTCAGCAACAACCTTTCATAACCATCACCACTGTCTAATTCCAGAAACATTTCCTCACCCCAAAGGGAAAACCCATACCTAAGAGCAGCCATTGGGAGGATTTAACATAGGAAACTGGCTGGATAGCTACCAAAGCACTGAAAAGGCAGAAAAGAAACTCTGATATCATGCAAACGTGTAACTTTAGGAAACAGCTACCACTCTGAGCCCTGGGGGCACAAAGGGAAAAAGTCGGGGTGACCAGAACCCAAGAGCCTGGAGGAGGGGTCTCAGAACTAGGACTTGGATCTCAAGGAAGGGGGCATGAGCCACTGCCACTGCATTACCGGAGTGCAGAGGAAAGGCCTAAGTGACCCCTGACGGAACATAAAGAAACGCTGGAAACTGGACCCAAGTCTGCTGCCTGGCTGCTGCTACAAGAACAGCAAGCACATAGGGGTAGGACCACTTTCCAACCTCCTGCCTTCCAGGCACCCTTTAGTGCTCCTTTTTGGTAGGACTTGGCAAGGAACTGCTGGCAACCAGGAAACTGAGTTGCAAAGTTATAGCTTCACTGTCATAAAGCAAAGTATAGAAGAATTTGTGAGGAGTGGAGAGATGATAGCTTATACACCACAATCTCTCAACTCTGCATCACCCCAGTCCCAGGGGCAGGGGTGGGGAGGAGACATCTCTGCAGTTTGGACAACAGGGATAGCAGAAGTCTTGCTCTTCCCTGAGAGATTTTTTTTTTCCTGTTGCAAGTACTTTCATACTATATCCTCTCCCTGGTCCTAGGGCATGTAAGCACGATTGCCAGAGAGGCCTGGGGTGAAGCTTGGGCTGCTGTGGGTGGAGAGGTGAAGGATGGCAAAAGGGGGCCTTGTGCCAAAGCAGCCTGGGTGATAGTGCCTGCCCTTCAAGCCACATGGCACAGAGGGCCTCCTGAGACTGATGAGGGCCTCTGTCTCGGATGAAGTGGCCCTGGCACACCATCACGCTCACCCACATGCAGAGCTGCTCCCATTTAACCCCAGAAGTACCTTGCTCAATGAAGCAGCTCTCATCTTAGTGACTAGGACCACACTTATCCTCAGTAGGGGCTTCCTCAGTGCACAAAACTGGCACTCACGGGGACATTTCGTGCCCTGGGTAATAGCTACATGGATGCTCGCTGTAGCTGCACATTTGTGTTTTGTGAACTTCAAAAAAGTCTGAATTGACCCTCAGACATTATCATACTCAAATGTGAACTAGTTGTGTGGCCACCTCTGCCTGTCCCAAATAATGTTGCTCGTCTCTCCACCCTGTGTCCTGACTGCGTGGCCTCCTTCTGTTTACTTTAGATGAATAAACACTGTTTGATTTACCCAAGTAACGTCTGTGTCTGGGTTTTCCTTTCATCCAAGTCCACTGTTGACTTTCGTCTTTTCAGTATAGTGGATGTGCAATTTCCCATTACCTGAAGGGCTGAAACTTTAAAATGCAAAAAGTCAGGGGGGAAAGGCTATTTTTAATTTGTACTTTTGCTATCATCTCCTCTCCAGAAAGACTCAGCACAGAATGGCCTACTTGCTTGAAAGTAGGTGGCAGAGTGGGAAAGAGATGTGTCATAATTGCTTCTTTTTTTTTTTTAACATTTTGATTTTGTAATATGACACACATTCTGTTCACAAAACAAAAATGTACAACTACAAAGTGAGCATCCATGTAGTTTTAGTCGAGGGCAGGAAATGTTGCCGTCACCCCAGGAGCCCTCATGTGCCCCTCTATTGCTCTGTTGACCTCGGGGTTTGGATCATGCCAGTTTGACTGAACTGAGATGAGGCTCCTTGGAATCCCCGAGTCACTTGTAGAATAAATCAGTTTCAGCTTCCCCTCTCCTAACCTCCAGTTTTCTCTTGTGTGGAGTTGGAAGATAGAAGTGAAGGAGCTGGCCCCTACTTTCTAAAGGTCATCATGATTAGATGTGCTGGCAGACAGATGCAGAGGTCCCTGTGAACCACAGCTTGTCCTCACCTTTCCCTGCCTGCTGAACCAACAGTGACCCCAGCTGCAGATTCTCAGAACTGGCTGCCACACAGGGGAAGTAGCCTTCTAGAGACTTCTCCCATCTACCTGCTCTAGTCCAGCAGCTGACCACAGTGTCTGGTTTCTGGATGCCCTGGAAGGCTCTGAATATCCACTCCATGCCAAACAGTGCTTCAAGGGGATTGGTCAGTAGTTTTTCTTTCTCTCCTTCAACTCAGATGAGGTGGCCCTGGCACATAGTCACACTCATACGCAGAACAGCACTAGCTTTCTTTATTTGTTTATTCTATTTGTTGGCTGTGCCAGACAGCATGCAGGATCCCAGTTTCCCAATAAGAGATCAAACCCACACTACCTGCAGTAGAAGCATGGTTTCTTAACCACTGGACTAGTAGGAAAGTCTTTAAACTTAAGTGCTGCATTCAATGTGCCAGCAAATTTGGAAAACTCAGCAGTGGCCACAGGACTGCAAAAGGTCAGTTTTCATTCCAATCCCAAAGAAAGGTAATGCCAAAGAATGCTCAAACTACCGCACAATTGCACTCATCTCACATGCTGGTAAAGTAATGCTTAAAATTCTTCAAGCCAGGCTTCAGCAATACGTGAACTGTGAACTTCCAGATGTTCAAGCTGGTTTTAGAAAAGGCAGAGGAACCAGAGATCAAATTGCCAACATCTGNTCTTGAGAGTCCCTTGGACTGCAAGGAGATCCAACCAGTCCATTCTGAAGGAGATCAGCCCTGGGATTTCTTTGGAAGGAATGATGCTAAAGCTGAAACTCCAGTACTTTGGCCATCTCATGAGAAGAGTTGACTCATTGGAAAAGACTCTGATGCTGGGAGGGATTGGGGGCAGGAGGAGAAGGGGATGACAGAGGATGAGATGGCTGGATGGCATCACTGACTCGATGGACGTGAGTCTGAGTGAACTCCAGGAGTTGGTGATGGACAGGGAGGCCTGGTGTGTTGCGATTCATGGGGTCGCAAAGAGTCGGACATGACTGAGCGACTGAACTGAACTGAACCGATAAAGCCTGGAGTTTTATTTCCAGGAATTTTGTTTGTTTGTTTGTTTTAACAGCAAATTAAATTTATCTAATAGGTATAGGAACTAACGAGCTTCTTGATGAGCATGGAAGAGGACAGTGAAAAAGCTGGGTTGAAACTAACATTAAAAATAATAAGATCATGGCATCTGGCCCCATCACTTCATGACAAATAGGGTGAAAAGCAGAAGCAGTGCCAGATTTTATTTTGGGGCTCCAAAATCATTTCAGATGGCAACTATAGTCATGAAATTAAAAGATGTTTGCTCCCTGGAAGAAAAGCTATGAGCAACCTAGACAGCATATTAAAGAGCAGAGACGTCACCTTGCCAACAAAGATCCATATAGTCAAAGCTATGGTTTTTTCAGGAGTCATGTATAGATGTGAGAGTTGGGTCATAAAGAAGGCTGAGTGCAGAACTGGTGCTTTTGAATTGTGGTGCTGGAGAAGACTCTGAGAATCCCTTAGACTGCAAGGAGATCAAACCAGCCAATCCAAAAGGAAATCAACCCTGAATATTCATTGAAAGGACTGATGCTGAAGCTGAAGCTCCAATACTTTGGTCACCTGATGCGAAGGACCAACTCATTGGAAAAGACCCTGATGATGGGAAAGATGGAAGGCAAAAGGAGAAGTGGGCGGCAGAGGATGAATTGGTTAGATAGCATTATTACACATGAAACTGAGCAAACTCCGGGAGATAGTGAAGGACAGAGGAGCCTGGCACACTTCAGTCCATGGGGTTGCAAACAGTCAGGGACAACTTAGTGGCTGAACAACAACAGTCTATTTTGAGTTTCCCCCTCAGTTTGTGGGGCTTCCCATGTGGCTCAGATGGTAGTGTCTGCCTGCAATGCGGGAGACCTGGATTCAATCCCTGGGTCAGGAAGATCCCCTGAAGAAGGAAATGGCAACCCACTCCAGTACTCTTGCCTGGAAAATTCCATAGATGGAGGAGCCTGATAGGCTACAGTCCATAGGGTTGCAAAGAGTCGGACACAATTGAGTGACTTCACTTTCACTTTTCACTTCTTCACTTTGTGACACTTCTTGTAAATTCTGTTTTTTCGATTTACATGTCCATTTCTTCCATCATGTTGAATTATTTGGTATGAAGTTATTTATAACACTTTCTTACTTTTCATGTTTGTGGTAATAAAGCCTTATTTACACTTGATGTTAATCATTTGTCTTCTCTCTATACTTTCACGATAAGCCTAGCTAGGAGTTTATGAATTTTGTTCATCTTTTCAAGAAAACAACTTTTGACCTTGTTAATCTCTTTGTTTTATTTGATCTTTTCCATATTAACTTGTTCTTTTATCTTTTTCAAAAATTTTATTTACTTTGGGTTTTATTTGCCTCTCTCTCTTTTTTTATACCCCTAACTTTTAAAACAGTACCCTTGGGCATTCGTTTTGGACTTTTCATCTTTTCTGCTATAAGCATTTAAAGCTATACACTTCCTTTGAAATATGGTGTAACTAAATCCACAAATTTAATTATTTTATTTTCATTGTCATGCAGCTGGAAACATTTTTTAATTTACTTAGGATTTCTTCTTTGACCCAGTTCAGTTCAGTTCAGTCGCTCAGTAGTGTCCGACTCTTTGTGACCCCATGAATCACAGCCAGGGATTATATAAAACTGCATTGTTTAATTTCAATATGTAGGTGTTTTTCTGGACATCTTATCATTCATTATTGATTTCCCATTTGAGTCAGTGTTGGTCAGAGAACATATTAGGAGCAACCCAAATTCTGAATTTACCTCTTGGAGTTGCTGTTCTCCACCTATCCTCTGCACCATTATATCAGCTGCCTAAAGTCTTCAAGCAGATTTTTAAAAATAACATTGTGTCTGGCTTTTCTTACTGTACTAAGTGGGAGAATTAATCCAAATTACCTAGTCCTTCATTATCAGGCACCACTAGGTGCATTTACAGGAGTGTCATTCAGACTAAATCCATCACTCAGCATCAAAGCTATGCTTTTGGTGGAATTTTTTTGCATGGAATAGACTAGCTCACTTCTTGAGACATGAGTCAAAGTTCGGGCCAGAGATACTTTCTCCCTCTCCTAGCACAATCTCCAGAATCAAACCTGGACAATCTTTTTATAAAGACTTCCAATAGGGACCCCAAATTGGGGTCCTCTGTCTCAACCATTTTTCACTGCCTATTCAGTTTATAGGAATGTCTCTGACATGTATTAGGTGGTAGTTTCTGAGGAGGAAGAAACTTCAATTTCCTTTCTTCTTCTTCTTTGCCTTGGTCCCTGTTTAATCCACGGAAAGGACTCATTTTAGGCTACCTGCTCTTCAACAATTAAAAATAATATTTTCTAAAAAGTCTGCAATGCTCTAGCTAGTCTTCCAGTTTTCCTCAAACCCCAAGGTTATTATTGAGAGGAGAAGCCTCTCATATCTCATTCTGCATGGAAGGGCACCATTCTTTGTAATACTCTTGGCCTTGCTCAGATTGGAGGGTCAGAAAGAGAACTCGGCATGTGCAGTCTGGCCCCTTCTGCCCTTTCGCTTGGGCACAGGTTGTCCTAAGGAAGCACACCTTCTGTTAAACGGCTCCAAGAGCAATAACTCCTAAGCCAATATTCCAGGGGGCTACATCTATCCAAACCTGAGTTTAGAAAGCCCAAATATCAAATTCACCACTCATCAAGGAGCTGTTTTGGTGTTTATACACTTAATCTCTTGCCTTACTTCTCAGGACATTTGGAAACTAGGGTGGGGTAGCGATTAGGGCTTCCCTGATATCTGAGTTGGTAACAAATCCACCTGCAATGCAGGAGACCCTGGTTTGATTCCTGGGTCGGGAAGATCCTCTGGAGAAGGGATGGGCTACCCACTCCAGTATTCTTGGGCTTCCTTCATGGCTCAACTGGAATTGTCCTGCAATGCGGGAGACCTGGGTTCAATCCTGGGTTGGGAGGATCCCCTGGAGAAGGGAACTGTGACCCACGCCAGTATCCTGGCCTGGAGATTCCATGGACTGTATAGTCCACGAGATCGCTAAGAGTCAGACAGGACTGACCGACTTTCACTTTCTTTCCCTTCCTAGGCTCTCTTGAACACAGTAGATGTGCAAATAAGTTCTCTTCCTGAAGTGATCAATCCATCCTTTATTTAAAAAAGACAACCTTCTCCTGTTCCCCAATATTCCGTAGAGAGACTGTGGCTCTTCTCAAGTGGTTCCTTGGTGCAGAGGCACATGGATGTAATTCAGCCATAGAAAGGTTTTCCACTTTGTGAATCAGCTCACCAGATTTTTTTTTGTCACCATGGATTGCTTGGACTAACAAAAAGTTTCAGCTCAGTTCGGTCATTCACTCGCGTCCAACTCTTTGCGACCCCATAGACTGCAGCACGCCAAGCGTCTCTGTCCATCACCAACCCCCGGAGTTTACTCAAACTCATGTCCATTGTGTTGGTGATGCCATCCAACCATCTCATCCTCTGTCAGCCCCTTCTTCTCCCGCCTTCAATCTTTCCAAGCCCTTACTCCTCAATTAACTTAAGGAGTCTTACTTGTGACAGATAAGAAAGATCAAAAGTGGGGAGGGGCAGTGAAAATATGAGTGTGTGCAAGCTCAATCATGTCTGACTCTGCAACTCTATGGACTGTAGCCCACCAGGCTCCTCTGTCCATGGGATTTTCCAGGCAAAGAATATCAGAGCAGGTTGCCATTTCCTCCTCCAGGGGATCTTCCCGACCCAGGGATCAAACTCACATCTCTTGCTTCTCTGGTATTGGCAGGAAGACTCTTTACCACTGAGCCACCAAGGAAGCCTGAAAATATGAGTTGAGCATCTCGAATGAAAGAAAAATATCACTCTTGACTCTTCAGTGTGATGTGATGGGACAGAACTGAGCTCAAAAATCAGCTCTGCAGCTTTGAGCAAATAATCAGTGCCTCTGAGTTCCAGCCCCCTCTCCTAGGAAAACAGACAAATAATGTCCATCTTAGAAGTCTTTAAGTGAGGTAACATATTGGAAGGCTTGAAATGTAATGAATACTCAATAATGGCAGTTGCTTTTTCCTTCCAAAAAACCAACTGGATCAAATTTTCTTGATTATCATAGAAAGTCTTGGGGAATATTCTCAGTAATACTGAAAACTAGAGAAATAGGAAGATTGGCAAAAGCAAAATAGACAAAACAAAACAGAGGTCAGAGAAGAAATAATTCGCTAAGGCAGCTTACATCTGTACAACTTAATGCTTTGCCAAAGGGCTCCCCTAACTGTTATTTGATTTGAGCCTTACAATAGCTCTATGAAATTGATGGGGCAAATACTACTGGGCCCATTTGAATCGGGAGGAACTAAAGTTAAGAATCGTACGTGATTGTTCATGGCTCTTCTACGTCCAGTCTAGCATATCTCTCCCATGGTACCCTCTACGTGTCACAGCTACTCTGAAATAATGACCATAACGATGCCACCTGTGTGCGTATATGGCACTTTTCAGCATGCAAATCTCACATTCATTTTCTCATTTTGTCCTCACAACAAGGATTTCTGGATTTTTTTACAGAGGAGGAGCCACGAGCCTCAGAGAGGCCAAGCAACCAGCCCCAAATCACACAGCTCATGCAGAGGCTGAACTCGGGCCTTCTGACATGCACAAGGCTTCTGTGCTTACGGATATTAATCACATGGCTCAAGTGGCAAAGAATCCGCCTGCAATGCCGGAGACACAGGAGACGTGGGTTCAATCCCTGAGTCAGGAAGATCCCTTAGAGAAGGAAATGGCTACCCACACCAGTATTCTTGCCTGGGAAATCCCGTGGGCAGAGGAGCCTGGCAGGCTGCAGTCCATGGGGTCGCAAAGAGTCAGACATGACCGAGTATAGATGTGCTGTCCTATCCTAAGGACATCAAGGGCAACAGGGAGATGGACTCATGTCCAGGGTGAAAGCAGAGCACGTGTTCTTCAGCCCTGAGGCTCACTTTGCACAAGGCCCTGGTACTTGTGGTCACAGCGAGTGTCACAGCCAGCACTCTGCCCTGGTCATTTAGCAATCGGCAGCAATGGTGTGATTTATTGATGGCTTTCATTCCCCACTGGGATGGCATGGAAATAATCAGATGAATAATGAGCTCGTGAAGATGGATGCACTGTGAGCCAGCTCCCACAGAAGGGAAATATATGCTGGGGTTCTGCCCGGAGCAGCACAGGACGATGAATGTCTGTGCAGAAAGCTGGGCCTCATTTGCTCCTTTGGCAGAGAGTTGCTACTCTCTACAGACACAGAGAGGCTTAAGAGGTAATAGCACTGGCATTTCCCTGTTCCAGGAGTGGAGATGAAATGAGCGCTGATGGGCTCTGGGATGACAAAACAGAGCCTCATCCTTGGGGGAAGAAGCTGCATTTAGCCCTGTGGTAGCTGGCAGGAAGGCCAGCCCCTCCAAGGTTGTCTAATGCATGGGCTCCGGCCCTACTTGGTTATGAGCCATGGCACTGTCCTGCTGGTGCAGCCAGGTTGTTTTATTACTGGATCACAGGCCACCCCAAAACTTAGGGACTTCACACAACAATCATTTTATACTTACAATTCTGTGGGTCAGAATTTGAGTGGCTCAGGGGGAATGCTTATCTCTGCACCCTGTGGTGCTGTTTGGAGTGGCCTGACCAGGACTCAAGGATCCCAGGTGACCTCACTCTGTGTCTGGGGCCACGCTGTCCACTGTTGGCTGGAAACCTCAGTTCTCCTCAGCTCAACCTTCCTTCAGTAGAACAGCCTGGACTTGTTCACATGACAGCTAGGTTCCAAGGGTAAAAGTGAAATTTGCAAGTCCACGTGGGCCTGGACTTTTGAATTCCCAGAAAATCACTTTTACACATTTTCCTGGTCAAATCAAGACAAGACATGAGGCCAGCTCAGATTCAAGGGGTGGAGACATGGACTTCATCTCTGCATGTCACTGCAAAGGGGTGTGGACATAAGAGAGGCCCCCCGTAATTCCTTGGGGGCCACTGGAAAGCAAGCTCTGAGTTGGCGTGCAGTGAGTGAGCAGGATATGTATCAAGGAGGGCCCTTGGAATGGTCAACAGTAGAAAGGAGGGGAAGGAGCAGGCGGGGGCAGAGGGAGGTGTTGAGCAGCAGTCAGGTCCATAGACAGCCCAGCCTATGCCACAGACACGCTAAAGGGAAAATGGCCCTTCAGAGTTGTCCCGAGGTAGAAAAGATGGCCAGGACTTCATACGCACAAGTCAAAGGATGTGGATGCTTGGAAAGGGGCATGACCTTGGGTGAGGCAGTCCCTAAAGGCTGCACCCCCTGAAGCTGGGAACAGACCCTGCACTGAAAGGCATCTGGCTGGCCCTCATGGTGGCCACCTTGCCTTCTACCATGCTTGCCTTTGCAGAGAATCTATTTTCCTCTCAGCTCCCCACCACCCAGAGGATAAGGCAAGACAGGGGAGGTCAAGGCAAGACACCCTGGACTCCCCTGGACCTCCCTCTCCGGGTCTACCTGCTCAGCGTTCCCCTCCCCACGTGTGCAGTCTCTCCCTCCCAACCCTACCTGGTCTGCTCTCACCTGGATGACTGAGAGGTGCTCCTACCAGTGTCCCCCCTTCTGCCCTTTCCCCTTCAAAACCCCTGTTTCTGCAGCAGCCCCAGCTGTCTTTCTAAGACAGAAATTGACCCAGGATACTCTCCCGCTTAAAGCTCTTCCCTGATCCCTACAAACCCCAAGACCAAACCCTGGCTTCCCACATGGCTCCCCAGGCCCAGCACGTGGCCTGACCGTGGCTCCTGCCACATCTCCCCTCACATTCCCCCGACCCTCGGGAGCTTTGAGCATGCACTTGTCCCTGCTCCATCTGCCTGGACACTCCCCCAGTCCTGCGTATCCCCCCTTTCCCGTGCCCCTCAGCCCACTCTTCAGCTAGCAGCACTCTTGTACTGGCAGCCCTTCCAAGCCCCCAAGTCCACCCCAAGTGTGGCAAGCAGCCCTTCCTCACATTCCTGTGGCCCTTCCACTCCCCCACTTGAGCAATCTGCTCACGGGTGCAGTGCAGGGGCCCATGATGTCTGCCTGTCTCCCACTAGGTGGTGAGCCCACAGGGGCCGGCCCCCTGTCCACCGCACCCCAAGGGGGAGAACCAGCATCCCCGTAACTGTGTGCACAGCACACCACAGCGGCCCAGCCACGTGTCCTCTGGGTCACGTGTGACCTAAGAGCTGGAGGGGTGACAAGAGGAAAGGAAACAGGGGCTGCGCCTGAGGTCTCGGTTAGACCAGCAGGAGATGAAAGCCCTTGAGCGGGGACGGAGAGTGGCTCTGGAAAACGGGCCTGACCTACAGCCTGTGTCCGGCCACAGGCCGGCGTGGTGAGAGCCCCTCCTCACGTGCAAGGTTGACCGGGGTGATGGGAGCCTGCGGGATACCCAGCAACAGCGGCCAAGCTGTGGCGCTCACTACTTTCTTGAAGATGATACCCACGTCTCTACTCCTTACTGGGCTTTTCCTCAGCGTTTCCTCACAGCCGATCTTCCTCCCATCCTATGCATCCCAAGGGGGAGAACCAGCATCCCCGTAACTGTGTGCACAGCACACCACAGCAGCCCAGCCACGTGTCCTCTGGGTTACGTGTGACCTAAGAGCTGGAGGGTGACAAGAGGAAGGGAAACAGGGGCTGCGCCTGAGGTCTCGGATTAGACCAGCAGGAGATGAAAGCCCCTGGGCGGGGACGGAGAGTGGCTCTGGAAAACGGGCCTGACCTACAGCCTGTGTCCGGCCACAGGCCGGCGTGGTGAGAGCGCCTCCTCACGTGCAAGGTTGACCGGGGCGATGGGAGCCTGGGGGATGCCCAGCAACAGCGGCCAAGCTGTGGCGCTCACTACTTCCTTGAAGATGATACCCACGTCTCTACTCCTTACTGGGCTTTTCCTCAGTGTTTCCTCACAGCCGATCTTCCTCCCATCCTGGAGAAATGCTGCCAACCCGCAGTGCAAGAGGATTAATTGCCCGTCATTCCTTGAGCTCGCACCCTGTCCAGCACACTCTACAGGGATTATAGTCCTTGTGTTCCAGGTTAGGTAACGGAAGCTCAGAGGACACAAGTGACTCACGCAAGTTCCTTACAACTAGCACATGGCAAAGCTGGGATTTGAAATCAAGCCTATGAGGCCCAGGCAGGGCAACCTGGAAGAAACCAAGCTAACGCCCCAGGAAGGCACCCACAACCAAAGAGGGATGGGGCCTCAGTGAACAGATCACCAAGTTCATATTCTAACCTCTGTAATCCACTCTACCATTCGCTAACACAGGACTGAAAGGGAAAGTGGAGACAGTCTTGTATAACTACCTCTGTTTGTATTTAATTTTATTTTGTGAGCCCTCTGGGTTATGGTCTTAAGAGCCATCCCTGTTTCTAAATGAACATCTGACCTGTTACTTTTAAATGTTTCCAGTGCTGCATCAACCCTGGTTTACTGCCCACTGCCACGAGGATGGATGTCCAGACTGCAGTTCACTGCAGACTCCGCCACACTCACTCAGTCTTGCTTCTGTCTTAAAGGTGAGAAAACGAGGACCAAAGAGTGCGGAATGGCTGGTAGCCATTTTCATCTGTGTAGCCATCTCTAGTTAGCTCTGTGCAAACCCGGGAATGAGGCATGTCTCTCTCCTAATTTTTGCATGTCCTTTAATGACAGGGTTCTGAGTGATATTGTTTGCATGTTCATACCCTTGGTAATGGCGGGGGTGGGGGAGGACACAGTGATGGAGCATTCTGATAGGCTGAGCTGGGCCATGTGACCACCTTGGTTATGGGTAGGTTGAGCCATTTCTTATATCCCTACAGGGGACATAGAGGATGGGGAAAGGAACACTGAATTCTTCAAAGAAAGGAAGAGTCTTGGCAGAGAAAAACAGCGGTTGTCCACCCACAGCCTCATGGTCACTGCTGGGTTGGGTCAGCTGTGCCAGTCCCAGGGGTAGGGTCCTCTGCGGGGTGGGCACAGTGCAGTCCTCCTAAGAAGCAGGGTTAGCACGTGGCCCTAGGCCGCCCACCAGGAATGGTTCATCTCCAGTGGTGTGCCACCACACAGGGTGAAGAAGCCTGATCTGACCTCCCTGCTGTCCCTCTGAGATGCTGAGCAGCGAGAAGCAGGACCCCTTATTTACCATATGCCCCTCTCCTCACCTTGGGCCCAGCCAGAGCATGGAGATGGCGAACCTTGGCTGACACCCTCACCACACTGCACACAGCAGGCTCAGGGCAGGGAGAATCTCCAGACCCAGACCCATAAGGGAGCTTCATCCTGCTAAGTGTAGAGTCCAGGCCGCGCTGATAGTGTCATCTGTCTGGCAACTGTAAATTTGCACTTGCCACGGCACTTGCCCTCTACCTCTACAAGGATCAAATCATGTGCTGCTGAAGCTGCTGATTTTCAACACCTTCTGAAAGGAGTTCAGGGTGGAGAGCAGAAATGAAGCACTCTGCTCAGGGAAAAACTGGCAGGACAGGTCTTCAGATAGAAATCTTCAGGAGCCGATTTTATGAGCCCAACTCTTACATCTCCTCATATCTAGAAAAGCACTAAAATTTTTCATGCTGATGACTGCTCCTTGTAACCAGCAGAAACATTCTGCAAAAAAAAAAAAAGTGCTCAACTGCAGGTACCCCTGCCCCCTTCACCAGAACCACATGCATATGGACCCTCCCAGTCACCTCTTTGGAGCAGTTTCTCAGAGCTATCTGAGGTGCTGTCTCCCAGGCTATAGGCCTCACTCTGCCCCAGATAAAACTTACCTTGCAACTTTCACATTGTACATTTGTTTAAAGTCAGCATCTCAGAACATAGAGGAAGGAGACTGCCTCCTTAATTCTGGTCCCCCAAGGACTCTGCTGAAATGGACAAGAAAGGAAGCTGAGGACACATGGTCGCCCTAGAACACGGGTGTAGACTAGGCCTGTGTCCACACCCCACACCCTCTACTGGGCCCAGGTGCCCCTGAGACTTGGCACCAGGCCCAGGCAGGGCAGTCTGCAGACACAGAGCTAATGCCCCGGGAAGTGCCCATAGACACTGCGGATGGAGATTTGGTGAGTCAGCCTCCAGCCTCCTTTACCTCCTGTAGGGTGGCTCTGAGTCCCCTCTCCTGGGGCTCCCAGGGCTCCCATGGGGATTAAGTTTTCCTTGACCACATTGGATACATGGCCATAACACACGTTCTAGGAGCTTCCTTCCTTTCTTGACTCCTTTCTTCACTCCCTTACCCATGTCCTTGGGATCACTTTTCAAAAAATGACTTACACGCAAATCCTTCTCCAGATCTGTATCCAATTTAAAGGATACTTTCTCAATCTCAAGAATACTTGAGAAAGTAAATCTGGAAACCTGGAGATGCAGCCGTAATAGAGTGGATAACCCTACTCTGAGTTTGGAGTAACACGGTCTGTGTTTAATCTGCCTCTACTAGTATATAAATATTTAAAATTAAAATGAGTGTTTATAGACTTTAGGAAGTAGATTTCAGGACACGCTAGAAATTCTAGGGACAGGAAGATGTCTCAAAAAGGATGGGGACTTTTACAAATTCTGAGAATATACAAATAATTCCTTCCTCAGAGGCAAACAGGACAAGGGGCAAAAGAAACCTTGTGGTAGGCTGAGAACAGAGACTCCACCCCCAGCCTGTAAGACAGGTGTTGAGAGAACACACTTGCTAATATCCCCAGGACAATAGAAGGGGCTTTGTTAAAGTCCTTCCACATGAACTGGACATCAAGGAGCTCAAACCAGTCCATCCTGAAGGAAATTAACCCTGAATGTTCATTGGAAGGACTGATGCTGAAGCTGAAGCTCCAATACTTTGGCTACCTGATGCAGAGAGCTGACTCATTGGAAAAGACCCTGAAACTGGGAAAGATTGAGGGCAAGAGGAGAATGGGGCGGCAGAAGATGAGATGATTGGATAGCATCACTGACTCAACGGACATGAGTTTGAGCAAACTCAGGGAGATGGTGAAGGACAGGGAAGCCGGGTGTGCTGCAGCCACGGGGTCACAGAGAGTGGGACACGATGTAGAAACTGAATACCCACCACAACAGCATGGACTGGAGGAGGAAGGGGCAAGCTGGCGCTTGTGGCAGAGAGGGGCTTTCACAGGCGACGGCAAGAGAGCAGAGTCACAAAAGCCCTCTTTCACTCCTATCTTTCCTACCAAAGCAAAGGGTGTAAAACACAAAAGGTAAGAACAGACTGAGTTAAGAGAAATTCACACACAACCAAAGCCCAGGTGCTGGGGCTTCACAAGATTACGGGCCGGTAGACTTAGTGAGGCGGGGCTTGACTCCCAGCTGACCCATCTCCATCCTGAGGGCAGTAGGCAGGTAGTAGCTGAGGGGGGGCTGCAGGATCCTGTGCTTCGTTTGAGTACGTTTTTCACAAAACATGACAATCCTAAGCACAGTGCTTGTCACAGAGAAGGCTCCACACCCAGGATATTTTCTGGGTCAGGAAGACTCCCTGGAGAAGTGAATGGCTACCCACTCCAGTATTCTTGCCTAGAGAATTCCATGGATAGAGGAGACTGGTGGGGTCGCGAGTCAGACACAGCTGAATGACTGAGCACATAAAAAACCCCATTAGGTTGTCACACCTGGGTGTGTGTGGTGCTATTGACATCCAGTGGTCAGAGGCCAGGGATGCTGCTTAACTTCCTACAATGTGCAGGACAGCCCCTACCACAAAGGATTATCTGTTCCAACCTGTCAACGGAGCTAAGGCTGGGAAACCCGGCTCCAGATGAAAGACTGCTGAATGAACAAGGAGTTAGCGAGTGCCTGCCGATGTACGGATGATTGAGACACAGTCTCTCCCCTCAAGAGCTTATACTCCAGTACAAGAGCTAGAGGCAGGTGGCTGTATAACAACAAGAAGTTCTTTTATGGAGGGGATATGAGAACAGAGATCAAGGAATCACCTGTCCGACTAAGCAAAGGTGCCATGTGAGCTGGGCTTTGAAAGATAAAGCTTGGTCAAGACACAACATGGAAATGAAGGGTGAGCAGAGGCGTGACATGTGCCTGGTGTGTTGGGGGCACCACAAGTAATCCAGTGTGACCAGTGTGCAGGGTTCTTAAGGAAGAACTCTGGGGACCAGGTGAAGGGTGCCAGTGCCATGGTGAGGCCCCTTGACTCTCTCTGTGTTACAGGCACAGGGTTAAGAAAGTTGTTAGGCAGATGATAACACGGTCAGAATCATCTAGTGAAAATAAGAATATAGTCATTATCTCTTCGGTTAAAAAGAAATCTTTTATGTAAAGAATTAGTATAACATTAATCTCATTCACAAAGCCACCAGGATGATCTCACAAAAAACACAGCAGAACATGCTGCTGCTGCTGCTGCTGCTACTGCTAAGTCGCCTCAGTCGTGTCCGACTCTGTGCAACCCCATAGACGGCAGCCCACGAGTCTCCCCCGTCCCTGGGATTCTCCAGGCAAAAACACTGGAGTGGGTTGCCATTTCCTTCTCCAATGCATGAAAGTGAAAGGTGAAAGTGAAGTCGCTCAGTCATGTCCAACTCTAGCGACCCCATGGACTTCAGCCCACCAGGCTCCTCGTCCATGGGATTTTCCAGGCAAAAGTACTGGAGTGGGGTGCTGAATATGCTAGAACCTCCTAAAGCACCCCAGAACCCTCTGTCCCACCCACCCTCCTCAATCCCACCCTTTGCCCTGTATATACACCAGATTTTTTTAAGTGTATGATTCAGTAATTCTCAGTAAATTTGCAGAGCTGTGTAACCATTACCATAATCAGGTTTTAGGACATTTTTATTACCTCAGAGTCCCACGTGGGTATTTGTAGTCAATCCCCATTCCTACCTCTGGCCCCAGGCAACCACTGGTTGGCTTTATGTCTCTATACATTTGCTATTTTTCAGACAATTCGTATAAATGGAATCACACAACATGAGGTCTTCTGGCTCTAGCTCCATTCACTCAGCATCATGTTTCAAGGCTCATCACACGGGAGCATGAATCAGCAGTCTGTTCCTTTTTATTGCTGAACGATACTCCAGTCAGATGTCTGTTTCAAAGAAGGAGGCTGGTTCTAAAAGGTAAGATGGGTAGAGGAGGAAGAAATAGAAGCTAAGGGACAATCTAGAAGACCCTGGTTGTTGTTCCAGCTGGAGACCAAGGAGGCCTGAGTTGGCCGAGTAGCAGAGGGCATGGAGAGAAGAAGGGAGGGAAGTGACAGGGTCTGCAGACAATTTGCTCACGTGAGCTGGATGGGGAAGGTGAGAAGCCTGGGCAAGGTCCAGATTCCCACAGGGTAAGGAAGGGGCGAGTGAGTGGATTGCACCTCTGGGCAGATTCATACCTGGCTAAAGGAGCCAAGTGCTCACAGATCCAGCCAGCCCTGAGCAGCCTCCTGGCAGCCTGCTGAGAGGTTGGGTCCTTGGGCCATTGAGATGACGACCCTGAGACCATGCTGTGCTGGTGGCACAGAGCTGTGAGGGACAGCGAGTTTATGATGACTCGATTCAAAAAGTCTTGGCAGGCTCAAACGATGGGCCATGGCAGACTCTGGGCAGCCCTGTGGTAGTGAGACCTACAAATGCCAGTGGACTCTGGCTTTTGCACACCCATCTATCTTCCTGGCATGCTGTGAGCTGTAGGAACAAAGACAGTGCCTGAGGATATAAGGAGGCTCTCATGAAAATGACCCCAATAGCTGGCTTTGGTTGTCAGGGCCTCCTCTTGTCAGCTTCCTGTGGGAACAAGGAGCTCCTTTGCTTCACAAGACGGTTTGCCCTGCCTGAAACTCCCAAAAGCCCCCAAGTCCCCACATGAAGGGTGACAGCTTTCCTCACTGCTCCTCTAGTGCTCCTCCATTGAACAACAAGCCCAGCATGCCTCTCCATGGGATGCTGAAAAGATGGGGATCTCATGTCCCTGCTTCCTGATCTTTATTTTGGTGTTTCTCCCAATAAATTCTGCTCCTTAACCCTCACTGTATATTCTGCAAGAATTTATGATGCTATTAATCACAATAGCAACTGACAACACAATAGGGGTTTCTTCACTTTTGAATCCATGCACTGCCAACAGAGCGTCCAACTCTTTGTGACCCCATGGACTGCAGCATGCCAGGCCCCTCTGTTTCTCCACTATTTCCCAGAGTTTGCTCAAATTCATGTCCATTGAGTCAGTGATGCTATCTAACCACCTCATCTTCCGTTGTCCCCTTCTCCTTTTGCCTTCAATCTTTCCCAGCATCAGGGTCTTTTCCAATGAATCAGCTCTTCACATCCAGTGGCCAAAGTTTTGGAGCTTCAGCTTCAGCAACAGTCCTTCCAATGAATATTCAGGGTTGATTTCTTTTAGGATTGACTGGTTTGATCTCCTTGCAGTCCAAGGGACTCTGTTTGATAAGTAGCTATGGACAAATAAAAGCACAGACCAGTTGGATGATAGGTACCTGCCTTACAAGCAATTGGTTCAGAATTCCAGGTGTTAAGCAAAGATCCTATCACCACACTCTATTCATCGAGTCCCAGTTCTTGGAAACTGGAGATCTGATAACATTTACTGTAATTTCCAATTATAAAAGTAGCATATGCTCTCCGAGGCAGATTTGGACACTATAAGCAATGTTAATTTTTGATTGATTTCTTTCTCGATACAGAAGGAATGTTCCGAATATTTATTCATTCATACATATACATAGGATACATACACACATACTGCAGATCTTGACTATATAATTGGGATCAACAGGAGGATTTAAATTTCAGCTTAAAAACATCTTTCTGTCATTAAAACTCTTTGGAAACACCCTTTTTAACCCGGGCGGGATAGTCTATCACATGTAGGTTACACGATTTATTTGCCCTTTCCCGTCTTACTGACCTTGTTGGTTGCTCTGGGTCTGGGGGCTGGCTTCAGTGATACCTAAGTCTGCGGGTCCCAGGTGGGGCTCCGGAGTCCCTCCCCAGCCACGTGATTCTGTCATGCAAAAGCCCACCTCGCTCAGCACCTGCAAACTCTCCTTTTCTGGCTACCTTGCTCAGGTTTATATGCAACCTTACCCCTGACCCCGCTCCCCACCCCAGAGGCCAGTTCCTCCCCAGTTTCCTGTTTCCTCCCTCCCAGCTAGTGTTCCGGACTCCGCATCTTCACAGTCCTGAAGGCCATGGTGGTGCTTTTTCCTGGCTCTCTCCTGCCATCTCCTGCCCACTTGCAACATCTCTAGTATCCTAGCATCACTCTTAAGATGCTGGGCCAACTGGGAAAGGACAAGTCTAAATCAAGAGAACCATTTTACAGGTTTTATTGTAAAGTCCCATACTTATTTGTTCTCAATTATCTGCAGAGTAACTATGAAAGGCCTCATTTAATTGTATCTGAAGGAGGTGAGGGTTCAATCCCTGGGTTAGAAAGATCCCCTGGAGGAGGAAATGGCAACCCACTCCAATATTCTTGCCTGTAAAATCCAATGAACAGAGCCTGGCAGGCTACAGTCCATGAGGTCACAAAAAGTCAGACACAACTGAACGATTGAGCAGGGGCACAAAAGCAGTCCTAGAGGCTTTACTTGGTAATAAGCCCTCTAAGAATCACTAATGGAATGTGGCTGTCAAAAAAAAAGGAAGCCATACCATTTCCAGTCACCTTTATGTCTATTTTGGGACTCAGGATCACCAGGGGGATGTCTTGGGAAGGCAGATTTCAGGTTAAAATAAGGAAAAAGCTTTGTAACAGGAGCCGTCCTCCAATGAAATGAACTGGCAGTGACTGTTAATGTTAAGAAAAGATGGGATCCCTTCTGCCTCCAAGATTTTATTGCTGCCCACACAAACTCATTACACACGCTTCTTAAGTGACTGCAGGGAGATTGAACACCCACGCTGGCAGTGGGAGGTGTGAGCTCTGGGTTTACATGTGAGCCTTCATTATGCAGTTTGTTCCCTGCCATCACTGAGAAGACTTCAAAGGCTAAGTGAGGCGTGTGCTAGCTCCCTGGGGTGGCAGCTCCCTTGGGGGGGATCCCAGGCAGGCCCTGAGGCCAGCTTTCCACTGCTGCTAGGCTTTGGCACTGCGAGGCAGCGGCCAGTCTCATGAGCTAGGATGATGGTACCTCGGGTGGTGGAGGGGAAAAGGGTGTCCTTCCTTCTCCCCAACCTGGGCAGGCCGTGCCACAGGCCCCCCCCCCCGCTTCCCATGCACCCCAAGATGCTCTGCTGCTACCACTGTACCCGTGCTTGTGCTTAGCCACTAAGCCGTGTCTGACCCTTTTGCGACCCCATGGATTGCAGCCTGCCAGACTCCTCTGACCATAGCATTTCCCAGGCAAGAATACTGCAATGGATTGCCATCTCCTACTCTATATCAAATCTGTGTCTCCTGCATTGGCAGGCAGATTCTTTACCTCTCGGCCTTCTTGGAAGCCCTGTCTGCATTCATATAACCCACAGCAGCCCCAACAGACATTTGCCTGTTACTCACTGAACACAAATTTCCTTCCTCTAGGCCTGTTGTGTGGGTAAGTCTGCAGGGGAGGTTCATGAATGCATAAGGGAAAGGTTCCATTTCCCTTGGCGAGAGGGAGCAAGACAGCAAAGTCTTCAAGGGCCAAGGCAGAGGACATATGAAAGGATGCTTGTGCCAGACAAGAGCAAGTGCAAAAGCAGAGGGGGTGGAGGGCTTGGGCTGGGGATTGGGAAAGAAATCACTCAATATGGCAAGTGGCTTAGTCTGGCTCGGGCTGAGGTGATGCAAAAAAGGGTGGGTGAGAGTTGAAGCTGGAGAGGTCGTTGGGGCTCCAAGTAAGAACAGCCACACTAAGGAACCTGGATTCCAGACGGAAGGATGTGGGGAGCTACTGTCAGAGAACAGTACCGAAACCCTGAGAATTCAAGGACTGTGAGGTATGCGGCTCCTTTTAAGAGCAATGACCAGCTGAAAGAAAGACTGAATGGCTCTGAACCCTAAGTTCTCGATTTTATAAGCTCACCTTGCCAACAGTGACCAACCAGAGGCTTCATGGAGCACCCTATGGAGAGCGTGGTGTTTCGTCCTCACCGATACACACTTGGATTTGTGTCCACGCACATGATGCCTCCACTAGCACAACCATCTGTGGACTCACCTTCTACACATTCTCAGGATCAAAGACCACCTTGCCTCTAAGGAATCCATCCTTTGTGCAAAATTAGGAAGTTGGTTGATAGATCTCATTCAAAAGCTTTTACCATGTACCAAATTATTCAGAGGCAACTGGCTTTATTGTTGTTGTTTAATTGCTAAGTCATGTCCGACTCTTCGCTACCCCATGGACTGTAGCCCACTAGGCTCCCCTGTGCATGCAATTTTTCAGGTAAGAATTCTGGAGTTGGATGCCATTTCCTTCTCCAGGGAATCTTCCTGACCCAGAAATCAAACTTGCATCTCCTGCACTGCAGGCAGATTCTTTACCACTGAGTTACCTGGGAAGCCCCACTGGCTTTACAGAAGGGTATGAAACTCAAGCTGTAATGCCGCTGGAGAGATGACACCTGAGGTTACCACACTGACTCACAGCATATGATACACAACTAATACACAGGGTCAGGAGCCAAGCCACGGATGTGGAGGTGCTCGCTCGTCACTTTCATAACTAATGACTCCCCAAGTTTGTGCTTCCCATCCCTATAACTCAGGACTCCGTTTGTTTTGTGGTTTTAGCTTGAGAGAATGTTTCCATCAGGAGACAAAAATAAAGGTCTCAAAAACTTGGCTGTTTCACCTCCTCATACTACTGTGGTGTTGTAACATAGTGTAACATAGGATTTGGAACACACTGTCCCTGGAATTCTCCAGGCAAGAATACTGGAGTGGGTAGCCATTCCCTAATCCAGGGGATCCCCAACATCTACTACATAATTCAGGAAGAGAAAAGTATAGATGTAACTTAGAAGATCCCCTGGGACTTCTCTTACAAATGAATGAACACAGTAATCGATGACATTGAACTGTATTGTTTGCCAATTTCCTTAGAGTAAAACCTCCTACTGTGGCCAATTTCAAAGCATCAATATGACATTACAGCATTCTGAACATGCAGTTAAGATAAACAGTAGTCCACCATTATGTGGTTTTTATACAACACATACAAAAGATATAAATAACCCCAAAAGGATAGATAATAGTAAAATAACTAGAAAGTGATGAACTTGGGGTGTTTATTACATTGTTTTTAATATAATTTATTTGATTGTGAGGGCTTCCCACAGGAGACACAGGTTCAATCGTTGGGTTAGGAAGATGTCCTGGAGGAGAAAATGGCAACCCACTCTGGTATTCTTGCCTGGGAAATCCCTTGGGCAGAGGAGCCTGGCAGGTCCATGGAGTCGCAAAAGAGTTGAACACAACTTAGCAACTAAACACCAAAGTCCCACAATAACACATCATCTCTTAAGGAAAACCAGGGTACAGTACAATTGGTGACTGCCTCAGATCTCTGACCAACTCTGTTCTCAAATGGAGGTGGGCTTAATTTGTCATCTTCTACTTCTGCAGCAGGAGGGAGGAATATGGAAGGAGGATGAAGCCAAGGAGGAAAGCAGCAGGCAACCTCTTCAATAAGGAGCTGGAGGCTGTACTCCTACGTCACTCGCTGGTTTTCTCTCCAGATCAGGGCAATTACATGAGAACTGACTAAGTAGGAGAGTTGCAGAATCATTGTAACTGCTCTGGAATCTCTGCATCTACAGAATCCAGAATCCTTCTCTTCACATTTCAGCTGGGACAGCTGCCCCCAGTGGCACCATATGGCAGCTGGGACATGGCCCCAGTTGAATCAGGCAGCAGGGACTTTCAGAATCACCATCCAGCTAGCTCTGGTGTCTCACTCAGTTATTTTTAACACTAATATATTCCACATTTTACAAGAGTTGAGTTTGGGAGGGATTTACTTATTGCAACAGGGATTTCCTGGATTGGACACCAGAGGGAAGTTGGTGAATATTTGTATTTTGTTGGCTTGATTTTGGGCTTCCCAGAATTTGAAACCATTTCTTTAACTGGGAAACTCCCACTGTATGAATCTTAGTGTGAGGTGGTGCTGATGATGCCCTCAACTCATCTTCCCAGCCTCCCTCGCAATTAGCAGGTTAGGGGCAGCTGGGATGCAAACCTGCCTGGGGTCTGGCACTGAGTGATAGTAACAGTGGCATCTCCACCAAAGCAATTCTGCAACGTGATTTGGCTGTACAGCCTTCAGATTCTGTCTTTCCATCTTTCCAGTGATTCCATGAGCTTCCTAGTGTTTGTTTCAATAAATTACCTTTCATCTTGGGCTTCAGGTGGCACTAGTGATAAAAAACCCACCCGCCAGTGCAGTAGATGTAAGACATGCGGGTTCAGTCCCTGGGCTGGAATGATCTCCTGGAGGAGGAAATTACCCACTCTAGTATTCTTGCCTGAACCATCCCACGGACAGAGGAGCCTGGTGCGCTACGGTCCGTGGGGTTGCCAAGTCAATCTGACACAACTGAAGCAACA
The DNA here is from genome assembly GCA_006408695.1 of Aepyceros melampus. Taxonomy (NCBI): domain Eukaryota; kingdom Metazoa; phylum Chordata; class Mammalia; order Artiodactyla; family Bovidae; genus Aepyceros; species Aepyceros melampus. The sequence goes on along the minus strand of SJXQ01000528.1, from coordinate 285,491 downwards.
CACGCCTTTCTTCTTAAATCAGACAATTGTTCTTGTGACTAAAACCCTCAGTTGATATCATATAAATAATTCTCGGGGGAAGTAGCAGAGTCTTATTCTAACTTTTGGACTAACGACCCAGGAAGTAGGGCCATCCACTAACAGAGTTCTGTGCGTATGGTGGGCTGAAGCGAAATGATGAGCCACTTTGAACAACTCTGAAATTCTTTTTGAATGAGTCTACATCAGCATCAATTTCCTACTTCTTTGGTGAGTTCTTTGAACTCTCTCCGCCTTTAATCTCTCCTGTCATATGGCTTGTCTTCCAGCCACCATTGTAGAGGCTGGAAGGGAGCTCTTATACCCAAAGTGGCTTGATTCTCCCCTGTATTTTTCTTCTCTGTTAATACATGTAAGCAAGGACTGACTCCTTAACACCAGTGGTGAGGGGTTTGGGGACATGCATACCAGCACACATATACATCTCAAACCAAACTGAGTCAGAAAAAACAACCCTGAAGTTCATAATTCAGAAAAACCAACAATCATCCTATGAGTAGAACTTTTCATAAAACTTTTATGCCAAGACCACCTGTTGTAATAAAGCATTTCTCTTCCCATTCAGGCCTGGATATCAAGTCACACCAATCATCAAGAGTATACCTAGGAACCAGAACAAAATTTTTGCTTACATCCATACATTTCACAAAACTTTATAAATTATCGTCATTAAATACACCCCAGAAAAGCCCATAGTTAATCTCTAACATGACCATATACACACACACATGCATACGGTATCCAGTAAGACAAAAAGGCTCTCTATATAAAGACAAGTCCCAACTTCCAGCTAAGCTCACCCGTTTCTAAAAAACATCCCTCACTTGATCTAAAGCTAATTTCTTCCCCCAGAACTTTAATCTCTTCTCCTACATGATGCCATTTTAGAAGATTCTCAGCAGACTTTGCACTTTGAAATTCTAACGTGCAGTTTTTCCATCATGGGCCCTGGCTTTTCCTGTTTACCAGCATAGCCAAGGCATAAACTGGGAAGTCCATGCTCCTGAATACACCCCTGTTCAAATGTAGAAGAGAAAGGATACGGGCCATTACTGAATGTTTTCACTGTTAACACAAAATAACAGAAAAAGTTCTCTGACCTGCTCAGGTGCTGAAGGTGCTAGCCTTGGGGTTACAGTAGTAGCCCAGGGAAAAACACAGAAAGCCCTAACAGCCACTCTCCTTTGGACTTCAGAAAGCTCAGAGCCACTCTGCAGGTCAGGCTTAGTTATGCTATGAGGACACTACCCTCACCTTTCTCTTCACCCTCAATTTCCTAATATAATTTCACCTTGCCAGATATATTTCTTATTTTTCTGTAAAACAAGGGGAATTTATTTTTTCCATATTTAAATTTCAAATAATTACAGAGTCACTGAAAGTTTTAAAGGTATTAGAGAGGTCCTGCTTTTCATTTCCCAAGAGCAGGAACCACACTGCCCTGGCTCTGCCACATTCTGATGGAAGGCCCCTGGGATCAGCTTTCCTTGTCCTGAGAAACCTATGTGCTGAGGCAAACCAGGCCTGAGAACTGCACATGGCTGGGTGGTTTTAGCTGTTTCAAAACAAGTGTTTAAAAGCTCGAGAGATCTGACAATGCCAATCTGGATTCTAATTCCCTGGCCAGGCCCCTCGGGATGCAGACCCTGTGTCTTGCATTCTGTATGCTTTCCTTCCTGTACCCTGTTCATTCTTTTTTCTACATTCCCTTGATGCTTTCTTCATAAGACTTTTCTTTTGAAAGGGTAGAAGCCTCCCATGAATTTTTCTATATTTTTAGCTGTTTAGCCTTGTCTTATGTTTGACCAAGAAGAACCGAAATCAAGAAAGCCCCAAAGAGCAGGGCAGCCTGTTTGGATAATAGGCATTTTTGCTTGTATGTTTATTCCCAAGATCCTCACTTGACTGAGGGGCATGGAGAGTAAAGGTTTCATTCTGTACCATTTTGTATGATTTGAATTTTTACCCTATGCCTGTTATTAATTTTTTGTTTGTTTGTTTACAAAGGTATACTTCATCAACTTGTTGTAGATCATAGCCTAAGAGAAAAAGGTTTTCTGGGAAACAAAGATTAAAGCTAGTATACTTTCCCAAAAGTCATACAGCTGTAAATGATACTCATCAGTTCATTCAGTCCCATGCAATCAATTCCTATTGATCTGGATGAAGTAATCAGGTTTTTCAGTAGAGTTTTGTCATTTGTTGCGCTTTCCAGGTGGTGCAGTGGTAAAAGGCTGCCTGCCAATGCCAGTGGAGACAAGAGTTCAACTCCTGAGTCAGGAAGATTCCCTGGAGTAGAAAATGGCAACCCTTTCCAGTATACTTGTCTGGAAAATTCCACGGACAGAGGAGCCTGGGGGGCTACAGCCCAGGGTGTCACAAGAGTCAGACAGGACTGAGCACAGCACAAGCTGCGTTTCACTTACCTAGTTTCTTCCAACAGTTACACTTCACATAAATGTAGTAAAACACCAAAACCAGGCCCTTGATGTCAGTACAATGTGTGTGTAAAACTCTAGGTCATGTTCCCACATTCTTGTGCCTCTGTAACCTCCACTGCAAGCACGGTACAGAAGTGTTCCGTCTCCAGAGATGGCCTTGGTGCCACTGCTTTCAATCACCTCCCTCCACTGGCCCTAAGCCCCCGCAACCATTAATGTGTTTTCCATCATTATAATTTGGTCATTTTGAAAACGGTATATAATCCAGAATGCCCAACACCTGGCAACCACTGATTTGTTCCCATTGCTATAATTTGCCATTTTGAAAATGTATAATTGGGCTTTGTAGTCAGCAAAGGTGAATGTAATTTTGAAATACAATTATTTGTTTACTCATCTCTTTTCCTCTAGATCATTTCAGCTTTCTACTTTATTTGTACATTCATTTTTCAAGTGGAAGAGTCTGGCCTGGGGTAGCCACCACTTGGAGAGAGTTTTTTTTTTCAGCACCAGAAGTCCAGTAGGGCTTCTCCGGTTGCTCAGCTGGTAAAGAATCTGCCTGCCCTGCAGGAAGCCGCCTACAGTGTTAGAGACCAAGGTTCAATCCCTGGGTCAGGAAGATCTCCTGGAGAAGGAAATGGCAACCCACTCCAATATTCTTGCCTGGAAAGTTCTATGGACGGAGGAGCCTGGTGGCTATACAGTCCTTGGAGTTGCAGAGTCTGACACAACTTAACGACTAAACCACCACCACCGTCCAGTAGCTTATAAATGGTTCAGGAGATATTAATAAAAATCAATAAAACTTATTTGAACTTCCGTCTTCCTGAAGGTGAGAGGATAAATTTCTGTTGTCTGAAACCACTGCACACGGTAGTTTGTTACAGTCATCGAAAGAAACCAATAGGACAACTAAGACAGTGACTTTCTGATGCAAGGCAAATACTTGAAATGTTTTGTGAACTTCTTTGTACTCAGAATAAAAGGAAAAACTCTTCCAAAAGCTAATTCCTGGAAGGCTTCATGGGAGTGAAGGTCCTGGGAGTTTAAGTTATTCCTTAAAGAACTGGGTAAGTTATAAAGGGAAGAGGTGGAGTGAGAGATCATTTTAGGTGGGAGGAGTACAATGGGGAAAGCAAGCAGGCGGGCAAGCCTAGGACTCTGAGGGCAACGACCCTGGCCCAGTTTATCTGGGATAGAAGATGGCCCTTTCGGGGAAAAGTGGGCCAAGTACTGCAGTACAAATGCCCTGGTTCCCCCAGCCTACGTGTGGGTTTTCACCAGCTTTCCTCCAATACAACCAGTCTTCTCAATAATCTTACAATAATCTTACCTGAGTGTAAGCAGTGGTATTCTGTGGTGTGCTGTCATAATCCAAGTGGGTTCTCTTGGATTCCCTACCAGAAAGCTATTTGGAGCAAAGCAGGAAAGAAAGAAGCTTTTTCCTCCCCTAGGAAACAGCTCCATGAATTACTGATCAATTGTTTACTATTGTCTTAGTTACCATAACTCACAGAGTCCATTCATCGGCTTAGTGTAGATCTGGTAATGCTCATAGCAAACTGATGGACTTGCCATGTGTCTCCAAGGACCCTGATGTTCACTTCACTCCCAGCACTCCAAAGGCAAATTCAGTCAGCTCTGTCGCGTCCAGTATTCTGCCCAAGCTCTGTTAATGAGGACGTCAGTGCATCTAGAGCATAAGGATAATTAGTGTTTCTGCTGTTGCTGATGATCCTGAAATACAATAAGGTCTTGACAGCCCTATGCATTCTCAAAGGCAAAGTCAAATTACTTCAATACACTTGCTTTTTTGCCAAAATTCTACATCAACAGAGCACTCCATCTCCTGCTCACATTAAAGGACAGAGTTTTCCATAATGATGGTTCTAATCAACAGGTTTACCCCAATCCCTGCCTATTTATCCAATATTATCTTTTATCTTTCTTAGAGTAACTGCCAAAAGGTTTGGAACTTGAGATAACATATAGATTTTTGAAGTGGAGGTTAACAGATATGTAGACCCATGGAACATAATAAAGATTTTAAAAAATAGCCCCAAACAGAAACTTATTGCACTTTTGAGTGGAAAAACCCAATATTATTGCATTGAAGAAAAAAGATAACTGAATTAATTAGACAAACTAGATAGAAATATGGATAATAATTAAACTGAATCTGTACCTCATGTGATAGCATAAAAAGTACAAATGGCTTGTTTAATATAAACAATATAATTAAAGAACTAAATAAAATATAGATCCATATGTTGAGAAAGCTTAAGGTGTGATATCAGTGTCAGAAACCATAAAAGACTGACAAATTTGAATACAAAATCTAAACTTGCAAATGAGAGAGAAAAGCCAAGTTAAAAGGAAAATAACAAAATCCGAGGGAAAAAATTACAGCCTATTTGGCAAAGAATTAACATCCTTTTGAAGGCGATTCTTAGGTTAAATTTAACCATAATTTAAACTTAAAGGAGTTGAGAGCAAATGCTTGCCCACATAGTCCAATTCAATTAAGCACTAACTTCAGACTCTTCAGACAATGGTAGGACGCCTGTTTATTGGACTCCCTGATCAAAGAAGGAAGTGCCCCCAAATCCTGTACTATTATTGTTTCACAGGATAGTCTTCCTTGCAAAGGACACTTACAGGAAGACTGAAAAGGAGACAACAAAGCATTAACCATGGTTATAGCAAGGTTTGGAAAGGTTGGAGGGGTGAATTATTTTTTTTCCTTTTTCCTGTCTGTATTTTCTAAAAGTTTTCAAATTGAATATATGTTGTTTTGGAATAAGGAGGGAAATGTTTACTCAGCCCTGATTCTTATTTGCAAGCAACAAAACTCAATCTGGCTGTTTTAAGTAACTAGGGGATTTATTAAGAATGCACTGGATTAAAAAATTGTTTTAAATAATAATTTTTAAAATGCATTTGGAAGCTCATTGAGTTATAGAGAAGGTGGAAACCAGACTTGGGCCTAAGTGGACAGAAAAATCTTCCAAATCATATTTGAAAGTCTGAGAAGACAACAATGGTCCCATCAAGGATTAGATGGTAATCTTTGGGATTATCTCCATCTCAGCACCAGGAACTTGTCTTGGAGCAAACCCGACTGTCCCTGCAACCAGAAAGAGAGACTAGTGCCATCTCCCCCTCTTACTTTTAGTCCCCTAGTCAAAGTCAAGGGCACAGCTGGCAAAACGACCTGGCTTGGGTCACGTGCCTGCATACAGGATACTGGGGAAAAGCAAACCCTTGGCATTTGTAGCCTCTATAGTGGGCGGATCTCTCTTTATCTCGTTAAGATACATGAGGCAGAGAATGCCCTAGACATGGAAAAGTGGTTCATAGGCTGGTGGTCAAGGGAAAAGTAATTGGCCATTACATAATACATTTTGGAGATTTTCATCAAAAATATAGAGGGAAGAAGGAATCTGAAAAGCAACAGCAGTTTAGAGGGAACTGTGCTGGGGTAACTCAGGCAGCCAAGATGGCTCCTCAAGTGACAGATTATCTCCTTCTCCCCTTAAAAACAGAATTTCTTCCAGTAATTTTATTGCTGTCTCTAAGATTATCTGCTAATTAATACATTATTTGGGGTTAAACATACCTTTTTTAAGTAAAAAAATTTACTTATATAGTAGTTAACATGTTATCAATAATTTACAAATATATTCATTTGGTCATACTGCTTTTTTAACTCCTGCCTCTGAAAGCTTCACCATTACTTTTCTTGGAATAGAGGTGAGGGAGATAAAAGAAAATTGGAATCCATGTGAGGCCTGGATAAGGGGGTGCAAAACGGAGGATTCAGGGTATGGTGAGAGCATAGGAGGCCAGAAGGGACACGGGTAGTGAATGCACAAAAAAATGGAATGGAAGGCAAAAAATACCACAGACAGACAGCTCCTTTAAAAATTTGTTTGCAATATCTGTCAACCAAGAAAAAGGAGCGAGCCATCTGTTAGAATGGCCACCACTGAAAAGTCTACAAATAGCAAATGTTGGAAAGGGTGTGGAGAAAAGGGAACCCTCATACACTGTTGGCGAGACTGTAAATTGATGCAGGCCCTATGGAAAACAGCATGGAGATCTCTTAAAGAACTAAAAATAGAACTACCATATGATCCAGCAATCCCACTCCTGGGCATATATCCAGGAAAGATAAAAGCTCTAATTCTAAAAGATACATGTACCCCAGTGTTCATAGTAGCACTATTTATAATAGCCAAGACATGGAAGCAACCAAAGTGCTCATCAACGGATGATTGGAGATCTTCCCAACCCAGGGATCAAACCCGGGTCTCCCACATTGCAGGTGGATTCTTTACCAGCTGAGCCACAAGGGAAGCCCAAGAATGCTGGCGTGGATAGCCTATCCCTTCTCCAGCAGATCTTCCTGACCCAGGAATAGAACCAGGGTCTCCTGCATTGCTGGAGATTCTTTATCAACTGAGCTACTAGCGAAGCCGTATACAAACGAATCTATATACAAACAAACAGACTAACAGGCATAGAAAACTTGTGGTTACCAAAGTGAAAGTGAAGTCGCTCAGTCGTGTCCGACTCTTTGCGACCCCATGAACTGTAACCCACCAGGCTCCTCAGTCCATGGAATTTTCCAGGCAAGAGTACTGGACTGGGTTGCCATTTCCTTCTCCAGGGGATCTTCCCAACCCAGGGATTGATCCCGGGTCTCCTGCACTGCAGGCAGACGCTTTACTGTCTGAGCCACCAGGGAAGCCCCATCCGGTATGGGATTAACAGAAACTATGTATAAAATAGGTAAGCAATAAGAATTTATAGCACAGGGAATTACACACAAATCATGCAATCATCTACAAGGGAACATAATCTGGAAAAATACAGAATCACTATGCTATCTACCTAAACTAACACAATATTGTAAATCAACAGTTCAATAAAAATATAAGGTGAAAGAAAAATACAAATTCTTCCTCATGGATTCAGTCATATAGGTTAATTATTCCAAAATTTAAAAATTATTACAAAATAGCTTAAACTTTTACCATCAGATCTGATGGAAGCGCTTAGGAAGATGCACCCTGTTCATCCCACTGCCTGTGCCCTGGAGTTTTCACTCCAGTTTGAAATGACATGCTGGACACGTGGGGGAAAGGCTGGCCAGCTTCAGAATCAGAAATAACTGCTCTACCTAGTGGACACAGTGTCTCACATGTGTGATGTCCACTTCCTAACACTGGCTGCTAGAAAGTTCCGTCAAATTGAGGCCAGTTCCAGAAACGTTAAGCAGAATATTATAGTGTTTATGGCATGTTTTCTAGATCCCAAGTTGTTTCTTGTTTTCCCTATCTTTTTAGTATTTACCACTCCTCTTTCCCTCTCCCATATTAAGAAAAAAATTGCAAGCCATCTTAAAATCTTTTTTTTGTAATGAGGTAGGGCAAAAAGTAATAAATATGCATATTGACATTTGCTTGGGAACCTAAAATGTAAATTCAATGCACCAGCTCCCTATTCTGGTTAGACATCAGATCACAATTAAATCTTCCTCAGATTCTCTGTTGTCCTGGTAACTGCTCTCTGCTTAGAGAACACAGAGGGTGATATCGCCCAAAAGGGTCTGTGGAAGGAGAGCAAGAGCGTATTAAGGAATTCTTCCTGATGTTCATAACCACACAACAAGCTGTGGCAGAATGGTAGCATGGAGCGGAGACAAGCCCTCCTCAGGTTACTCCCATTGATGTGATGTAGTCGGGCTTTGCTGCAGTTAAGTGGCTATGTACGTTATAATAACAAGATTGGCTATGGCACACCAAAAATATTGACAATGAATAGTACTTTGGATAATCACAGATTGCAAATCCTCTTAAACGCATTCGACTCTAACAGATATATTTAGACTTAGATGAACAGTAGCTGGGGGAATTTTCAAAGTGTCAATTGGTGTGAATGAATAAAGATGGCTTTAAAGGAGCTATACTGCTTAGGGATTAAGGCCAACTGGAACAATTCACTTTTACAAAATAAGCCTCCAAGCTCAAGAGAGCAGCCCTTCTTTGTTTGATTGAGGCGTATACACTTCAATCCTCAGGACATGTGCTGGCAGTCCTGTGATGGTTCATCCCTGTCCATCTGCACAAGGAAGAGGTTTTAATTGTACATTGATGGAACTCGCAACTCTGTTGAGACAATCTTTGTAGCAACAACAAAGAGAGAAAAATTTTAAGTAGCCGTCATTTTTATTTTGGCTTAACAGATTTTAGCAGGAAGATTCTGAATATGAATCGGCTTCATTTTTAAATCCTAAAGAGAATTTCTGAAGCAGCCCAGAAGGTGCCACTTTAGTCGGAGGCAATTAAAAAAAAGCCTAGAATAGCAAGAAAGAAAACCACACAATTTGTTTGGACATTGTAGGGTAAAAAAGTTGCAAATTACATGAACTCCTTTCCTCCATCCTCTTTGAGTCTATTTGTTCTTGTTTACACTCCTACATGAAATTCTTCCCCAGTGTTTGGAGGTGGGGATGGGAAAGGAGGTATAATGTAAATAGCAAGAAGAGTTTATATCATTTAAGATATTGCTTGTCATGCTTTAACTGCAAAAAAGTGAAGTGATACATGCACTTAACAGAAGGGCCAGTGCAGTGACCTTCCTGGTGGTCCAGAGGCTAAGACTCCACAATGCCAGCGCAGGGTTTGATCTCTAGTCAGGGAAATAGATCCCACATGCTCTAAGTTCACATGCTGCAACTAAAGATTCCCTCATGCTGCAACAAAGACCCTGTGTGCCATAACTGAGACCCAGTGCAACCAATTCACTAACTGTGCAAGGGGGATGGGTACACTTTGGGATGGTACAGGATCTCTTCCCATAGGAGAGCTGTTTTTCTTGAGTTGAATTCCAGCCTTTAGAAGGTAATGTGGGCATCAGTAGAGAAAAGTAGGAACTGATAAAAGTCATTTCTCTCTAGGTTTTTTTCCCCCTACAGTCCTTAAGGACCACAAGAGAATGCATTTTCAAACTTAAATTCTTTATAATGTTGAGCTACCTGAACTATTAGAAAAATGGTTCCTCAAAGTGAAATGTCAACAGAGAGGACCCAGCTCCTGGGATTCCCTGCAGGTGCCACTTTTAAAGTGGCCTGCACCATGTTCCTTCAGTTTGCAAGAAAGCCACTTAATGATGCATAAAACTAATTATTATAAAATAAGACTGAATCTGTATGGTAGCTGTTCACAATGTGGAAAATCACACTTTTTCATGGCCTATTTTCTTTTAAAATGTATGCCCTTTTCCCATCCTTAATGTGTTCTGTGTATGTAAAATAAATACTCTTCGCAGCAGGACCTGGGCTTGGAGGCCTTAAAACCCAATAAAAGAGTCCTGTAGTTTAATGGTCCTTAAATGCTCGACATCTTTTTCACTTAATGTAAAATCCATCTGATCTAATAGCCGTGACTGAATTATAGATATATAATTTTTTTCTATTAAATGTTAATCTTCTGACTTGGCAGAGCAATAGAAGCTCTAAATTATTAAGAAGGCAATAACCTCTCTAAACTCTCCTGAATTCACAATATTCCCAGGACTGCTATATTGAAAAAAAAAAAAAAAAACCACACTGCAAACCTATTTAAAATATAAAACAAAAATTGGGCCTATTAAGTACAATTTGATGCTAAATATCAGTCATAAGGAACATTATTTTTATAGATGTTTATCTCCTTTGTTATTTCACTATATATATGGATGTGTTTGTAGGTATGTGTATACAGATACACACTTGTAACTGGAGAAGCAGCCCTCACAAGTCCTGGCTCTTTTTCATTTACATATGACATTTTTGTAACCTTGCCTTTTTGGTGGAATTCACTCATCATCGATGTTTGTTCGTGCAAACATAAATAATGAAAATGCCCTCTAATGCATAAGTGATGCCACATGTCCAATTATGCTAAACACAAACAGTCTCATGCCCAGAGAATCTTATTGGAGTGCCATCTTTGCTGCAGTTTTTTCCTTTAAATCTCTACATTCGTGATTCTCATGAGCCAACGATCCACACATGCAGCAAGAAACAGAGCCATGTTAAGCAGCAGGTTAGTATGCACCTGGAGAGGCTAATATAGACACTCTTGTTTCAAATAGTCAAGCCCAAAACATAAGGAAGAATTTCATTTCCAACAACAAAGTCTTAAATCCAGTTTAGTTGGGAACAACACTGAATGAAGTGGGAGCTGAAATATCTATTTAGCATTTTGTGCACGACATATCTTCTGGTGCCGTTTGCTTTTTCTTCTTTTTCTGAAAATTACTCACAGTAATTGTTTTTCCTCTCTGAAATTTATTCACAACATTCAGCAGCCAGGAGCAAGGTCCAGGTTCTTCTTCCCTTGCTGTAGGTGTACAACCATCATTTGCACAATTATCACAGGCAACTCTCTTTCAATCCTTATTTTGGTGCCTTTACTCTGATACATAGAACTTGTAGGACGAAAAGGATCACCACAAAGTTGCAGAATCCAGTGACGAGGAAGATAAAGGCACTGCAAGAAACAGTTTTCTTCCACCATGGGGAAGCAGATGCCAGAAGAAGTTTGTAATCACTACTGTCAATATTACCCACCTGGCATTAGTGTAAGCAGGCACTGATGTATCTAGTCATCATGGACACCAAAAATTAATTTGAAACTCTTCCCTTTTTTTCTTTGAAACAAGCAAACTGAAAATATGAACCATATTCTCTGTAGGTAAGAAGCTCGTGTATGAGACCAATATTCAGGTCTTTGTTAGAAGAAAGGTGGAGGGAAAAAAAAGTGCTTGTGTTCTAAAGCTGCAAGCTTTTTAAAGCACCAATGATCCAATGCATTTAGAATTATAGAAAAATTTAAACTGTATAATATTGGTTAGGGACAAGAGGAAAGGTTTAAATAAAAAAACAAGCTACAAGAAAGATTAAGCTTAATTCCCAAGTGGCGCTAGTGGTAAAGAATCACCTGCAAATTAAGGAGATGCAAGAGGCCCAGGTTCAATCCCTCAGTTGGGAAGATCCCCTGGAGTAGGAAATGGCAACCTACTCCAGTAATCTTGCCTTGAAAATCCCATGGACAGAGGATCCTGGGGGGCTGCAATTCATGGGGTCACAGAGTCAGACAAGACTGAGCACACACACACATATCTGAAATTTCAGAATAGCAGAGGTGTAGCTAGTGCTTGATGCTGTAAAAGTGCTGCATTCAATATGCCAGAAAATCTAGAAAACTTAGCAGTGGCCACAGGACTAGAAACTTAGCAGGGCCACAGTTTTCACTCCAATCCCAAAGAAAGGCAATGCCAAAGAATGTTCAAACTACCACACAATTGCACTCATCTCACACGCTAGCCAAGTAATGCTCAAAATTCTCCAAGCCAGGCTTCAACATGAATCGTGAACTTCCAGATGTTCAAGCTGGATTTAGAAAAGGCAGAGGAACCAGAGATCAAATTGCCAACATCTGCTGGATCATCAAATAAGAAAGAGAGTTCCAGAAAAACATCTTCTTTTGCTTTACTGACACGCCAAAGCCTTTGACTGTGTAGATTACAACAAACTGGAAAATTCTGAAAGAGATGGGAATACCAGACCACCTGACCTGCCTCTTGAGAAATCTGTATGCAGGTCAAGAAGCAACAGTTAGAACTGGACATGGAACAACTGACTGGTTCCAAATAGGGAAAGGAGTACATCAGGGCTATATACTGTCATCCTGCTTATTTAACTTATACGCAGAGTACATCATGTGAAATGCCAGGCTGGATGTAGCACAAGCTGGAATCAAGATTGCAGGGAGAAATATCAATAACTTCAGATTGCAGATGGCAACCACCCTTATGGCAGAAAGCGAAGAAGAACTAAAGAGCCTCTTGATGAAACTGAAAAAGAAGAGTGAAAAAGTTGGCTTAAAACAACATTCAGAAAACTAAAATTATGGCATCTGGTCCTATCACTTCATGGCAAATAGATGGGGAAACAATGGAACAGTGACAGACTTTATTTTGGGGGGCTCCAAAATCACTGCAGATGGTGACTACGGCCATGAAATTAGAAGACGCTTGCTCCTTGGAAGAAAGGCTATGACCAACTTAGCATATTAAAAAGCAGAGACATCACTTTACCAACAAAGGTCTGTATAATCAAAGCTATGGTTTTCCCAGTAGTCATGTATGGATGTGAGAGCTGAGCACCAAAGAATTGATGCTTTTGAACTGTGGTGTTGGAGAAGACTCTTGAGAGTCCCTTGGACTGCAAGGAGATCCAATCAGTCCATTCTAAAGGAAGTCAGTCCTGAATATTCACTGGGAAGACTGAGGACCACTCATTATCAGAGAAATGCAAATCAAAACCACAATGAGGTCAGAATGGCTGTGATCCAAAAGTCTACAAGCAATAAATGCTGGAGAGGGTGTGGAGAAAAGGGAACCCTCTTTTACTGTTGGTGGGAATGCAAACTAGTACAGCCACTATGGAGAACAGTGTGGAGATTCCTTAAAAAACTGGAAATAGAACTGCGTTATGACCCAGCAATCCCACTGCTGGGCACAGACACCGAGGAAACCAGAATTGAAAGAGACACATGTACCCCAATGGTCATCGTAGCACTGTTTATAATAGCCAGGACATGGAAGCAACCTAGATGTCCATCAGCAGATGAATGGATAAGAAAGCTGTGTACATATACACAATGGAGTATTACTCAGCCATTAAAAAGAATACATTTGAATTAGCTCTAATGAGGTGGATGAAACTGGAGCCGATTATACAGAGTAAAGTAAGCCAGAAAGAAAAACACCAACACAGTATACTAACACATATATACGGAATTTAGAAAGATGGTAATGGTAACCCTGTATGCGAGACAGCAAAAGAGACACAGATGTATAGAACAGACTTTTGGATTCTGTGGGAAAGGGAGAGGGTGGGATGATTTGGGAGAATGGCGTTGAAACATGTATACTATCATGTAAGAAATGAATCTCCAGTCTAGGTTCGATACAGGATACAGGATGCTTGGGGCTGGTGCACTGGGATGACCCAGAGAGATGATATGGGGAGGGTGGTGGGAGGGGGGTTCAGGATTGGGAACTCATGTACACCCATGGCGGATTCATGTCAATGTATGGCAAAACCAATACAGTATTGTAAAGTAAAAATAAATAAATAAATAAAATAAAGAGAAAAAAAAAAAAAGACTGATGCCGAAGCTGAAACTCCAATACTTTGGCCATCTGATGCAACGAACTGACTCATTGGAAAAGACTGATGCTGGGATAGATTGAAGGCAGGAAGAGAAGGCCAATGCGATGGACATGAGTTTGAGTAGGCTCCAGGAGTTGGTGATGGACAGGGAAGCCTGGTGTGCTGCAGTCCGTGGGGTCGCAAAGAATCGGACATGACTGAGCAACTGAACTAACTGAGACTGAGCTAGTGCTTAGAGTCACTGCATTATTAAACGTTAAGATGTTCATTGCATTAATATTTTATTTTAAAGGCTCTTTATAATACTAACCCTCTGTTAAAAGGAGTGAGCTTTTCTGATGAAGTAGGAGTGATTAAAAAAAAACACAACAACAAGCAACAAATAGTAATAAAGCTTTCAACGAAGGGCTGCACTCCAATAGGGATTTAGTGATTCTTTCAGAGAGCACTCATATCTTAGACAACTGATCTTCCCCTTGGCCTAAGTTCAGACTTCACAGTCTTTCTGAATACAGAAGAGCTAAGAGACCAGCATCACACATTCTTTATGTTTCATTTGTTAAGGCTTATACAAGCTCTGCATTTGACATCCAAAGGTGAGTGAATGAGAAAATGAAATTAATTCAAGGAGGTTACTCGGTATTGCATTCTACATAGCTAGATGAAAACAGGTGTCATTCGATGAACATGGGTTTGGGTGAACTCTGGGAGCTGGTGATGGACAGGGGGCCTGGCGTGCTGCAGTTCATGGGGTCGCAAAGAGTTGGACACGACTGAGCGAATGAACTGAACTGATCTGTACTTTGCACCCCATCATCCTCTACCCCAAATTCTCCAAAAATAGCAAATGGACTTGATCACCTTGTAAATCTCTTACAAGGATGTTCAAAACAATATTCCACAGAAAGTGTTTTTTTTTTTGATGGCTGAAGACAAAATAAACATATACAAACCCATACAGGGGTTCCCTTACCATCCCTAATAAGGAAAGTACAACACTGAAAATTATTCACTTAAGAACTTCTCTATTCTAGAGCTTCTATAGGTGACTTAAAACTCATGAAATAGAACTCATGCTGAAGGACAACATTAAATATAAAATTTAAAGAATCTAAATATTGCTTATGTAGACTGTGTATACTTAACTAAAGAATTAAAAATAAATTCATTTCTGAATTTTTGCTGTTGTTTCTATACTGAATAACTATGATAGTTTATCCTTTGGTGGGATAAGTATTCTGATGGTCCTTTGTCCTTGTAATTCACAAAAATGGGATCAAAAACTTGGTTCAGGATGCTCAAAGATTATTGCTAAGGCACATCTTGCAATTAAAAAAAACTTGGTTGAAATGATTCATTTGTGTAGTTTATTTGCTAATAGTCAAATTAGTAATTTTCAATCTGAATTGTAAATAAAATATTAATAAAATAACAAAGCATATAAACTTGCCTTAAAGAGACAGAAATAATAAAAATGGTTGGTTATAATATTTACTATAAACATGTCCAATTGCATTATTTTCTTGCTATTTATATTCTTACAGTTTACTATGTTACTGCACTTTGTCTAAATCCTTAAAGATCTGTCCTCTAAAATCCATTCTCAAATGCTAATTTTGCAAGAAAACTGCCTTTTACATTATTAATCTCATTAGTGCAATTTTCCTATAAATAAGTACAAAACATTTGGAGGATGCATACATAATGAGTGCTTGGTTACTATAGTAGCAAATGTCAGAATAATTACTAAAAAAAGATGTCTAAAACTTTTGACACTTTGAAAAATCCAGTATACTATTAATCATAGTTTTCTACATACTCTGGCAAGAAAAGTCACCACAAGTGAAAACTTAAGATACCATTATGGAGATTATAAGGCAATTTTATTATGAATTCCTGATATATTCCACCCTTGCCTGTTCTTAACCTAAATGTAATTTAGCACTGCAAACCATCTGTGAAGTGAAATTTACTTTAAAAGGCATAAATGTTACTAGTGTAAAAAGAGAAAAAATGTGTACCTCCAAAAGAAGTCAAAGGCACTCTTACTTGAATAAAAATGGAACTTGGCCAAGTTACCATGTGTTCCTTGAAACTTCATGAGGTCTCATGGCTTGACTGAAGACCTGAAAGATCTTTTGATCCACTTAAAAGTGTCTCCCAACCCAATTAATTTCTCTGGAAGAAACCTTTAAATAATTATTTCTGCCTAACCCCTCTTCAAATGGACCCACTCAGTTGGCTCAGGTTTTACTGGTACTCAATCAATTCCAACAATCCAAGGCAAAGTGTTAATGTTGTTTGTCTAATTGTAAAATAAACATACACAGAATATAAGATTTGAACTCATATTGAAGAACTCAGTAACATATCTGTCTAAATTAAAAACCTACTGATGGATCAAAATACACTTTATTTTAATTATACTAGCACAGCGAGGCCCATTTAGGCCATGAAGTTGCACAGAGAATGCTCAGCACCAGCAGGGAAAGCCATTGAGGGCTAGCGGGTGCCGACTAGCACACGAGCCCCTGCCGCATCTGTATGATCTGCAGCAAGGCGGCCTGCACATCCTCATCCATGTGACCCTGGGGAGAAAGAGGAGGGGGAGAAGGTTTTATGTCATCTTCATTCACACACAAATTCCTAAGACACAGGGCTTTATAACAGGACCTTATCGGTTGTGATTCACCAAATGCTAAATCCTCACCATCATGGTGACATTCTAAACAATTTATTGGAAAACAGAGTGGAGCTCTATCATAGAAAGAAGGATAATCAATGTAAAAGCAGTGCACACCAGTGACTAAATGTCTAGCATCAGAGAACAGATGGACAAACTTCTTCCTCTCTTTTTACTAATGGCTCAGATGATAGAGGCAGCGTAAGTTACAGATGACCAAAGTAAACTACAAGGAAAAGTTTCTTTTGCTTCTGCTAAGCTTTTTCTTATCAGAAAAGTAATTAATGAAAATTCCTATATTTATATTTTGTACATAAGTAGGACCATATATATTATTTTACAATTTGCCTTTCCACCTAGTGTCACAGAAACCTTTTCCAAGTTATTGCTTATTTTTATTCATTTATTAATTGGACACATCACAGGGCTTGTAGGATGCTAGTTCCCCAACCAGGGATCAAACCTGGGTCCATGGCAGTGAAAGCCAGAGTCTTAACCACTAGAATTCCCTGCCTTAATTATCTTAAATTATTGTATAATATTCTACTGTGTGTATGATAATTTCTTTATTCATTCTCTCAAAAATAGACATTTAGGAGTTTCCAATCTTTCACGGCAGGTTCCTAGAGAAGAAACTGCTGGGTCAAAAAAGCAGGCTCAATTTTTAAATTTTGCTAAGTACTACAAAATTTCCCTCTACAGAGATCATGACAAGCTACACTCCTACCAACAGGGTGTAAGTGTCCATTTCCCACAATACCCTGGCCAGTGCTATAGATTATCCTTTTGTTTCATATTTGCCAATCCCAGCAGTGAAAAATGGTACCTCCTTGTTTATTTCCCTTTTTACTAGTTATGTTGAGGTCTTTTAACATGAATGTTATCTGCTTATATTCAGAAGAGACACTTTAAAGTTAAAATGATGGCAAGAGGTTGATTAAATGTAAGTCAATATGGTGGGCTTACAACAACCACCCCCCTTCCCTTTTCCTTTGCTTGAGCACTTGAATGGATTTCAGCATAACACTTCCTATTAATATAAAAAGTTTAGCTTCCAAAATCTGTTTCTATAACAGCAGGATGTTTAAATTCCAAACATTAGCCATAGTTGACTAAACTGAATTTCTTAGTTAACTTTATGATGCCAGAAGGCAAGACTATTTCATATGCCAATTGCTTTTGTTATGTTTCATTAGGAGTCAGTAGAAAATAATTTCGAATTTCTGAAGCACACATGATAAAAAGTTGATAGGCTTGTTAGGTTTGCTGTCTTTCAGTATGCTGCTGCCCACCTTGGCCAGGATCAGAGCCAAGCACGTTCACCCTCACTAACACAGAGCTTCTATACTTTTCTACTCTCTTCCCTCCAAAGAACTCCCCACCCAGCTGTCTGTCAACAGTCTTATCTAATAATTACAATAATAACAACTTTCAAACCCTAGCTCATCTTCTATCTACTCAAAAGAAAGCAGCCAAAGAGACTTTTCCATATTATTGGTCCTTTTCCATTGGTTTCCCCTTTATCTCCTACAGAAGAGGCAGGCCTTTTCATTTTAAGAAATTGATACTGTAAAAATCTCTTCCTTTTTATTTTACCTAGTTATTTTTCTAAAACTGCCTTCTTTTTTTTTTTCCCCCCCAGAGTGGACACTTCAAATCCTAAACAATCTCTATTACATCTCACCTGCTATTGCTATTTTAACATTGTCTCAACTGTCTTCCCAAAAAATCTACCCGAAGAATTTTGGAGATGCTGATCATGTTTCTACAGAGTATTAAGCATAAAACACTTCATATGTTAAACGTATTTCTTAGTGTGATTTTTAAAATAGTTTTTTCCTTACACCCCTCAAGAAGGCAATCTGTGGTCTTATGCTTCACTAAGATTAACGCTCAATAAATAAATACTACTGATATTCTAACAGAACCTCTGTTTTCTTATATTATTACAATTCTGTGCACACTTGTCACTTTTTTGGTATTCTCTACATTTCAAAGAAACACTTCTGAGCTACCAAGAAACAGTGAAGTTCTTCCCACTCTCCTCTTTCAGCAACAGCCATGTGTGGATGTCAAGGCAGTATCTCCAGCTAGCAATACTAGTAATGTGTGCTGCCATCACATGTTGCCAAACTGTCTACAAAATGAGTGACAAGCAGATGGAGACAACACTAAATTTAAGATGCTGTGTTGCCACACAGCTTTGTAAATTTCTCTGGAAGACATGCAACCCATGATTAAAAGAAACAATTATTTTTAAATAAGCATATGGGGGTACAACTACTTTAAACATCAATGACTTTCACATAAATTTACTGGAAAATAAAGAACTATTTTCTCTAAAATGATATCCTATCCAAAGGAGTAGTTCTACTTTACCTGTGCAGCACTAAGAAGGTGTGTCCGATAAATTGCAATTACTTCTTGGTGCTGTCTGTCAGCATCCTACAAGTGTGGAAAGATGGGGAGGTCAGACTATCAGCATTCATGTTTCCAAACACATGGAGGCTTGTAACAGTGCTGTCCTCAGGCTTGATGCTTCTAAGCAGTAGTATTATTAAAGTGCTCCTGCTATAATCCAATAACAAACCACCTTGGACCCACCAGATACAAAATTCCATAGCAAAACAACAGTATAACGTTTCTAAAGAAAGTGTGGGAACATTCACAGTGAAAGCAATGCCACTCATCCTAGGTAATATGAAATTATTGCCTTAGATCACATCTAATGCCATGAAATTATCCAGACACTTATTAACATATGCTTTAGATTGTTGCAAAAACTTCCCATCTCATCACCTGCCTCTAGACTTTATTCCCTTTCATGCTACTGAGACTCAGGTAACTGTACTCATATCACTTTTCACTCAAAAATCTTGGGTGATACCTCATTAGCTAATACCTAATATCTCATATCTGTAAGAGGGAACTGGAATGCATCAGCTTGATTCTCAACAGCCTCCACCACTGGGCCTCAGATGCAGCTCCCAGGACTAGCCAGCCTAGGGCCCTTTTGCTACCCTGAGGCACGCATGCCACTTGATTCCATGTCCAGGCCTTGCTTCACAATGTTTCCCTTGCCTGAGGGAGGCTCTGCTTTCCTTTCGTCCACCAAAACACCATCCACAGACAAGTTCAGCCCAGGTACTCCCTCCTTTCAAACTAGCTCCACCACATCAGTAACCTTTCCTTCCTGGCAATTCACATCCCTTAGATCCCGGGACCGTAGACTCAATTCTATATTTGATATTTTTGTCTCATTATTTTATTTTTTATGGATATATACTTTGCCTAACTAACCAGAACCCTTGGGGACAGAGACTGTATACTCTCTTTATCCCTGACAGTGCTTAGCACAGTGTCATGAACATAATAAATAATAAAAAAATATTTCTGAATACTGAAAAATCTACCATATCCTTTTGGTAAGATCCAAATCAGCAATATGTCATCATTAATCTGTAGGCCAAGAGTGTTATAAAATGAACACTTAAAAAAATAACTTTCTTCTATTCAAAAACAACTCACAACAAATTCCTATAGATTAGAAAAATAGTACCCAACAATTTACATTTGATTGGGCTACATTTTACTTAGCCTCACAGCTCATTCAACTAAAAAAAGGAAACAAGCAAGCAATCAGTTCATATTATCCTATTCTAGGATGAGGAAGCCAAGGATTAAAGGGAATGTATCATGTCACTCTCTTTTAAGTGGCAGGGCTTAGAACTGAGCTCCCAACCTCACCTTCTTAATCCAGATGTTTTCTTTTAATATATAAAGGAGATACATATCCACACAGGTATTTATGAATGTGTATATATATATATATATATATATACACACACATACAAACAGATATTTTCTTTTAATATATAAGGATACAATGTATAAAAATCATAAGAATGCCTACCTTTATTCATTAGGATAAAAGATTATTTTAAAAAGTGTGCTCTGTCGTGTCTAACTTTTGTGATTCCGTGAACTGTAGCCTGCCAGGCACCTCTGTCCCTGGAATGTTCCAGGCAAGAATACTACCATAGGTTGCCATTTCCTACTCCAGGGGATCTCCCTGACCCAGAGATCAAACCCAGGTCTCCTGCGTCATCGGCAGGCAGGTTCTTTACCATTGTGCCACCTGGGAAGCTTCCTTTAGTTTGAAAGTGAAAGTTAAAGTCACTCAGTCGTGCCCGACTCTTTGTGACCCCATGGACTATACCATCCATGGAATTCTCCAGGCCAGAATATTGGAGTGGGTAGCCTTTCCCTTCTCCAGGAAATCTTCCCAACCCAAGGGTCAAACCCAGGTCTCCCACATTGCAGGCAGATTCTTTACCAGCTGAGCCACAAGGAAAGCCCAAGAATACTGGAGTGGGTAGCCTATCCCTTCTCCAGCAGATCTTTCTGACCCAAGAATCGAACAGGGGTCTCCTGCATTGCAGGCAGATTCTTTACCAATTGGGCTATCAAGGAAGAAGTGGACCAATATTTTAGAGTCTGCAACAGCTGGAAAGCTATCAGATTTGGAGTAAGTCCCAGGATTAAATCCTAGTTGTATGACCTCAGGCATATTTTCATCTTTTGTTTCCTTAAGAATTAAATGGGGGGCTAAATAAAACCTTGTAGGACTATGAAGAAGATCAAGTTTAAAGATCAAGTACACAAAATACTTAGTATAGTGCCGGTACATAACAAGCACACCAAAATGATATCGTATCATTAGTTAAATAACTTCTAGCAAAAATGATTATATTCTTGGATCTGAACACAGCCACAAATTAATCTGATTTCTAAATAAGATTTTACAAACAAGCAAAGGTGACCTTGCACACGTCAGCATGAAGCCCTGCAGGTCCCAGGTACTCACCGCCAGCTGCTGCTGCAGGGACCTGACCTGCTGCTGCAGGCTGTCAATCAGCTGACTCTGCCTCTTGCTGGGACTCCCACTCCCATAGGTGAGCTGGGAAAGGCCATTGAGGGCCTGTTTTAATCTCTCCACATCATTGAGCAGTTCAGTTATCTTACGAAAAAAGAAAAAAGGTTGTGGGAGAAACACGTATTAGTCATCTATTCACTTGTAAGGAACATCTTTACACAGAGCTCATTCTCTGAGACACAAAATTTACCTTCATATACCAGAAAATTGAGGAATGAATACTGTCAAGATTGTTTCAACAGTATGTGCAGTATATGATTTCCTCCCAGTACAGGGAAAATCTTTCATAGTTAAGAAAATCAAGTAAAATCCTAAGTCACTTCAGTCACATCCGACCCTATGAACAGTAGCCCGCCAGGCTCCTGTGTCCATGGGATTCTCCACGCAAGAATACTGGAGTTGGTTGCCAAGCCCTCCTCCAGGGGATCTTCCCGATCCAGGGATTGAACCTGTGTCTCTCAGGTCTCTTGCACTGGCAGGCAAGTTCTTTACCACTAGTGCCACCTGGGAAACTCCTTGGTATGTAGAATGTGCTTAATAAGTGGCAACAATTATAAGTGGAAATTAATAACCTGTTATCATAATTTAATATTATATTCATAACTGATTTCCAAACAAGGTGAGGGCACTAAAGTTCTAGGTCATATGAGCAGACATGTCAGGTCAGGGCTTGTACCACTCGACCAGGCTGGAGCTGGGGCTGTGTCACTGTATTCCCAGCACTAAACACAGCACCTGGCAGGTAGAAGGCATTTCATAATTATTTGAAGGGTAAAATAAAACTGCATTCAGCCTCCCTGATTTCTCATCTTCCTAGTACATACTTTATTCAACTACCAGTTTTGAAAATGTTATTGAGCACCTGTTCTGTAAACTGTACAATGAGGATGAAGAGTAAGAAGGAAAGATGAGTTATGAATCTGCTCTTAAAAACAGGCTGGGAAGACTACCCATATCATTCTGACATGGTAATATATATGCTGTAAATGCATGTCAAAGCCAAAACACAACATACATTTTAGAAGATGAACCGTTTACTATAGGCTAGATCGGCCAATGAAGGCTTTAGGAAGGAGAGCTAAGTGATGATGTGGGCATTAAGGAATGTAGAGAATTTAAGCAGGTAGAAAGGAGGGACAAAGACATTCTGTCTAAAGGAAGATAAAATGTACAGTGAGTTGGAGGGCTCAATTTACTGGTATGAGTGAGTTTCAAAATTCTGGGAGGCTTCAAATTCTGGGAGGCTCTGCAGGGTCTTCAGATTCTTGAAGCCCAGAAACATAGTTTAATTTTTTTTTCCTTTCCTGTTCTTTAGGTGCCCTAAAACCCCCTGGGTTTTGATTATTCATTTTTGAGGCAAGTGACTCTTGAGTCTCCCTATCTTTCCACAGTTCTTGGCTGAATCAGATGAGAAAACAAAAGGAAAACTGCTTTTGATTTCTGTTTGTGTAACTTTACCTTTTTCTCAACTCAGTTTTGTTTTTGGCATATTCATAGTCACACTAAAAAGGTGGCATTTAATGATCACTTTGTCAATGCTTTGGGAAACCTGTCTTGTGGAGTGCTACAGTAAAGAGCCCTATCGTACCCTGGTAGTTCTGCCCTGCGGTTGCCAACACCAAGCCATGCTTCCGTAAAGTGTTATTATTACCTTATTGTCTTTTGCTTCTATTTGTTTGGCGGATTCCTGTATTCTTCTCTGTAGCTCCGTGATGGTTGTTAAGGATTTGTCACATCGTTCCTGCTGATCTTTGATTTCTTGCTCAATGCTGAAATGGAGCAATTCCTTCTATCTTTAGCAGACAGTTCCTTCTTTTTGGCATGCAAAACCTCCTCACATACTTCTTCATACTTCCTATTCAGATTGGCCAATTTTTCGTTTAAGTTGGAAATCTGTGTCTCCAAATCACTTTTCGTTGCTTTATATTTCGACAAATCAACCACCTCCCTAGTCTCTAATTTTTTTAACGCTTGTTTAGTATTCTCAATCTCAGACTGGAGTTTGGAGACCTCTTCGGTTTTTTTTTGGCTTTCTTCTTCCTTTTCTCTCAAGCTAGCTTTCATGATTCCAACTTCTTTCTCAAATGCTTCCTTCACCTGCAAATGCTCAGCCAGGGGCACAGAGGAGTTCTTCTGATTCTCCAGCATCTGCCGCAACTGGGTCACTGTCTGCTGCTCTTTCTCATAACATCTCTGCTTAGTCTTCAGTTCTTCCTTGAGTGTCTCGATTGTACCACTAAGGGATTTTTTCAAGGACTCAACCTGCTCCAGCGGAACATGCTGCTTCTGTAAAAGAGTTTGTGCTGCAAGGATCTCAGAAGTCTGCTTGGCATTTTCCTCCATGAGCTTCTCTTTCTCCTTCTTTGCCTCTGTGTATTTCTGCAACAGGTCTTTTAACTGTCTGTTCAGCTCTTCTGTTTTTCTGCTTAATGCTCTTTCTGTTTCATGAGAATTCTCAATGAGAACATTCTTATCCTTTAGATCCTTCTGAAGAGTGAGGATCTCCTTCTTTAACTTGTCATTCTCTTGCTTGCACTTCTTGGCCTCTTCTTCACTGGTATGATACTTCTGTGTCTGCTGGGATAACTGTTCTTTTAGTTCTTTCTCGGTGGCTTTAAATTTTCTCTCACACTCTTCCAGGCTGACGATCGGGGCATATTTCAGCTTGATGCATTCCTGTATCGTGTCGAGTTCTCTTTTCTGGGCCGCGATCTCGGCGTGCAGGGCTGCGACCTCCTCCTGGCTGTGTCTGTAGTTGGCCAGTATTTCAGCACTGCTGTCCTGGACCTTCTTCATGCTCTTCCTTAGGCCGCCATCTTTTCTTCATGCTCTCTTAGGCTGATGTACTCAGCTTTTACTTGGTTCTGAGTGTTCTCCAGATTTCTTTTTAATATTTCATTCTCATCTTTTATTTTCACAAATTCTTGATTTATATCGTCACACTTCTTCTTCACCTCTACTAATTCTCTATTGGTTTTATCCAGTGTGCTACTCAAGGCAGTTTTAATCTCTTCGTGGGTTTTCACTGGCACATACTGATGACTCATGGCCTTTTTCAAATCACTGTTTTCAGACATGAGTGAATATATTTTCTCTTGGTCTTCACCACACTTTTTATTAAGTTCAGACAGCTGCTTCTTAAGTTCAGTGATATTGGATTTCAGAGCCATCAGCTCTTTCTCATGTCTCTCAGGAGGCACAAACACAGTTTCCAGGCGGCTGACATTCTCACTTAAACGGGCATTTTCCATAAGCAACTTCTCCATTTCCAACTTCTTTTCTGTATATTTGTGTGTCACGTCTGAAAGCTTTTTCTTCAAATCATCAACAATTACATCATGTGACCTTTTCATTTCCTCACTTGCTTTTAGAGGGACATACTGGCTTTTCATCTCAGCTGTTAGGTTATGTACTTGCTGTGTAAGGAGCCTATTGTCCAGGCGGACCTTTTCGACTTCCTCTTGTAGCGCCTGATTTTTCGATGTTAGCTCACTGATCCTCTTCCCAAGCTCTCCTGACTTCTGCTCTAACCGGCTCTTGAGCTGCTCATGTTCCTCTGGTCTGACGTGCTGAGCCAGTTTGGCCTTCAGATTCTCAAGTTCTCTCTTTAATGGTCTAGTTTCATTAAGGGATCTTTCGTATTCTCTTTCCACGTCTATTAATTTTTTTGCCTTCTCGTTGACTTCATTTGATAGCAAGCTCTTCATGTTTTCAAACTTCTCTGCTGGAATAGAAAGGGCCAGCTTGGCTGACAAGTCCTTTAACTGGCCCTCCATCTCAGTGAGCTTCCTTCCTCTCTTCTCTCGCTCCAGTTCACACATGCTCATCTCCTTCTCAGCCGCTTATTCTCTTCCATCAGCTTGCCCTCATCTCTCTTAAACTCTTCGACTAACATTTCGTTTTGCTTGATCTGGTTTCTCAGTTTCCCCACTTCTGCGGACGCACCTTCGTATTTCACTTTCATGTCTTTCAGCTGATCCTTCAGCTCCTCCACCAGCCTGTGGTTCCCAGTAGCCGCGTCACTTGTCAGGTGCTCTTTCAAGGCAAGAAAGTGTGTCTGCATTTGTTTCACTTTACCTTCCGACTCATACATTCTCTTCTGCACATCTTTCAGGGCATCTTCCAGTTGCTTTATCTGCTCATCTGAATCCTCTTTCACCCTTTCACATTCCAATGCTAAGGCTTTGCACTCCGCCACCTTGTGAGCCAGTTCATTTTGGAGTTTGAGTCTGTCTTGTTTTGCTGAATCACAGAAAGTTCTCATTGCTTCTAACTCTTTCTTTAAAATTTCATTTTCCGAATATGAGGCTTGATTAGGTAAGGCGAGCTCCAGTGGTCTTAACATAGATCGGCTTTGCACATGGACTGGCACGCCTGTGGAAGTACACTGCAAAAATAATAGTAACACAATACAATATCAATCCCAAAAGCCTAAAGAAGACACTTATTTACCAGACTTTAAAGTTGCCACATCATCAGTAGCCAAAGGGTTTCCAGGCTAATATATTAGAAACATATAGTAGTACTGATTTTTGAGGTAAGAAAAACAGCTCTAGGTACAATTTCCTTGATGCAGTGACATTTGAAAGCCTGTTCACTTTACATGTGTTTCTGGCAGACCAACGAAGGAAACAGTTGTGGCCTCTGGGGACATTTTTCTCTTCTCTTTTCATAATATCTACCGATGAATGTCAACTGATCAAAATACATTTACTATTTCTATGTTTTATAACACATGACGTGCTTAGAACTTTAAATTCTGAAGAAAGTCATCAGAGCCCTTGAGTAAAAACAAGGGTTTTGCAATTTTAAATCTGCAAACAACTTTATAGAATGATATATTATTATCTAATAATAATATTGACTTCTGAGTTCCCTCAATGCTAACTCCAGTGTAATGTTTAAATTATAAAAATAATACCAAAATAAACCTAGCTAGTGTAAGAATCAAGAGAGTGATATTAATCAATTCACAAAATATAAACATGTTTTCTTCTTTCAAACAGAATGATAAATTAGCATTTAGCATATGCTCTCACTACAAAATTGAATCAACATCTTGTTTCTTCCATTAAATGCTGACAAAAAGAAGTATAGTTTAAGTTCTCACTGAAATATTTCATAAGTACCAGAACACAGAACATATAACCATGAAATATTAAATTTAACTATTTCTATTTTTCCCTATCCACCCTATTACAGTAAGGGCTCTTTTAAAGTACTGACAAAAGCCATGTGCTATGGGTATGTCCCACTATTTTAATAGGCAGGTTTTACTGTTGTTCACTTAAATTAACACTGCCTTCCGCCTGATGAAGAAGAAAACCATGCTGTGCTTAGTCGTTCAGTCGTGTCTGATTCTTTGCAATTCTATCAACTATGGCCCCCCAGGCTCTTCTGTCTATGAGATTCTCCAGGCAAAAATACCAGAGTGGGTATCCCTCCTCCAGGGGATTTTCCCAACCCAGGGATCAAATACTATGTCTCCTGCGTTGGCAGGTGGATTCTTTACTACTGAGCCACCTGGGAAACCCAAGAAGAAAATTAACAACATGGAATAATTTCTCAGCCTCAGTCTGCTTTCAACTTACCAATTATGTTTAGACTAGAAAGTGAAGTGAAGTTGCTCAGTCGTGCCCAACTCTTTGCGACCCCGTGAACTATAGCCTACCAGGCTCCTCTGTTCATGGGATTCTCCAGGCAAGAATACTGGAGTAGGTTGCCATTTTCTTCTCCAATTACACTGCTAACTCCAGTGTAATGTTTAAATTATAAAAATTTTATCTTTAGACTAAGACTACTATAATTTACCAACAAATTACTTACACAGCTCCATGATTTCCATACTTATTTTACTATAATCAAATATTTATCTTATCTCTTAAATATTATTCAGTTAATTGACATCCATTTTCTCAACTTCAAATCTTAGAAGTTTCCAACTTAGAGTGACCCTAGACATCATAATGGAGCAGGAAATGGCAATCCACTCCAGTATTCTTGCCTGGAGAATCCCATGGACAGAGAAGCCTAGTAGGTTACAGTCCACAGGGTCGCAAAGAGTCAGACACGACTGAGCGACTTCACCTCACCTCACCTCAGACATCATAAAGTCTAATTCACTCTGCCCATGGATGATGAAGGTATATATATATAAAACCTTTAAAAGCCCAAATATTTATCAGTTCTGCAGTTCATAGAGGGTACTAGGAAGGCAAACCTTGTATCCACTGGAAACTAAAAGTGAAGAGCAGTTAAATAATAGAATCAGACAACACTCCCTCTTGGAAGCTTTATATTGAGGTAAATTTCCCAAATATAGAATACACATTTGAATTCAAGGTACAATACCTCTCAAAGTCAAAACAAATGCTTTTTGAATTATTCATACCTGTCTCCCCTGTAAATGGGCAAATACGAAGAGTTGGCCAACTGCTGTTAAAGAATAGAGGCCTACTATCAAAGACAATGAAACTGTAATTCAAATCTTTTAAGTTACTGTCACCAGAAATACTCTAGAGGGCACTAAACACAGCGTATCTGCTTTTATTAAACTCAAGACCACAAGACCAATTTTTCTTTGATAATGAAAACTTAATTCAATGTATATACAGATGATAAATAACAATGCTGCTTTCCTCTTTTTTAAAAGGCACAAATATTTTTATAAATATTTTTTAAAACAAAACATTCATTACCTGTGAGTCTGTCATGTACATTTGACCTTGTTTAAGAAGCATATCTTCTTTCCCTAAATAAATCCAAATAAAGGATATCTTAAATATCCATACCAAAGAAGGCTAAGCATTAATTTGGTATTAATTTGGTATCTCCTTTATTATTCAAATAAAAAAGAAGCATGAGTTACAAAATAAAATTATCCTGTTCTAAAATGGCCGTATTTTACTTATTTTTCTATATACATAAGGAAAGTATGTATATTCTTTTGAGTAGATACTAAATTGGCTTTTAGAATTATGTAAAACTGTTAAGGGTAAATAAGTTAAATGATTATTATAAAATATGTATATTATAGTCAAAATAAAAATGTATCATTTGCAATTTATAGGATAAATATTACAACTGTACTTAGCTAAGGAATAATTTAATATTCAATAGAAAGCAAAAAATTAGATTTTATAGAGAAACTTTAAAATTGGAGAACACAGTGAAGATTAATTATGTAAAGTCTTAAAATAATAAATAAGTATTTATGAGACATCTAAATAATTTTAAATGCTTACCTGTATGAGGCTATATCCAAAGATTTTTCCAAATCAGAAACCTATGTTTACATCTCTTTCAATAAAGAGCAAGTCCCAAATATCATAGGTGAAATGTCTTAACAATCAATAGGAAAACTTGGTACTTTGTACAATACACAATTTAAAAATTTAGGTCCTAAGGAAAATCAGAGCCTTAGTGATTACCAGATTTTCTGCTAAGAGACTATAGGAGTCATTTTAACCTCTTCTCTGTGCCGTGCCGAGGTATAAGATACAAGTAGTTGATGAAGTTTTGCAGCAGGAGTATCATATATAGTCAGACAAAATAAAGAGGCATAAACATTCTTTTTTGCTTGAATTGGGTGAACTGTAATGATAATCTATACTTTTATACTTACTGAAATGACTTCCTGATCCTAAATGATCACTCTGAAATCAGAAGAATACATTAAAACATTTTAGATGAATACTGCTTCAATTTTGTTAAATTCTGCACCTATTTTAGCTCTAAATGATCCAATCATAAAACCATATTTTCAACATTCCTTGTTTCTCCTGGGTATTATTCTACTCAAACTCAGAAAAATGCAAAGCACAATTAGCGAGATCAGTTGGGAATAAACTACTTCACTAAGCATTTTAATAAAAGCAGATAAGTATTTCAAGAAAAAACTTTGTTCAAAAGAAAAGCAAGCTCAAATGAACTGAAACAACTTTGAACGTGTACTCTCTGCTGCTGCTTTACCTCAAAAGGAAGGAAATGCCACATTCGCACCAAGAAATCAATTTACTATATCACGGTTGGGGAGCAGAAGCCTTACCTCAACCATAAAACATTAGCCTAACCCTTTATTTCAGATTTATAAAATCACCAATTACCTCTGAAGGTAACAGAGACAAAGAACAGGAAATAAAACTGAGGCAAAGAGCTGCATATAGGTAATAATAAATCTACCAATGCATCAGTTAGGAAAAAGAGAATAATAGAGAGAAATTTTAGATACTCTTAAAGTTACTTGAGGTTACTTAAAGTTACTCTTTAAAGAGTTAAAGTATACTTGGATTGCTCCGTAAACCAAGTACAAAGAACCTAACAGAAATTAAAATACTATATTGTCAAGAGTAAAGATATGCAGATATACATCATATTTCTATATTTGTCTATATTCATACTAATGGCTCTGATAAGTGACCATGATAAAAACAGCCCAAAGCTCGATAGCTAAATTAATGTCCCACTAATACTTACTGCCCCAAGGGTATGGAAAAAGAATGTAAACTTAGGTAAGCTCTTTGTTTTAAGTAATATTTAATGCTGCTGCTGCTGCTAAGTTGCTTCAGTCATGTCCAACTCTGTGCGACCCCATAGACAGCAGCCCACCAGGCTCCTCCGTCCCTGGGATTCTCCAGGCAAGAATATTGGAGTGGGTTGCCATTTCCTTCTCCAATGCATGAAAGTGAAAAGTGAAAGTGAAGTTGCTCAGTTGTGTCTAACTCTGTGTGACACCATGGACTGCAGCCTACCAGGCCCCTCCGTCCATGGGATTTTCCAGGCAAGAGTACTGGAGTGGGGTGCCATGCTAGAGTCTGCAAGTGGATTTGCATGGGTGAAGGGAGGCCATGGCACATAAGAAATTTGAAAAACTTAGTTTGGACTTATTACTTTGCCTTGATGACTCAAATGATAACAAATGCACAAGTTACAACATAAAGTTAGCCTGTTCTAAAATATCCATGTTTCCCAAACTTGTGCTATAAAAATAAGGAAAATGCCTACATATTAAGTACCACACAACTGCACTCGTCTTACATGCTAGTAAAGTAATGCTCAAAATTCTCCAAGCCAGACTTCAACAATACATGAACCATGAACTTCCAGATGTTCAAGCTGGTTTTAGAAAAGGCAGAGGAACCAGAGATCAAATTGCCAACGTCCGCTGGATCATCAAAAAAGTAAGAGAGTTCCAGAAAAACATCTATTTCTGCTGTACTGACTTTGCCAAAGCCTTTGACTGTGTAGACCACAACAAAGTGTGGAAAAATGTGAAAGAGATGGGAATACCAAGCCACCTGACCTGCCTCTTGAGAAATCCCTATGCAGGTCAGGAAGCAACAGTCAGAACTGGACATGGAACGACAGACTGGTTACAAATAGGAAAAGGAGTACGTCAGGCTGTATATTGTCACCCTGCTTATTTAATTTATATGCAGAGTACCTCATAAGAAATGCTGGGTTGGATGAAGCACAAGCTGGAATCAATATTGCCGGGAGAAATATCAATAACCTCAGATATGCAGATGACACCACCCTTATGGCAGAAAGTGAAGAGGAGCTAAAGAGCCTCTTGATGAAAGTGAAAGAGGAGAATGAAAAAGTTGGCTTAAAGCTCAACATTCAGAAAACGAAGATCATGGCATCTGGTCCCATCACTTCATGGCAAATAGATGGGGAAACAATGGAAACAGTGGCAAACTTTATTTTGGGAGGCTCCAAAATCACTACAGATGGTGACTGCAGCCATGAAATTAAAAGACATTTGCTCCTTGGAAGAAAAGCTATGACCAACCTAGACAGCATATTCAAAAGCAGAGACATTACTTTGTCAACAAAGGTCCATCTAGTCAAGGCTATGGTTTTTCCAGCAGTCATGTATGGATGAGAGAGTTGGACTGTGAAGGAAGCTGAGTGCCAAAGAATTGATGCTTTTGAACTGTGGTGTCGGAGAAGACTCTTGAGAGTCCTTGGACTGCAAGGAGGTCCAACCAGTCCATTCTGAAGGAAATCAGCCCTGGGTGTTCTTTGGAAGGAATGATACTAAAGCTGAAACTCCGATACTTTGGCCACCTCATGTGAAGAGTTGACTCATTGGAAAAGACCCTGATGCTGGGAAAGATTGAAGGCTGGAGGAGAAGTGGATGACAGAGGATGAGATGCTTGGATGGCATCACCGACTCAATGGACATGAGATTGGGTAAACTCCAGGAGTTGGTGGGCTTCCCTGGTGGCTCAGAGGTTAAAGCGTCTGCCTCCAATGCGGGAGACCTGGCTTCGATCCCTGGGTCAGGAAGATCCTCTGGAGAAGGAAATGGCAATCCACTCCAGTATTCTTGCCTGGAGAGTCCCATGGACGGAGAAACCTAATAGGTTACAAGTCCATGGGGTCGCAAAGAGTCGGACACGACTGAGCGACTTCACCTCACCTCACCTCACCAGGAGTTGGTGATGGACAGGGAGGCCTGGCATGCTACAATCCATAGGGTCACAAAGAGTCGGACATGACTGAGCAACTGAACTAAACTAAGTATTACAGATAATATAGCAATGCTGGTGGCAATTTATGAACTTTTAAGTGAGATGAGATAGCAGTGGATAGTCCATATTATAAATTATGATTCTTTAGTTTTTAATAACCGCCTGGTGGCTCAGATGGTAAAGCATCTGCCTACAATGTGGGAGACCCAGGTTCGATCCCTGGGTTGAAAAGATCTTCTGGAGAAGGCAATGGCAACCCACTCCAGTACTCTTGCCTAGAAAATCCTATGGACGGAGGAGTGTGGTAGTCTACAGTCCATGGGGTCACAGAGTCAGACATGACTGAGCGACTTCACTTTCATAAACACTGGGTCACAAATAAAGTGGACCTTATAATTTTCTCTTGGATGATTAAAAAGCATTTCTAGGATAAAAATTCATTTGATTGGGGAAAATATCCCCATTAAACTGAATGCAAAAACTTACAAAATAGGATGTATAATAAGATTCATCTGATGAATTCATGTATATAACAAAAATTATGTACAAAGAAGGGGCTTCCTAGGGGGCTCAGTGGTAGAGAATCCTCCAGTCAATGCTAGAGGCACAGGACACATGGGTTTAACCTCTGGGTTGGAAAGATCCCCTGGAGGCGGAAATGGTACCTCACTCCAGTATTCTTGCCTGGAAAAGCCCATGAACAGGGAAGCCTGGTGGGTTGCAGTCCATGGGAGTCAGAGTCAGACCCGACTAAGAGACTGAGCACACACATACATGTACAAAGAAAGGTTTGAAAGGATGGTCAGGTGCTAAGAATGCCGTCTCAGCACAGAGGAGCTGTGTCTAGTTCTGCACTTCATAAAAAAGGAATTATGCAGTATGTGCTCTTTGCGTCTGATTTCTTTCACGCAACATTATATCTGTGAGTTTCACC
This sequence comes from Aepyceros melampus, assembly GCA_006408695.1. Classification (NCBI taxonomy): domain Eukaryota; kingdom Metazoa; phylum Chordata; class Mammalia; order Artiodactyla; family Bovidae; genus Aepyceros; species Aepyceros melampus. Next base: position 252,749 of record SJXQ01000528.1, on the reverse strand, counting down.
CCTGTGTTTATATTCCTCTTCAGAGCAGTACCCGTTCTTTTTTTAAATTTATTTACAAAGAAAAAATTGACTTTTGCTATGTATTTTGGAGTTATATCTCACAATAAAGATAAAAGACTCACATCAAATCAGCTACTCTCTTCAGCGACCCCAGTGCTGAACATTTATAAAAGTATGTATTATGGCCTTGAAAAACACGTCTATACAGGTGCAGGTCTGGAGAGGGGTCACCCTTGGTGAAGGGAGCATGATGAGGCTTCTGGATAAAGGTGATGTGCTATTTCCTGATCTGGGAGGTTTGACTTGTGAAATTTGTGAAAATCCTTCAACTTATCCATTTTAACATATATTGTATTTTGATTAAAAGTTTTTAGAAAAACATAGTCTTGGAAAAACTAAGAGTTAACTGAGCCTTATTAACACACTACGCTCACTGAACAAGTTTGTATATGCACAAGGCTCTTTCTGAGATAATCCTGGAATTACCACTATTTATTTAAATGATGCTTTTTATTAATACCATCAGAATCATTGTACTTTTACAGGTAAAAGTATGATGTCTTGAAATGGTAAAAATGGACAAAGAGGAAGGTTGGGGAGAGAAACTAGAACTGAACTAAATGTTGGTTTAGTCAATTTCAATTATTTCATTTAACCTTTACGACAACTACGTGGGAAAAGGAACAATCATCCCAATTTTGCCAAAGCAGCAAAAAGCTCAGAGACTTTAAATGTAACCTGTAACCTGAGGTTACACTATAAAAGAGAGAGTGATAATTCAAATTCAAGTCTGACTTCAAGCCCTTTAACACTTCCATTGTAAGTTGCACAAAATACTTTACTTAAGCTTTCCGTACCTCAAAATACTTAAATCTATTTTTCAGAGCCTCAATAGTTCTTAGGCTTTCTTCATGTTGCTTTTCTTTGGCTGCCAAAAGGGACTTCAGCTTTTCTTTCTGAAATGAAAAGGAACACATACAGCACAAAATCATACTGTGCTTGAAATACACGTGCATGAAATGTATTACAGAAAATGTGCATTAGAGTTACTTTGAGGACTATCATTAATGAATTCTCTAACCTGGTAGATTTTTTAACTATTAGTCAAACTTCAGACTAATATACTAATAACATATAAAACATACAAACAACATTTATGAAAAATTCAAATTTCTGTGGTTTGAGTCATATTATTTTCAGACATTTTCTTTATAATGCTTAGAATTTCATATCTTTTCATGACAAGTCTCATGGAAAATGAGACATTCAGAGGAGGAGCAACACTACAATAACCCATGCCACTATTCTCAAAACATAATTATACAGTCACCCATAGGTTTTGTTTTTCCTTTTGAACAATTAACCCAAAAAGAAATTCTGTCTCCATCTCAATTTAGGACTTAAAACTTCTACTGCAATGTTCTCTTCAATTTACATAATAGTTTATAGCTTTCAAGTGAAACTTAATCATCCTACCTCACTTTCCAGATCATCAGCCACCATTACTTCCTAAATTTAAAAAGAAGAAGAAATATATTTTCACTCTTGAAAGTTTAAGAAGCATGAGCTTGGCAAATATCTTTTAAAAAGACGTGCATGTCATTGGGCATGGGGTCAAGGTGTGAGAAGAAAATGCCTGTGCCACCACTTCTGTGCTCTCCACTGTCATTCATTCATCTCACTAACCTTGTTCACAAGCACTTCACACTCTCTGACAACCTATCAATTCCTTACAACTCTTACTTGCTCTTCCTCCTCACTTCTGTCCATTCCTTCCTCTCCAATCCCACAACTCCAGTGTTATCACCACAGACCAACAGTGTTCTCTGTTTTAGGTTTGACATTAAGTTTCACATAAAGGTCTTAATAAGATATAACTTTCCTCAAGGACAATGACCTGATTTTACCTCCTTTAGCATCTGGCAGCATGACTTGCGGGGAGGGTTTGATCACTAACAGTTTGCTACTGATGATGATGACTCACAGTAAAATAGTTCTGGATGTTTTGGTATTGTGCAGATTATTTACCTCATTCAGCTGTAGCTGTAAACCATTGACTTTATCCAGTAATATTCTCTGTTCTTGCTGAATTTTTCTCAATCTCTCTTTCAGATCTTCATTTTCAATTTCCAGATCCTTCAACAGTAAAGATAACAGGTGCTAGGCCAACTTTAAAGGAGCAACTCTTATGGAAGAAATTTCTAAAAGCAGCTCACTATCATAAATATATACATATACAAACAGCTTTAAGTATAAAGGTACAATAATTTCAATGACATTTAAATAACAAAATCTACACATGAGAAATAATGTAGAAAATTACAGTCCTATGATAACTAATAAACACAACTATATATAAGACAGCAAATCATGATTCTAATAAGTAAGAAATAAAAGGATCATCTAGAAATAGAAAATAGCAGAAGAATATGTCATTTTAACTTTTGCCAAACACCTCTCAAATTAATGAGTTTAAAAAATTACAGAATATTCTTACACTTTGTTAACCTCACCATCACTTCAGGGCTCTGATAAAGCATTTAAGGCTATAGTTCACTTTCTTAACACTACTTAGTAAACTATAAAATCCTCCCAAATTGCTTTTGTTTCATTGCACAGAAATGGTTATTCAACTTGTATTTAATGGTATTTGTCACAAAGTAAACCATTTAATTATGGCTCATCTTCCAATGCAACCCAAATAATAATTATTTTTTGAACATTTTAATGAACATAAAAGGTAAAATTACTGTGTGGATAACAAAAATTTTTTTTAGTCAAAATTTTAAAATTTAAGAAAATGTTCAGATTTTGTTTTATTCACAGTGATAATCATTTTGTCATTATAATTAATTTTCTGAAATACAAATGTATGATTTATGGCCTAAAACAGACATATTTAAATCAACAAAAAGTTATATAAAGTTATTTACTTCCTAATATATATTAAAATATTACTTCCTGTAAGATAATACTGACAAAAACATTCATATCAAAAGTCAATTCTTTTAGAAGGAATTATGCAAAAAACAGAATCACAAAACATAACAAGCTTCTTTTCCTGCCCTTATTTATCCACACCACTTCCCATTTTTGCTTCCTTCCTTGTCCCAAACCTCACTACAAACAACAATGGAATTCTCTGCAAAGGAAGATACCAATGTTTTTCTTTTTACCTGAATGTTTTGATGCTCCCTCTGATTTGACTTCGTATTTACTTCATCTAGCATCTGAGACAAATTTCGCTTTGGCAAAACATATGAAAGCACAGGTTAGCCAGTGTGAGAATAAAGAAAAGTACATTTTCCTCAATAGGAAATATACCCAATTAGTGATTTTCAGCTTATCCAAGTTTTAATTTTCCTGTACAAAACACAAGGTGGCAGTGTTTCCACTTAAAACTCCAAACAGAAAAGATATTTAACAATATAGGTTTTAAATGAATCAAATATAGTCTATTTTTAAATACTAAAAAATAACAGAATTTTAAAATCTCTATTATTAACTATTTATTTTCACCAAAGTCACAAAATTTTAAAAAGAAGAATTTATACCAGAGGCAAAACTCAAGTTATACTAAAAAGCATCAGCTACTATTCCCAAAACAAGGGAATTGGTGTTTAAAAAGAGTTATATTAATATTGAAAGAAAATATGGAAATTATTCTTTGAGTACTGGTGAAATAAAATATCAAAGGGTGTGATAAGAAAGAGACAGACAATGCACTGACGGAAGCTACATGAACAACTTCTAAATGACTTGGCCGGTACACGTATCTGTTTCTGTACACTTACTGCTTTGAAACTTTATTCCAGCTTAGAGATTTGCTTTAATAAAAACACAACACAGTCATTAAACAAGAGAGAAAATAACCTTTTTTTTTGCCCAAATTGATCTGTAAATCTACACAATAACTTGAGAGCTAAAAAAGCAAATAAAAAAGTAAATGTGTTAATTCTCTAAGGTAATTATGTTTTACATTATTTGTTGAGTTTTGTTTAATCAAGTGTTTAAATTATCATTCAAATGAACTTGGATTTGGAATTAGAGGGAAAAAAAGTTCCCATTAAGATGATACTTCATACCCACAATTTGGCCCAAACTACATTTCTAGCTTCGTTGCTTCTACCAAAGGATCGTTCTCAGGTGGAATCTGACCAATCTCATCATACCATGTCCTGCCCTCGCCTTCCCTTCTGGTCCCTGGTTCCTGTCCCTCTGTCCCTCTACTGTCCCTTGGATGTGTTAGACACGTTCCCTCATCAGAAGCGTGGTACTTGCCATTCCCTCTGCCCTTGAGGCTTCACCCACAGAGTCCCTGGCTCCCTCTTCACTTCCTTCAGACCTCTGCTGGAATGTCACTTCCTGATCACACCATCTAAAATAGCTTCCTGCCCTCTGTCTCTGCCTCCCCTCATCCTGTTCTGCTGGTCTTCAAAGCATCTCCTAGGATACTAAATACCTATTTGTTTATTATTCATCTCTCTCACTAGGCTGGGAGTTCCATGAGAGCAGGGACTTTGAACACTGATATCTCCAGCACTTAGAACAGTAATGGGCATAAAGTCAGTTGAATACATCTTAAACTATAGGCTTCTTGATAACAAGGATTACATGTCCTTTAGTTTGGAAACAAATCCTATTTATAACAGCTATTATAAAATGTATTTAATAAATAACTGAAATAGTTTCATTGTTCTTAGTAGAATATTTATTCCATTAATTCATTTAGATAACTTATTCCTTAAGATACCATTCCCATATTAATATTCAATAATTCTTTCTTTTAAATACCTGTATATTTCAGAATCATTTTTCTCTGAATCTGGGTGAGATGACTGGTACAGTTATAAGAGTACACATTTTATTTCCCTCTACCCCAACTTAGGTCATCTAAGGAGACAGGTGCTCCAGATGGAAAAAAGTGACAGCAGACATGACCCATGCATGGACATATTACTTAATTCTGATGGGCTGAAAGGGCAGCATGCTCTCATATAGCTTTCAGACTCAGGTGCGGGCTAGAGAAATGATGCAGAATGATGACAGGATGGCTGAGAAGGTACCTGATTACTTTCTCTTCAGGGTTTGGAAGTGTTCAGGTCCTTCTCACTAGAGAAAAGCTGAAAGCCTGGAAGGGAACAGCCAGCAGAAGAGGAGAGTTGCCTACACTAGCTTTGGGCAAGATGGTTAGAGTGCGTAAAGCAATCCCACTGGTTTTAACTCAAAGAGATCAGGGGAAATAATTAGACATCTACTGAGACACAAAACCAGGGTTAAGTAGTGATTTGATAACAAAGTTAGTGCAAGGGATGAATTACTTCATGAATTACCGTGTTTTTTAAAAAGTCAGTGTGAAAGTTGCTCAGTTGTGTCTGACTCTTTGCGACCCCATGGACTATACAGTCCATGGAATTCTCCAGGCCAGAATACTGGAGTGGGTAGCCTTTCCCTTCTCCAGCGGATCTTCCCATCCCAGGGATCAAACCCAGGTTTCCCTGATGGATTGCTGATGGATTCTTTATCAGCTGAGCCACAAAGGGAGCCCCTTTTAAAGTCAAGTCCTCATTAAATTAAATACATACAGCAAAAAAGAAAATAAAAATGTTAACAGTGGCATTGAAATCACATATATAATCTTCGTTGAATTGTTTTCTTCACTTCTTATTGCACTGGAAGAATTTTCCCACATCAGGATATATTTGGTTTATTACTAAATGAGAATAGAAAACTGTCTATGGTCTGCCAGACTAATATTCATCATCAAAGAATCTCAACAAGGTGCAACATTTCACACTTGAAAGGGCTGGATGTTCAAGACCAGCGATCAGGAGGTTGCTTATTGCCCACTGGATACATTCACTATAATTAAGGCCCACTGTCTCAAGCTGAGCGACAGTATCTGTATAAAGCCTCATGACCTAGGTTCTATATGGGAGTGATTAACTGAGAAGAGAGAATAACATGAATTTAAACTCAAAACAGTTAAATATAACTATTAACCAGGTTTGCCAAGCACTTTACTTAAATTGTACAATATACATAATTTTTAACCTGTTGTAAAGATGGTCCTTTCTTCCAAAGTTCTCTCCCTGAAGATTTAAAAAGAGGGAAAGAGAGGAGAAAGAGGAATAGTGAGACAGAAGGTTAACTCAGGTAGATTTCCATTCCCTAATTATATAATTAAGTCAATATTAAAGAAATAAATTTCTAGGTTTCTTTATAGCTTACTACCTTACAGTTAAAACAATAGTGAAACATCATTTTTGCCTATCTAATTGGTAAAGTATTTTTTTCATATGATAACATCCATGTAGATAATATTCAATGCTAGGGAGGGGAAGGAGGTGAAAAATGCAAAATTGAAAACACCCCTAAATGAGAAGGCAACTTGTTGATATATATCAAAAGATTAAAGAAATGTGCATAACCTGAAACCACCTGACTCAATTTCTAGGAAGTGATTCTAAGGGTATAATAAAAACATGCTAAAACATTTATGCATAAGGACAGTCACTAAATGGTTATTTACATTAGTAAAAATTGTAAACAACTTAAATAACCCCTATAGAAAATTATTTAACCAAATTAAATGTAAACAGATTGAATTTTATGCATCAATAAAAATCATACTGTAGAAAAAATACTTATGAGGGAAAAGTCTTCAAACTATATTACAAAAAAAGTAATCTATAGCTGACTATAGGTGACTTCAATTTTATGCATAGTGATAGACTGGAAGAATATTCCTCAAAATGTTAGTAGAGGCTCCTGAGTGGCAGAAAGTGAAGTCGCTCAGTCATGTCTGACTCTTTGCGACCTCATGGACTGTAGCCTACCAGACTCCTCCATCCACGGGATTTTCCAGGCAAGAATACTGGAGTGGGTTGCCACTTCCTTCTCCAGGAGATCTTCCCAACCCAGGGCTTGAACTCGGGTCTCCCGTATTGTAGGCAGACACTTTACCATCTGAGCCATCAGGGAAGTGGCAGAATGAGTGGCTAATTTTACTTGCTGTGCTTTTCTGTACTTTCCAATTTCTCTTTAATAAGCATAAGAGTGTACTTGACACAAGTATTCAATAAATCTTGGTTGAATATTTTATATGCACGTTTAAACAATGATTTTTTAAGACTTTTTAAGAATAAGACCTGAAATCCCTCATCTCTCATTAAAAAATATGTATTAGTAAAGCCCTTTATTTGGGTCTTTCTTTTCAGTTCTTAAATTACTCCACAGTAGAGTAGGGTTGACTGGATAAGCTAGACAGTAAAGGTAACACACACTGCCTCAAAATGAGTAACTATAATGTAAACCCGCAGAGAGGGAGATGAATCAGTACTGCTTAAAGTAAGGAGTGTTTTGCCCCTTACAATACTGTAGCTCTACCATGTAAATCTTAAAAAGCTGTTCTTTATTAGCATGCTTTATTAACTAGCACTTTTCTAATGACAGAAAACCGCTGGTACCTTTGTTGGAATTTTCCGCTGCCGTCTTCAATAAGGTTAGAATGTCCAGATTGTCACCAATTCTTGCATAGTAAGAACTATCATGGCCAAGGGCATCCAGCAAGGTCACGTCAGCGCCGTTTCTAATTAAGACTTCTACTGCATCTTTGCAACCATACTCACATCCTAGCATGAGAGCAGTCCTACAAGGAAAGATGGAAGAATAAAAGACCATAAGGATCCAAAAAATATTTCAGAAATCTCTTGCAGAGGCCCCATTCTTAAAGAACAGATACGACTTTAAAAGCTATATTGTTACACACACAGATTTGACTTCATATTTTTATTTTATATTTTAACTCCATTGCATTTATAAAAACATGTGCTTGTGTCTTAGTTTGCAGGGCTTCCCTTAGTTTACAGTGGCTCAGATGGTAAAGAATCCTCCTGCAATGCAGCAGACCCAGGTTCAATCCCTGGGGATCTTCCTGACCCCCCTGAGAAGGGAATGGCTGCCCACTCCAGTGTTCTTGCCTGGAGAATTCCATGGACAGAGGAGCTTGGCGGGCTACAGTCCATCAGGTCACATAGAGTCGGACATGACTAAGCACAACACAGCAATGAAAAAGAGACAAACATACTTGGAAAAACATAAGATCTATTAAATAAGACCTTATATACATGGATCAGCCAGATCATGCCTCTCTGATCTAAAATTTATTTTTATATCAAATTTAAATTAATCATGCTTGGAGCCAGATTATAGTATCATAAAAACAAAGTAGTATAAAAAAGTCACTTTCTTAAAAGTCACACTAATGATTTAACTGCTTAAGAATTTCCTCCTTTGGGATGCCTGAACAATAAAAATGATCAGAGCTATAAAATCTGACATCCAAAGACTATTATACTTATCTACTTCCAGTGAACTACAAACAATAGAAGACATGTTTAAAAGAATAAGATTAACTGAAAGGAAACCAACAATTTTACTAGTAATCATCTATAAAAATCTCAGAAACTTGTTATAAATTATTATAATGCTTCACCTGGTGAAATGGGCATATTTTGGATATTTTGTTGTCTGAAACTCTGTGACTATAAACATCAGAATTACAATATAGCAAGTAGCATGATACACTAAACCCAGAAAAGAAGACAGGGAGAAATACAGACAGAAATTGTTAGTGCAAATCAATTAAAATAGCATCAGATACAGATGCAGAAGTAAATGAACGGAATCTGTGCTGGGGTACAGAAATGAACCAGTTTCAGAGACGGAGGTGGCATTGTGCCCAGGTAGAAAGGAGAGAAAACACCTTGAGAAATCTACATTGAAACATGTCCATCTCCAGGACAGCTGAGAACTCCTTTACTCTCGAAAGATTCACTAATGAAGAAGTAGATTGTAGATGTAGCTTTTTATTCTTCTTCCTTTTTTGAGCCCATTTCACTAAAGGTTATTTTAAAAGTTAAAAATAACTAGGATATAATTCCTCTTTCTTCAGTTCTTTGACTCAAACACAGGTCATAGTTACTGCATATATTTCGAGTTCACCCTCTCGTCATCCCCTATTTCCCCTCTTCCCACTTCTTCAGCCAATTTCTGAAGAAAAATAAGTAGTGAATGCTAATTCCAAGGAAGGGAGAACCACAGGGAGTGGAAAGGCCAGGTCACAACAGCAGAGCTTCAGGATCACTGGGCTTCCAGCTCGTGTCTAGGGAACCTTGATAAAAGAATTACCTGTTTTGTTTGTCTCTGGAATTAATATCCGCCCCTCTGTCTATCAGCAGTTGACATATTGTTGGCCTACACATCTGAGTAGCCAGAACAAGCGGTGTCCGCCCATCCTAAGCAACAAAAAAATAAGACAGCATTAAGACAACAGATCTCCCAAAACGGGAAAGTTAGAACCCATGAGCTGAAATGACAATAAACATAAAGTGACTTACCACATCTTTGGCATTCACCGAGGCCCCATGGTCGCAGAGCAGCTGTATGCTAGAAGGACAGTCTGCCATAGCTTTGAGGAACAAAGGGAAATGATAAATGGCCAACATCTGCTGTAACACGTGGTGTTTTGCAAGACCCATATAAGGCCTCACTTCTTCAATCCCTAGAATACCAAGCTTTACATCCTCCACTCTCAGTTTAGCACTATAAGCATCGATTTTTCTGTCTGAAAATGGATTCGACAAGATCATTTTGTAAGTTTTGTATAATTTATTAGAACCAAGGAATACTGTCATTCTTATAGAAGATAAGAATATACTGCTGTCCTAAGGGTAAATACTGACAATGAAAATCTAACTTAAATTTTCTATTTAGAGTATATTTTAAAATATGGAAAATAACTAGGATATAATTCCTCTTTCTTCAGTTCTTTGACTCAAACACAGGTCATAGTTACTGCATATATTTCGAGTTCACCCTCTCGTCATCCCCTATTTCCCCTCTTCCCACTTCTTCAGCCAATTTCTGAAGAAAAATAAGTAGTGAATGCTAATTCCAAGGAAGGGAGAACCACAGGGAGTGGAAAGGCCAGGTCACAACAGCAGAGCTTCAGGATCACTGGGCTTCCAGCTCGTGTCTAGGGAACCTTGATAAAAGAATTACCTGTTTTGTTTGTCTCTGGAATTAATATCCGCCCCTCTGTCTATCAGCAGTTGACATATTGTTGGCCTACACATCTGAGTAGCCAGAACAAGCGGTGTCCGCCCATCCTAAGCAACAAAAAAATAAGACAGCATTAAGACAACAGATCTCCCAAAATGGGAAAGTTAGAACCCATGAGCTGAAATGACAATAAACATAAAGTGACTTACCACATCTTTGGCATTCACCGAGGCCCCATGGTCGCAGAGCAGCTGTATGCTAGAAGGACAGTCTGCCATAGCTTTGAGGAACAAAGGGAAATGATAAATGGCCAACATCTGCTGTAACACGTGGTGTTTTGCAAGACCCATATAAGGCCTCACTTCTTCAATCCCTAGAATACCAAGCTTTACATCCTCCACTCTCAGTTTAGCACTATAAGCATCGATTTTTCTGTCTGAAAATGGATTCGACAAGATCATTTTGTAAGTTTTGTATAATTTATTAGAACCAAGGAATACTGTCATTCTTATAGAAGATAAGAATATACTGCTGTCCTAAGGGTAAATACTGACAATGAAAATCTAACTTAAATTTTCTATTTAGAGTATATTTTAAAATATGGCTATAACTGACTGGACCCTTGAAGTATTAGCTGAGATTTTCTTTTTTTTAAAGAATCATATTCTTTTTTTTTTTTTTTTAATAGAAGAGCTACAGTTAATAAAGTATGACTCATGCAGTTCACAGCCCTTTTCAAAGCAGAAACTGCAATGTCTGACCTTAATTATGCAAAAAGCAGGGTCATTTTGCTAAAATTATATTACAAAGTCACATCATGCTTCTTCTCTGATTGACACTAGAGTTCATTTTTGTATCAGGAAAAAATGGTCAAATTCGTAAAATGTGTTGATACTTCCCACAAGTTTTTATAAATTTTTATAAGTTGATACTAGATTGTACAAAAACTAAGTCAATGTTCTTTTTTTTGTAAAATTCAATAAAGTAAAACTAAACATACATTTAAAAAATCAAGTAAATTTTTCATTTCTGATGTCTTTAATCCAGCAATCTTTTATATAAAATATACCATCAACCTTTTAAAAAAAGGTAAAACTGAAATCAAACACATTAATTCCAGAATTATGAAATGAACAACCATTCAGGTCCAAATAATAATGAACAAATGTAATGGATAAAACATTTGAGCGCTATACCATACTGCATAAGTAAAGTCAGTCCTAAAGGTGCTATGATGCAGAATGTTGGCTTGTTCACTGTTCTTCCGTGCTAATAACTGTGCCAGTCACAGGGTGGTTCACCTAGACCATAGGTTGCAGTCTCCTTCGCATGCAGGCAAGACTACATGAGTTAGATCATGCCAGTTGAGTCTGACTGGAGGGATGTGTGCCACCTTCTGAGGCTAGGGCTGCAAAATGTGGTTATACATTCCTCCATAATCTTTCTCTCTCCTGTTAGCAGGAAAACAGATACCTGTTGTCAGCTTCAGCCTTAAAGAAGAGGACAACACCCCAGGCAATGGCAGAACTGCAAAATGGAAGTAATCTGGGTCCCTGCAGGACCATATGGAGCAGAAGAATAAGCCAATCTGATCATCAGGGCTGTGACATGAAAGAAACTGTGTTTTTTAAAAAGCCAATGTTATTTTGTCACAGCGGTAGAATCTTATCCCTAATTAACACAAAAATTGCTATTGGAAGTCAGGTGCTGCTAATAACTAAACAGATAACTAAATTACATGGCACCGGTTCCTGGATGGATACTAGGTGGTCAGTAAAATGTATTTCAGGCTAGGAACCTTGTGATTTTTCTCATGCTGTAGCAAAACATTTGCTAGATTTATCATGTGTTCTAACTTAAAAGGTACACCATGTGACTATGGAACCTTTCTAGGCAAAGCAACAGAAAAGAGCCAAAATTTTAGTACATATTGACAGCTGCTTACTGTTTTTAGTAAGGTATTTTAAGAAAGTGATGAGGTTAAGCAAGAATTAGTTACGCACACTGTTGGAAGCAAACAGAGTGCCTAGATATTTGGGACCTCACAGGTATAGGAAGCCAATTATTTCTCTATACCAAACACCAAGATCTAAAATTATTGCTGGTCAAAACTTTTCTCAAAGACTGTGCAATAAGGAAAATAAAGAAAGGGAAAAAAAAAAAAAAAAGATCCAGGCCTGGAATAAAGATCAAATTGAGAATACTATATTCCTAATACAAGACTATTATTTCAGATGACTTTGAGATATCAGTATTAAAATGAAGTAGAAAACAAATGAACTTATTTTCAAAACAGAAGTAGAGTCACAGACATAGAGGACAAACTTACGGTTACCAGGGGATAGAGGAGAGGGATAAATCGATAAATTGGAATTAACATATGCACACCACTCTATACAAAATAGATAACTAATGAGAACCTACTCTATAGCACAGGGAACTCTACTTCATACTCCGTAGTGGACTATATGGAAAAATATCTGAAGAAAAAAAAAAAGAGTGGCAATATGCATTAACTGAGTCACTTTGCTGTACACTTGTGTACCGTAAATCAACTACATCCAATAACAATTTTTTAAAACCTTGTAAATTAACCTAATGTTCTACACTATCTATATGGAACATTTTATAAATAAATAAATTTTCTAAATTTTGGCTAAAAAAAATAAAATGAGGTAGAGAATCATGACTCTAGAAATAAAGACAAGAAATAAAAGAGGGTTAAAATTTTTATGCCCAGAAAATAAATGGTTTCTGGTATATGAAAGTGGCGGCAACAAACAAGAGAGAAACCTACCAAGGTTTTGAGGGAATGAATATACTATCCCCAAATCCGAAAGCCCAGGCAGCTAAACCAATAACTCTTCCTGCACTTAAGCTGCCTATATAGAAGGCATACCTTCCAGCATCCAATTTATCTGTGTCTTAGAGGATAACAGACAAGTAAGAACCCCCGAGATGGCAGCACTAGGGCCCACAGATGACAATGACAAGGGATTTCTCACAGGAAACAGAACCAGAGGGGCACATGGAGCAGTTAACCAAGAAATTTACTCCAAGACCTCAGCTGAAAGCCTCTGCAAGTTTTGCTCAGCAGCTTTTGATACCTGCTACTGATTAGTGATTGCTGTGTATTTCCTAGTTCTCCCTTTTCTGAAACAGAGACTTTAGTTTATTTAATTCCTGTTCTTGTTTCATCACTATATATTATGAAGAGTAGATTTCTTTTCTTTGAGTTTACAAATTGTTGGATCACCAAGAGCCACTTCAGAGCCAAACAAGAGCACAGCACCCAGAAGCCCGACTTTGAGATGGCCTCAGTAACTGGATTGGTTATGTATGCTCTCCTTGGGGAGGGGGCAAGTAGTGGCTGAGGGAATATTTGGAAGGCCAGAAGGCTGGACTGTGGCGATTGTTACCAATCTGTTCTCCCTTCTTCTACACTGGAGCAGCTGGGCCGTGACTAGTTATCTAGAATTACATTTCTGGGCCTCCTTTGCAGGCCACCAACTGACTTTTCTCTTGTTGATGGATTATGAATAAAGGGCTGTTTACCACTTCCAAATCTGGGCCTTAGATTGCGGGCATTTGCTTCCCCAGTTCTCCCCTTTGCTGCTAGCTGGAACATGGATATGACTACAACCCAGTTGCAATGACGTAGCTGAGAAAGATACCAGAGGAAAGTGGAGCAACAAGATGGAAAGAATTCAGCGCATGAATGACCTCAAGCCACATGCTAACCTATATACCACTCAAAATTTTTTTAATAAGCAGCTGGTACTGAAGTTCTTTTATACATCAACTCAGTCTTCATTCTAACTTCACCAATATACCTAATGAATAAATATTTAGATTTCAATTGGTTAAGTTGTACCGGTTTTAAAGATAAGAATAATAAAATCTATAATATACAAAAAAATGATATACTCTTAAAGTATACATTTTGATGAGTCTGGACTAAAGCATACATTGTAATACCATCACCACAATCAAGATACTAAACCTATGGATCACTTCCACAAATTTCCTTGTGTCGTTTTGTGTGTATGTGTTTTTGGGGTTTGAGGGGTTTTTTTTTTTTTGGTGAGAATATTTATCAAAATATTCTGTCCTCTTAATATATTTTAAATTGTACAGTATCATATCATTAATAATATGTAATACATTATTATATTACATAATTATCTAAATTCTTGTATAATAATTATACCACAGGTATTTAAAAAAGTAAAAATGACTGGGGAAAGCTGAACATTGAGTAGATGATATTGAAACTATTTTCAAATACATTGTGATAATGATATTACATTTAGGTTACAAAATAGAATCATTATCTTTCAGATATAAAAACTGAATTGTTTATGGATAGAATTATATGATGTTTGGGATCTGATTTAAAATATGCCAGGAGAGTAGAATAATGGGTGGTGGTATAAATGAATCAAGATTGGCCACATGATCACAACTGTCTAAATTGGATGAACAGTATAAGGTATTTTAATATGATAGTTAATTATTTTGAAATTTTCCATAATAAAAATTTTTAAATAATTTTTAAAAAATGATTATTAATAAGGTTGGATGGATTAAAAAATAACTATGAAAAGGTGGTAGGAGAAGAGAAATATCACATGACACAAATTCATACTTCATTAAGCAGCAAAATCATTTTAATATTTCTATCAAGCACAATAAATTAGTGCTACAAAAATGAATTATATATTTTTTATGGTGTCAAATTCAAATAAATCTGTTTGGTGATTTCATAACTAAACAAGCTCAATAAATATATTACATATGAATCTAGGCTTATGTTTTTTAATTACTTATTTTTATACAAGTAGCAATATACAAAATTATCATAAAAATAAAAAGCTACAGAAATTCACAGGGGTCATTGTGAGGCTCAAGTGATAATGTATGTAAAAATGCTTTGCAAATAATAGTACTCTGTTCCAAAATTTTTAAAAATGCACTGTGTAAGAGATTAAACTATCATAAAAATACATATTTTTTAAAGGAAGAAAATCAAATTATGAAAGTTTGATGGAAATTTGAAGTATAATACATTTTACAAGAGACCACTCTACCACATTATTCCATATACACGAAAGGAAACAGTGTGGTTTTTTTTTTTTCCCTCCTTTTCTTTGAACTTCTAGTTAACTAGGAATTTCAGTCTTAGAAGAGTCCAGCCAGGGGTCAGACTATCTTACATTTCAAAACTCCTTAAATATTTAACTTTTTCTAATCATTTTCTTTAAGACACCTAAAGAATAATGCAGATAAACTTTGATATTAATAGAATCCTTGAAATTACTAATATAAATCTCTTTTAAAATAGAGCACATTACAATGATATCAAATTCAGCACTGATACCTCTAAACCAAAACCATTAATTGAGAAGTTACTACATGCCAGGCCCTACTCATGATTCAGTGATAACCACTAGTGGGCTTCCCTGGTGGCTCAGATGGTAAAGAATCCGCCTGCAATATGGGAGACCTAGGTTCGAGCCCTGGGTTGGGAAGACCCCCTGGCGGAGGGCTTGGCAACCCACTCCAGTATTTTTGCCTGGAGAATCCCCATAGACAGAGGAGCCTGGTGAGCTACAGTCCATGAGGTCGCAAAGGGTCAGACACGACTGAGCAACTAAACACACAAGGCAGTAGCATTATTAACTTCATTCAGTAGATGAGGAAAATGAGGTACAGACCTGTTAATGAGGTAAATACAGTTTTTAAGAAAGAGAAAAGTCTTCCTTCTTCCATTTGTCCTACCAGCCCCCAAGCATACACATGGTATTTACAGCTCCTTGAGAACAAGGTTATTGTTTATCATCTTTGGACTCTCAGTATCTAGCATCTTGGCCTGTAAATACTGTCTGAATGAATCTTTTTAAGCTGTACAATCTACCCAATTTCAAACTTGAGTAAATAAAAAATTCATAACATTCTGTTTCCCCATGGATTACAAAAACATATGTATGTTAAACTCTGAAGTCAATTTAAATGCCTAGCCATTTAACAAAGATTTATGTCCAACTGAAACCTTTGCTTACCTGCATCATGAAGCGCGGTTCTTCCCTGCAGGTCTACATGTTCAGTGGGACAATTGTACTGTTAAAACACAGAAATGTAGTCATGTAAGGAAGTTTTATTTTCAAATTAAATATCATGATTCAAATGAACAGCTGTTATTTCATCTTAAAAATACTGCATTTATCAAAAACCCTAAAGAGTACTAGACAAGTCACAAATATTTTGACATGTGACAAATACAATAACATTATGCTATAAATTTAACAGTGTTCCAGCAAACAGGAAAATATACGGTACATTACAATAGCATGGAATATAGAAATGGCTATTGTTTGGGTTTTTTTTCTGTAATGGTTAAAACTTGAACAATTGAACCAGAAAAAAAAAAAACGAATGAGCTCTGCTGTGAAACTCAGTAGCAAACATGTTCAAAGAAACGTGTGACTAGACTCTTCAATTAAAAACTTAATCTAGCCCACTAGTTCATAGAACTTTGTGGTTGCCTGATTACAAGCTTAACTAATGATGCTATTATACAGTCTGACTTATTGGTGTTTATACAGAAACATATAGCTCCTACGCTGTGCCGCTTCATCTCAAGTCATGTACCAGACCACAGAAAATTCCAATCTCTAGCTAATGTCAACAGGAAGGTCAAGTCTTTGTTGTTTATTTTTAATACACTGAGTTATGCAATTCACTTCCCTCAGAGTTTTTGCTCTTTATTGTTCACATTCTTTCACAAACGATGGAAAAAATATTACATAAGCTAACAGTCAAAGCTAGCCTACGATTTTCTTTGCTCTCAAGTCCCAAAATGCATTGAAAACACATCTACTATTTGCAGTCAAAGTAATAAAGTCAAAGTATTAACCACTTTCACTACCTGTAGAAGTTTTTGTAGACACAGTGCATGCCCATACTTTGCAGCCAGGTGAAGAGCATTCCTTCCTAGAAAAGAGATAATTTTAAATATATGATAAGGGTTATTTTCTACACATGTGAATTCCCCTAAAAAATGTGATTGATTTTTCCAAAATCAGTTGACAGACGACTTCATTTATAGGCATGCTTTAAGTTTGAGCTTTATTTGCACTGAAGGAAGGAGGGCAAAAATCACTGAGATTTGTCACTAGGCAAAACATCCAAAGCAGAAAGAACACAGACAAAAACAAGAAAGACATATGTCGGAGTTGGAATCAGCACAATACATATATTAAAGTTTTATGCGTTCTGAAAAGGTACGCTAAGTCCAAAATTTCTAAAAATGAATATTCTGCATCAATGGAAAACACACACACTGCCCTCTCCCCCACAATACCTCAACTAATTAGAAACAAAGTTATGGCCTTCTCTCTGTAAATCACATTTAAGTCTGACTGAGAGCATTTTCAGTGGACAATGCTTGTCTTCTCTGTACTATGGAGGCAAACATACCTGCGGTATCACTGGTTGTAATATCAACTCCATGTATGAGGATGGCATTCAAACACTCAAGATTTCCCTTTGAGGCCACAACATGAAAGCTAAACAAAAAGAAAATTTTGTTATGCCATGGAAACTACCCAAGGTCAACTTTAATGTTACATTCAGCCATCTTATGCTCAATACTCCTATATACACACACGTACACATGTGCATTTTAAAGGCTACACTAAACACCTACATATTTAATACAAGAAAAAAAGAAACTTATTTCACATTACTGAAAAACTCATTTTAATCCATATTTATATCACTACGCCTATAGTTTATCTTTTCAATAACAGAGGCACTGGTGTTTAGACCTTAAATGCACTGAAAATTTTCTATCAGATTATTTTACTTAATTTCAAATATAGGAAATTGCCAAAACAAATGAAGATACCACAGAATGCTAAGGCCAAAGAGAGATCAAAACACTTATCCATTTCTTTAGAATTATCATATTAAAGCTGGCATAGAAAAGTTTGCAAAACAAGCTAAGCTATACTTGAAAGCCACAAAAATCTGGCATCATCTTCTTCCCCCAAAGTACTACCACATAATTATTCCTTTCACTCAAGACATCTGTGTGACTGGTTGAAATTTCACACAAACAGGCAGAATTGAACACGTTTTCTAATAAGGCAAGTAAAGCCTACTTAAAAACATAACTTTAAGTCATCAAGTATTCAAGATACAGGATAAAATATCCCAGTGTTTCTTTGATCATCTAATACTTTTCTTAATGAACAAACACAGAAATACTTTGTGCGCATTAAGAACTGATACTGTACATACAGTAGGACTTGTTGGCAAAGGACGTTGAACTCAGGCCATAAACAAGTACAGTAACCACTGTGAAGATGCCAGGAGATAAAGGCTCAGCAAGGTGCCTGGATGTAGACACACTCGGCCGCATACCCCAGAGTAGGGGTCTTCCCTCACCATACCACTTAAAAATTTTACATTTTCCCACTCCCTAAAACCTTAATACTCCTAGCTCCCTCATCCCTGCCTTCATTATTTTAAATGTAACTATACATTTTCTAGTACATATAAATTCAAATTTTATTTTCTTTATGGTCTATTGATCTCCTCTAAAAAAGCAGGGATTCTTGGCTGTTCTGCTTCCTATTATATTCCCAGAACCAAATAAAGTACCAGACAGATGTGTTGTTGTTTTTAGTCACTAAGTCGTGTCAGACTCTTTTGCGACCCCATGGACCGTAGCCCTGGCACCAGGCTCCTCTGTCCATGGGATTTACCAGGCAAGAATACTGGAGTAGGTTGCCATTTTCTTCTCTAAGGGATCTTTCCGACCAAGGGATCAAACCCGTGTCTTCGGCATTGGCAGGTGGGTTCTTTACCACTGAGCCACTTGGGAAGCCCACCAGACAGTGATAGACCCTCAAATATTGGAATAACTGAATGCTCAGAAACAGAATGTAGAGATACCTTGCAAATTCATTTTCAGATATTCAATTATGCCTCCATTAGCATTATGATGAATATAAATGCAAACTGGAGACCCAGCACTACTAAGTAAATCAGGTTTGTGTACAGTTTGAATGAGAGAGAGATACTTCTGATAAGAAGAATATACTGCTCTTAAAAGTCAGAAAAGTTCTCCTTATAGTAGAATGAAACTGCTATAAGGCTGAGGGTATCGATTCTTTCTACAGCACTGAAGTGGGGAATTATATTATGCAATGCACTGAGAACTTTTTGAGGAATGGTAATTTCCTTCATGCAAAAGTTTTTCATCTTCTAACAGCTTGGGAGATCTCATTCTTTGTCTACCTGTTTTCACTTCTTAGCTCACAAAATTTGAAAGACTTCTTTTCTCCAAAATAACTTAGCATTATACCGATGATGCACTACGAGGGCAGAAACAGGAGCAAATCGACAATGCATTATTAATATGGGTGTGCTATAGATAGTAGATGTGCTTCAGAAAGAAGATATATCCATCATTACACTGTATGCAGAGCTGCAAAGGAAATCTGGAAAACTGCTTTATAGAAATATGCTTTTTCAATTAAAAAATCAACTTTTTATTTTTAAAAACAAGACAAGTATTACTACTATAATAGGAGATCCAGGTAATTTAGACAGTCCCCACCTCTGGAGACAACCAGAAAAGCATACAAAATAAGAAATCTGCCTGAAGGTATCAGTGAGCTAACATGATAGTAAAAAATTACTAAGACAGTAGGTAGAAGCACAGAGGCCCAGAGGGTTGAACCTGGAATATCGGGCTACTTTTTCTCTAGGCGCATCTGCTGGTTAGAGAGAAAAAAACTGAGAGTTTAAACAGTCCTTTTGACAGCCTGAGGGGAAGGCGAGTCAGGAATTGGAACCCACAGCTCTCCAACAGGCAATAGGGATTCTAGGTGAACCTGCCCCATTTTGTATTGACAAGGACTACATCCCTGGGAAAGAGGTGACCAGGAATAAAATAGATTCTTGTAATGACTATCCAAGGCCTCAAATATTTCATTTTTGAAACCGTATAGAGATCAAGAGGGGCTTTGCTGATGGCTCAGACAGTAAAGAGTTTGTCTGCAATGCAGGAGACTGGGTTTTATCCCTGAGTCAGAAAGATCCCCTAGAGAAGAGATTGGCTACTCACTCCCATGTTCTTGCCTAGAGAATCCCATGGACAGATGAGCCTCGAGGGCTGCAGTCCATGGGGTTGCAAAGAGTCAGACATGATGGAGTGACACTTTCACTTCAGAGATCAAGAAGGACATGTTAATTTTGCCTTAAATTTCAAAAATTAAAAACCAAAAAAAAATTCATTCAAAATTAAACTATTTTTATAACTATAGAAAATATATTTGTAGTATGTCCTGTACTTGACTAAATATACAATGCTTTAAGAAACACTTTGTGTGTGAATAACAAAAGGAAAATATTTTATCCTATGAATCCTAGAAAGAATTCTAATTCTACATTCAATACCTCAAAAACTTACACTACTCAAATATGTCATAAACTAAAGCTCACAGTACATCATAAACTAAAGTTCACAGTTCATCATATTACATCAGATTTGCATAACTCTATTAATATAAGTAATTTCCCTCAAAATTGAACCTTAGATCAAAAAAGTCTGAACAAAATCTCAAGTAACCATTCATTCAAAACATTCAAAGCATGGGCCGACAAAACTGAAGAAATAAGGTTTCACTGAAGATTTTCATCACAAACAAGATCCTTTGAACTTTTAACATCATGGCACTTGGGGAAAAAAATAAAAACCAGTTTTGATATTAAATTGTTACTATTTATACTGTGAGCCCTATAAATGGGTTAAAATTTAGCAAAAGTAGAAGCAGGACTCAAAATAACTAGTTTCTGTAGCCATCAAATTGCCTACTTTACAAAACTGAAAAAGTACAAAAAATTGGGACTTGTTAAACTTCAATGCTCTTATAAAAACTTAAAGTCATGCTCTGCTATTTTTTACTATATTTATGTATCTAAGCATTCTAAGGTAGTGACTTACATCAAACATTAACTATTCACTTCCTAATATTCATTTCTATATTTAGTATCTGGTTTCTAGTATTCTAAAAAAACAAAAAACAAAAAAAACTCATGCAAGTAAAAGGCAGAGATGAATTTAAGGAAATGAGACTTTTCACCTCTAACTTTGGAAGGTTTCCCAGATAAGGTTTGAACTGCTGTATTTATAGAGGATAGTAAAGGTCCGTCTAGTCAAGGCTATGGTTTTTCCTGTGGTCATGTATGGATGTGAGAGTTGGACTGTGAAGAAGGCTGAGCGCCGAAGAATTGATGCTTTTGAACTGTGGTGTTGGAGAAGACTCTTGAGAGTCCCTTGGACTGCAAGGAGATCCAACCAGTCCACTCTGAAGGAGATCAGTCCTGAGTGTTCTTTGGAAGGACTGATGCTAAAGCTGAAACTCCAGTATTTTGGCCACCTCATGCCAAGAATTGACTCATTGGAAAAGACTCTGATGCTGGGAGGGATTGGGGGCAGGAGGAGAAGGGGACAACAGAGGATGAGATGGCTGGATGGTATCACGGACTCAATGGACGTTGAGTCTGAGTGAGCTCCGGGGGTTGGTGATGGACAGGGAGGCCTGGCATGCTGCGATTCATGGAATCACAAAGAGTTGGACATGACTGAGCAACTGAACTGAACTAAACAGAATCTAGATCTACCCTTTAACCCAACTGCTCCCTATCCTCAATATGAAGGGAAATGATGGAGACTAGGAAGAGGTAGGAGAAAAGATACCTGGTTTATAAGCATATAGACAAACCAGTAGCCTTCAGTAACACAAAACAAAAGGGCAGGATCACTCCCTATATCTCCCTAAGTCACACTAGTTATTCTGCCTCTCTATTGTCCTAGACATCTTCATTTAAATTAATTACCCCAATACAAAAATGGATTGGGGTTAAGGGGGAAAGGTAATATAATTTATAGAACTCTCCAAAATAGAAAACTTGGGTTTATATCCCAGACTGTGACTTTTAATGAGACTAGACACCAAGTTATTTAACCTCTGTAAACTTCTTCCTGCTTCTTTCAGAGGGCCACTGTGAGGATCAAACATGATAAGGAGTATTAAAAAAAAGCTCATAAACAAAATTGCACAGAATAACCCAGGCTGTGATTTCCATAGGGCCCAAACAACTAGACCACTGGGTAGTATTCTAGTATTCTCTCTCTCACTTTGAAAATCTTTCCTATTGAGGACAATTATTAGTCCAAATTGATGAAAGTCATGCCTGAAAGATTTTAGAGTGTGGGTTTTGATAAAGGCTTTTAAAATTACATGTTGATAACCATAATTCACAAATTTCATTTGTATGCCAAGGGTGTACCCTTGAGAGAATCACCACCGGTAATACTCACGCAGATCTGCCTTCTACATCTAGCTTGCCTGGATTTACTCCCTTTTTAGCAAGGATTGAGGTCACTTTTTCTACATCTCCCCTTTCTGCTGCTTTCATCAATCGGTCATCGTATTTGTTCCAATCTGCTGCTTGCTACAATAAAGGAAAAGAAAGTAAACATAGCATACTATATACTATATTAGTAAGGCTCTCCAAAGAAGGGGAAACAAGACAAGGGAAAACAGCACTGTCTAATACATCATTCAGTTGTCAAATGTATCTCAAATTCCTTTCTCCTCACTATTCTAACCTGATGAAAAGAGCCTTTCCAAAACACAATATACAAGAAATATTTTATATATTGATATATTTGAGAAAAAGGGGATTTATTGTGGTTTCTGCCCTGTTTTCTTTGCCTTCGGAGCAAAGAAAGGAAAGGAATTAACTGTTGAATACCTACCATGTACCAGGTAAAAATTACTGGAACAACCCTAGTAAACTAGATTTATCATCTCCATTTAACAGATGCGAAAAATCAAGGCTCCAGGGATATTAAATGACGTAAGAGGCCAAGCCCAATTCTGACTTCTCATGACTTCCCAAAGCAATGTACTGTTTTCCTATTCTGTAATTCATGCTTTTGAAATTGGCTCTAGTTACCTATCGCCCAAGACCTTTAGCGGCAATGGAATTCTGTACACACTTAAGAACACCCACCTTCTTCCCCCAGCATCACTTGCTTAAAAGGTACTACTGGAAATATAATTATAGAAGCAAATTGTACACACAAACATGCAATTAAAAAAGCAATCCATTATGCTTATATATTAGGATAAAAATAAACATCTACATAGAAAAAATTTTTTTTAAACTTTAAACATATTAACTACTGAAAAATCCTAAAATTATAGGATCAGAGATGACTTTCATTTTCTGGCTTCTTTACATTCAACATATACTGCTTTTTATAAAAAAAAAAAAAAAAAGATGTTTGATTTCAACAAAAACAGTGCATATATATTTCAAAGGAACATTAAAGGCAATTTTTTTAATAAAAAAACATATCAAAAGATATACATTTTAATTATATCAAGGTTATCAAGTTTTAAATAGAGAAAATACATTCAAGATATTCGATATTTTGAAGCCAATAACTTTAACATTTTCTTAGTAAGTAGAAATGTATTACTCAAAACTAAAATATACATTATTTAAACAAGTAAGGTTTTAGCCTTTTAAAATTCTGTACAGTAAACTTATTGCTAAATTCTTCTTTGCTAAGTTCAATATTATTTTTAGAACAAAAAATAATGTACATATTTTTCACTTAACTTACAAAGCAATTCCTATGTCCACAAATACAACAACAAATTTCTGGAGGAAAAAAATGAATCACTTTATATAAAGCATATCCTCTAAATGTTTGATCAATAGGATTATTTTATATCTACTCTCCTCTAAAACAAAACAAAAAAGTAACCAATTTTCTAGCTAAATAAGTAATGTATTCATTAAATACTTGAAGTGAAAAATATAAAAACTGAATATGAAAAAAGACAGATATATTAAAATTTTAACCCACCAATGAAATGTAACATTTCAATGGAATCTGGTTCAAGTATCTACACAGACTTCAAATTGTTGTCTGCAGTCAAATTTGGAGATGAACTACTTCCTTCTAACTTAAAAAGTTCAAACTATCAACTATGGTATGAGTCCTATGAGCCCTACTTACTGCCTCAGTCTAAACAACATTTTCAGCTTCCCCTTTCTTTAGCTTTAAAACAAAACAGTCAGTGTACTGGCTCTAATTTGGGGAGTGGTAGTAGATGTAGGCTTTGTGTTTTCAAATGCCTAAGGGATTAAGTCACGTTTAGCACACAAACACTTGCTCTAAATGATTAGTTTACTCTTGCAGTTAGAACAATCTCAATTTTATTTCCAAGTAAACTAGCCGGTAGAGAAAGGAGCTATTTAAAACACTAGAACAATTGCAAAATCCCAAAGTAAGGCTCTTTAA
The DNA here is from genome assembly GCA_006408695.1 of Aepyceros melampus. Taxonomy (NCBI): domain Eukaryota; kingdom Metazoa; phylum Chordata; class Mammalia; order Artiodactyla; family Bovidae; genus Aepyceros; species Aepyceros melampus. Next base: position 228,286 of record SJXQ01000528.1, on the reverse strand, counting down.
AAGATAACTAAATGAGATTAAAGTCTGGTATTAATCCTGTGATTTTCAGTTCTTCTCCGCCAAGCACTTTGGTCCACTGTCAGTTAACAGAAATACTGCTCAATTACTAAAATTCTATTATGAGCTTTTTAAATCCAGAAAAAGAAACAAGCACTTTTGTTTTCGATCACTAGCTCCAGTCTGCTAATCAAATAAACCAGAGAGAACAGAATAAGACAAAGAAACCAAATTTTTTTAAAAAGTAGTACATTTTAAAAGAATACAGTTCAGAAAGCCTGGCCAAGACTTTTGTTTCACTGACTACAGGGATACCTACTCTGTTCTTAGGAGCACAAGAAAACCAACAGCTCATCATAGACAGGATTTAGTTTCTTGTTGCTAACAGCAAATTAGATCGCATTAAGTTACAAATCACTGTGGCTCACAAAGCGAGCCCTCAGAGAAACTCCTCTAACTAGTGACTCAGTCCTCCTTAGAACTCTTCCTGTCCAGCGGGCTTCATGCTGCACTACACTTAGCTTGGATCTCTAAGGATATTTTCTTCGGATATGTCTTCGGAATCCTTCTCCGCCTTCATAACGCTGGAAAATTATCTTCCTTGCAGCGGCAGCACTTGATTGAGAGCAGCCCCAAATCAGTACTGTAACTCCTCCTATTTGTTATTCTTTAGAAGCTGTCTTTCACTGCCTTCCCTTTTCGGGGACTCCACTGGAAAGCTTGAACAGCACTCTACATCCTGCCGCCTCAACACTGCGGCACAGACCAGCGTCTGTGCACAATGAAGCTGTCCACATCCGAATCATCCCGTAAACTGTGTGTGGACCGTCTCCCATTGGTCAGGATCTATTTTAGATTCCATAGGCCTTGACAGCTGAGTGATAGATAGAGAAGAGCAGCTAAGAATATGCTGTAAATGCATGCTTCTCCTCTGAGTAATAAACCTAAGGTCTGCAAGGGAAAAATGACTCAAACACATTGTAAAACATGCTTTTTATATCAAAGCAACTTGCGTGACATTACAACGATATTGTTAACAGACAAATTTGGTTATTCCCACAAAAAAAAAAAATTAAACCCGTTTCAGTCTTAGGATTGTCTAAACAAAGTTATAATAACCTTGATAAACAGAATATAAAATTCTATTTTGGGCAAATAAAATCACACTTTAATTTAAGGAAACACACACACAAAGAAACATTTTCAGATTTTTCTCCATTTTCCTTGTACCCCTCTCAGACTCGTTCTGCATGCAACCAGGTTTCAGTTTACAACTGCTGCCAGTCTGTCTCCTAAAATGTTAAATGAGAAGAGCGAGGCACTGCCAAGACATTAAATCGTCTGCATTATGATGAATACTTTTCAACAAATTTTAAATTTAACTCACTGCTCTTAATTTCCAAGTTTAGCACCCTGCCTGATATAGCAAGTAAATATTTTATCAGTGGAAAATCAAATTATCTGGATTCAGGGATTTTAAAAAACAAATAAGATGATTAAATATTAAAGGCAGCAAATGCATATTAATCACTGAGCTAGACTGTAAATAAAGCTCCACTTGGGGACAGAGTAAACGACCTCTCCATGCTCTCCTCTGGGATGTTTCACCTGCTGGTACTACAACACCCCTTACATTACCAAGGACGGGGACAAACTTCCACAACTCCAGGGATTTTCTCTGTTCTAGTTCCCGCATTAGCACAAGAATAGTTTACACTGCCTCCAAAAAGTCAGATTTGAGAAAACCATTTCACAGGAATGAAAAACAGCCCAACACAACTGTTTATAGGAAGGAGGTAAGGGCTATACTACAGATCATGCCGCCAGCTAAATTCTGTTATGAATATCATCAAGAAATCCATTTCCTACTATGCTAAATATTAGGTATATAATTATATAATTATAAGATACATAAGATCATATACCATAATGTATTTTTGAAACAACTTTTTTTCCCCCCCAAATCACGTTAGACATCACAACGGATTCTTGGCTGGACCCAGAGACTCTGCCCACTCCATTTCACCCTTCTTCAGAGGAAATCTGGGTGGGATAGAACTCAGGCCCTGTCCTTTGGTTAACAAAGCAAGCACATCCTTTCTAGAAATAGGACAGCAAACGCAAAGCAAAGAAAAAGAAAGGAGGAAACCTGCAAGGAGTAATAAAAGCCATATATGGAGCTGTCTTATGGAATAACTAAGGCTCAGGAGACAAGGCATACGGACCCTCCTATACTGTGGATATCCTGAACCTCCTCTGTTTCTCAATCTCCTTTTCCTACACTCTCTCTCTCTCCTTCTCAGCTATTTCCCAAGAGCGCAAGACAAATTCCCACCTCTGCTGTCCCCTGTGCCAATAAGGTTCTTCCCTTACCTTCATTCTAGCTCTTAAATGTCACTTCCTCAGAGAACTTCTCAAACACTGCATCCACAGCACTAGCCCTATGCTGCCCGTGCCGCTCTTGATCTTTCTGCCCTGTTTCATCCATCTTCACAGTACTTATCAGTATCTGCCAGTATATCATATGTTGACCCTTTTATTAGCCTACTTCCTATTTCTGGTATTTACTTCAAAACTAATCAAAATAATCAGGGGGAGAGACTGAATTCAATAGCACATGAAAGGATTATACACCATGACGCCACATACACCAGTGCAGAGACACGGGTTCAATCCCTGGTCTGGAAAACCCCACACGGCCATGGAGCAGCTAAGCCTATGTGCCACCACTGTTGAGCGCATGCTCCAGAGCCCAGGAGCCACCACTACTGAAGCCTGCATGCCCGTACACCACAAGGGAAGCCACGGCAATGAGAAGCCCTTGCACTGCAACTCGAGAAAAGCCCAGGCAGCAAGGGAGACCCAGCAAAGCCAAAAATACAAATCATAAAAAAGAACAAGATTACTTCAACATAATAACAGTTATATGTGAAAAGCACATAGGTATCATCATATCCCATGGTGAAACACTTCCTCTACGATCAGGAACAAAATAAGGATGCTCACTCTCACTATTTTTATTCAACAAAGTATTAGAAGTTCTAGCCAGAACAATTAGACAAGAAAAGGAAATAAAAGGCATTCAAATTGGAAAGGGAGAAGTAAAATCATAGCTGTTTGCAGATGACATGATGGTATATGTTGTTCTTTGTTGATTAGCTGTTAAGTTATATCCAACTCTTTTGCAACCCCATGGACTGTAGACTGCCAGGCTCCTCTGTCCATGGGATTTCCCAGGAACGAATACTGGAGTGGGTTGCCATTTCCTTCTCCAGGGGATTTTCCTGACTAAGGATCAGACCCATGTCTTCTGTGTTGGCAGGCAGATTCTTTATCACTGAGCCACCTGGGAACTTGACGTAATCTGCAGAAAATCCTAAAAATTCCACAAGAATAAAAAATTTAGATCTAATCAATGAATCCAACACAATTACAGGATACAAAAGCAACACACAATTATGCTTCTATATACACTAACAAGGAGTAATCCAGAAACGAAACTAAGAAAACAATTACAATAGCATCAAAAATAATAAATAATTAGGACTAAACCAATAAAGTGAAAGACTTGTATACCAAAAACATTGTTGAAAGAAATTAGAGAAAATAACAAATAAATGGAAAGACAGTTCATGTTAGATTGGAGATTTACTATCATTAATGTCAATACTATTCAAAGCAATTCACAGATTCAATACAATCTCTATAAAATTCCAAAGGCTTTTTTTTTTTCCAGAAATAGAAAAATTCACCTTAAAATTCATATTGACTTTCAAGGGAACCCAAATAGCCAAATAATCTTGAAAAAGAAAAAGTTTGAGGTCTCACATGTTCTGATTTCAAAACATGTTACAAGGTTACAGTAATCAAAACAGTATGGTACTGTCATGAAAACAGATACATAGCTCATTGGGCTTCCCTGGTGGCTCAGACAGTCAAGAATCTGCCTGCAGTGCAGGAGACCTGGGTATGATCCCTGGGTTGGGAAGATCCCCTTGAGGAGGACATGGCAACCCACCCTAGTATTCTTGCCTGGAGAATCCCCATGAACAGAGAAGCCTGGTGGGCTACAGTCCATGAGGTTGCCAAGAGTTGGACACAATTGAGCGACTAAGCACACACACAGCACAGATCTATGAAATAGAATAAAGAACCAGAAATAAACCCTAATATCTAAGGTCAAATGATCTTCAACAAGGGTTTAAGACCAGTTGATGGTGAAAGGACAGTCTCTTCAACAATTTCCGTTGAGAAAACTGGATATCCACATGCAAAAGAATAAAGATGGACCCTTACCTTACACCATATAGAAAACTTAATTCAAAATGATTAAAGACTAAATTTAAAGACCTAAATTTAACATTCAAATATAAAACTCCTAAAAGAAAATACAGGGGAAAGCTTTATGACTTTGGATTTAACAGTAATTTCTTATAAGCACAGGCAACAAAAGCAAAACTGAAACAACATCCAACCTAAAAACTCCTGTATGAAAGACAAAGAATGAGAAAATATTTCCAAATCATGTATCTGATAAGCAGTTAACAAGACTATATAAAGAATTGTAACTCAATTATAAAGAAACAGATAACTCAATTAAAAATGGGCAAAGGACTTAAATAGACCTTTCTCCAAAGATGATATATGAATGACCAATAAGCATATAAAAAGATGTTAAACATCTTTAAATTAGAAATACAAATCAAATCATAATAAGATATCACTTCACCCCATTGGGATGGCTACTATCAAAAAACTAGAAAATGATACGTGCTGCTAAGGATGTGGAGAAATCTGAACCCTTCCCGCAGTTGGTGGGAATGAACACGGTGCAACCACTACAGAAAACAAGATGCAGATTCCTCAAAAAATTAAAAATGCAACTACCACACACTCCACTAATCCTTTTTCTGGGTACATATCTGAATGGATTGAAAGTAGAGTCTCAAAGAGGTATCTGCACGCCCACGTTCACCGCAGCATTATTCACAATACCAAGGGGCAAACCACCCAAATGTCCATTGGTGGATGAACTGATAAACAAAATGTGCTATATACATGCAATGGAGTAGGAATCAGGCATAAAAAGTAAGGAAATTCTTCACATGTTACACCACAGATGAATCTTGACATTATGCTAAGTGAAATAAACTTCAGCCCTCCAAAGACAAATACTCTATGATTCCACTTATGAGGTATCCAAAGTGGTCAAATTCAGAGAAACAAAACATAGAATGGATTTGGGGAAAGAGGGAAATAGGGAGTTGTTATTTAATGGATATAATTTAGCATTTCAGATTTATAAGATGAAAATTTTCTGATGATAATTTGCACAACAGTGTGAATACGCTTAACACTACTGAAATGTTCACTTAAAAACGGTTAAGATGGTAAACTGTGCTTTTTACCACAATTAAAAATAAAACAAAAGAAATGCAGTCTCACAATATCATTAGCATGATTTACATTAATTAATAAACTTTTAAAAACAAAATTAAGAGGGTGAAGATATAGATGAAATGAGATTGACCACAGGCCAATAACTGTTAAAGCTGAGTTGTAGGTTCATCAGGGGTTCACTATGCTAAACTATTCTCTCAACTTCTGTTTCATGCACTTTTAACACTTGGTCCAATAAATTTGGTTGATGTATAAATTTTTAAACCATATTACATGCCTCTTACCAAGGCCCTTCACTGATTCATTAATTTGGCAGGAAACACAGTATAGCCTTTCCACTCAGTCCTCTCTGATTAAAATAAAGCCATTTTCATTCACAGCCATATACTTACAAGATGAGTCCTGTGCTACTGAATGAAAGCATTCTGAAAAGAAGCAGTATTTTTTTTTAAGCAGTAAGTGTTTACCACATATTATAATAAATATGTTTCTGTACTTCAGTACTGTACTGTTTGAAAAGAAGTTATTCATTAAACTCAGAATGTACCAAGCCAACACATCTATGGTAAGAATCAAAATACAGTTGTTTCTAGAGAATAAATAAAACATTCTAACACAAAGATTCTAGGTAGACCTAAATAGATGATACCTTTAAACACTAAATCACCATAAAATCACTTAAAAGTCTCAACAGTGATTTCTTCATACTAGCATCAACTGCAAATTCATAACTTTTCAGAAATTAAACGAAATTTTTAAAATGTTTAAGTAATACATTGCTAACGTAGAAAATTTGTAATACATTTAACTTTACATATAAAAATAGAAATTCCACCACACAGAAAAAAAATTACTAAAAATTTTGTATACTAACCTCTAATTTCTTCTCTGTTAAAAGGTCTAGTCAAGATTTTTAAACATAAATGAGTCCAACAGTTGCTTCATTTATTCAATATTTAGGATAGGTCTCTTGAGAAGAACTTTATAGAAGCAAATAAGCAAGTAGACTTTAAAATATATGCAAATTTATATAAAGTATTTATATATTTAAGGGGTAGACTCAATAGGTCACAGGTAATATTATTTAAAGGCCAGTTTTAGCCTAAAGGCCATTTTAGATGCATTATCCAAAAGAGAAACACAGAAAACTTTCACAGATTACCACAAAACTTTCATAGAAAACTGCTTAAAACCAAGAAAAAGTCATGCTAAACAAAAGCTAATTCACAGTTGTTCATCATTTTAGTGTCGCAGACCCCTTCAAGAATCAGATGAAAGGAATGGACGCTCTTTTTAAACATATATACAAACACATAATCAAAATGATTTACATTTATTTTTGGAAGATCACTGATCTCTCTACAAATATGGAACCATGAACTCCAAGTCAAAAACTGCTAACACAGATAAGGAAAAGCAGCAAAGGAGTTTTGTCTTTTGTTTCTAAAATATTGAATAACTGTCAGAAGATGGGATAATTTATTTTGTTCAGTAAAAATTTACCAAGCATTATGTGTAAAGGGATATATTTAAATACTAGATGCAGGATTTAAATATACGTTATCATTTGGTATGTGCTATGCCACAAGCCAGGGGCAGGATATAAAACAGGGAACAAAGCTTATGTGAGACCTGGCCTCAGGCAATTCACAGGAATAAAACCCAGGGATTTTCTTCAATTGCTCTCACAGTATGAAAAAGACAGACACATATGTAAACATGTGAATAATCATAATACACTGCTATGTTCTATGCTCAGATGCTCAGTTGTGTCTGACTCTTTATGACCCCATGGACTGCTGCCTGCCAGGTTCCTCTGTCTATGCGATTCTCCCAGCAGGAATACTGGAGTGGGGTGTTCATACACTGCTGTAATACTACATTAATTACATGGAAGGTATAGAAGTAGTTCAAAAGAGAGAAAATCAGAAAAAAAAAACTGTAGAAAAAAAAGTATATAGTTTAGTAAACTATCTACTAAATGATGAGTAGGGAGACAAGATCAGAGGCTGAACTCGGGATCTAACAAGATGGCTGGGCTGCCCCACAAGATTATCAAGGAAACCCAGCATCTGCTGGCAGAACCAGTTCCTGGCATAAAGCAGAACCAGATGAAAGCAATGCCCGTTATTTTCATGTGGTCGCTGCTGGCCCACAGGATTCCCTCTTTGAGGGAGGGACTTTTAAACTTGAACTATTCCTTCCAGAAGAATACCCAATGACAGCACCTAAAGTACGTTTTATAACCAAAATTTATCATCCTAATGTAGACAAGCTGGGAAGAATATGTTTAGATATTTTGAATCGGTGGTCCCCAACACTGCAGATATGAACAGTTCTGCCATGGATCCTGGCTTTGTTAAGTGCTTCCAAACCAGATAATCCATTAGCAAACGTATTAGAGCAGTGGAAGGCCAACGAAGCCCAAGCCACAGAAACAGCTAGAGCACGGACTAGGCTATATGCCATGAATAATATTTACATTGATCCGATCATCAAGTCTGCATGACTTCTGTTCTGCCAAGACTTCTTCCTTTTTTGTTTGTATTTAATGGACACAGTCTTAAAAACATTACAGAATAAAAGCCTAGACAGCTCCAGTCCTTTGGTGATTAAATACACATTAGCAAGTCTATGTCTTGCCCTGATTCAGTGTTGTAAAGCCTGAGCAAAGGCTACAAGTATTATCTGGATGTTGTGAAACATTCAAAAGCAGTGATCCCTCGCTTTTACTCATTTTCCCCATCATGGTTTAAATAGAAAGCACTGTGAATAAAAGTGGTTGTCAGGGTTACCAGCAGGGGTGTGGGTGTTATACTTTTATTTTTTTTGGTGGGGGAGAAGGTAGTTTTAGTTTATTTTATGAGTTCCTTTCTTCCGTCTTAATGGTGATCTAACTGCATTGGGTAAAAACAGCTAGCCAGTTTTTTAGAATATGCTCTCCAGCCAAGTCTAACTTTATTTAGACACTGTAGATGGACAAGCTCTATCTTTGAACCAAAATGGAAACATTAAACAAATACTACAGCCCTTATTAGTAACACTGTGACCCTCCTGTCAAGTGTAGAATTCTCCCTTCAAGAAAAACCTTGTGATCATTTTGTGTGGCTTGTCTGGAAACTTTTGTAAATCTTATGTTTTAGTAAAATATTTTCTGTTATTCTAAAAAAATAAAAAAAAATTTTTTAGAAAGATGAGTAGAAAAATCACCAGGTTTGAAATAACACCACAAATCAGGAAACTAAACATAGCTTGTAGACAAAGCACTTCATCATATTGTAATTAAAAAATCTGTTCACATATAACTGCCATATACACATCTGCAACCCAGGCTTCCCTAAGCTTCAGGCTCACGTATTCAAATATCTTCTTGACAATTCCTCCTCAGTGTCTTAAAAGTACCTCCATGTTTCAAACATAAACATGTTCTTCCTCCTGAAACTTGATCTTACTCTAACTTTCACTAGCAAAGTAAATGATACTATCATCCATCTTGTTGTACAAGACAGAAATCCAGAGATGAGTCTTGACACCAGACCCTCTTTGTTCCCCTGGCACCAAATCTCAGAGACTTTACCTCCCCATTATTCAAATCCAACTGCTCATCTCCATGTCTATCAACATCACCCTACTTCAAGTTAGCACCATCCTTCACCAGGATTACTGCATTAATTTCCTAAAGAGTCTGTCCAGATTCATTCTAGCCCCTTCCCTTGTATTCTCCACACTGTAGCCAAAGTGATTTTCAGAATGCAAACCAAATCACACCACCACCACTCTCTTTCAAACACCCTCTGCCACCTCACTTAAAATCTTTCAGTAGTTTCCTATTCTTGGAGGAGAAAAACAAATTCCTTCATGACGTCTTGCTGTTGTTCAGTTGCTTCGACATGTCCAACTCTTTGCAACCTCATGGACTGTAGCACACCAGGCTATGCTCATGATGTCTACAAATCCCTAAATAGTGATATCCCCACTACCTCCTTCAGCCTCCTCATATTGAAATGCTAATTGATTCTTATATTATATATGCAGAAACTGAGTCACTGGGAGATTATGGGATTTTGTATAACGCAATTGCCATTAGCTGCAGAATGATTAGAGAATTCTTTTGTTAGACTTGTCCAGTGGGTTCTACTAATTAAGAAATTTCAACTTCTCAAATCATCTGAAAATAAATCTTTGATGTAAAAATGCAAGCCCTCTTTAAAAAATTTAAGCCTCAGAAACTTAGATGTCCTTTACATCAAAAATAAATAAATAAATAAAAACTTCCATATTTGCATATACAAACTTTAATGAAGCACCTATATGTCAGGCATGGCACCAGAGATACAGAAGTGAGTAAGACAGCCAAAATCTCTTTTTTAAAACCACTTTATTAAAGTATAATTGACATGTAAAAAGCAGTACGTATTTAAAGTACATAACTCAATGAGTTAAGGCTTCCACAGTACCCTACAATTATCACCATTCTCATTACTAAACCCAAGACAAGCCCCGCCACAACTGAAAATGGGGCAAACAGCAGAAAGCAAAGCTCATGAAGCATAAACATTCCTTGAAGATTAGGCTGCACAATTAAGGACTGTTCTACAGTTCACTGGATTGATGATGGTTAGAAATATTTCCCCCATTCCATTTAGTCCAAAGGTTATTTACTCTTCTTTCTTATATAACAGCAAGTTAGATCTTACATAACAGAAAAAGAAAAAAAAAGAGAGAACATTAAAATAAAACAGGAAAACAAAAGTCGTGCACCCAAGTGTCTTCCTCCTAGATGCCAGGCTCTCTTCCCTTTCTGATTTTTCCTTTTCCTTATTTAATTAGGCCCCATTTTATCTACGCAAGTCTTCCACTATGTGATCTGAAAGCACTGTTTAGTCAGGACTCACTGGAACAATTAGAGGAAGGGGAAAATTTATCCTGTCAACCATTTTTCTGACCAAGACATTAACAGGCTAAATCCTGCTTTACTGAATTTCTCTACATAAAAATGTCAAGAAAAAACAACAATAATTATTATTATTACTTAAATAACAAATCTAACATCTTAAATACTGAAGGTGCTATAAAATTTTTAAAATAAATAAATAAAATAACTTTAAACAAACGACAGTCTAAAAGACTCAGCACTGCCTTGATAAGATGTCCTGCCCACTCCGTTTGAGTCTATTCTAGTCTGTCGTATAAATACCAGACTGTCTACCACTAACTATTGCAGGTATTTGCTCCTTTATTAGAGCTGTCTAGGGGCCCAAAAGAGGTTGTTTAAAATAGATAGGAAATTGCCTCTCCAATTTTAATAAGTATCATTTTTTTCATACTATTGCGTATTTCACCCTTCCTGTTTTATTTTAACATTCTTCTGGTAACAGAAGAAGCATCAAATTCTAAAGTAAATATATACATAGATCTTGAACACAACAAATCATAAATGTGTATCATACAATAACAGAGCCTTAGGCTGGATATATAAGATCTTATCTAAGATTCCCTTTAAAACGCTAAGCAATTGGTTATTCAGGAGAAAAATTTCTCCCGAAAAAATTTTAGAGAAAAATGTATTCAAATTAGTTCTTTAAACATCTAAGTGTCATGAGTGAATTTTTTTCAGTATAAAGGTAAAAACCAAGAAGGGTCTATTATGCCTCCTACCCTACCTTACACACACTAATGAACACAGTAATAACTTCTGGTAAGTTTTAACAAACATTTCTGCTAATGTCTGAAAACAGGACAGATTTAGGAAACATTCTATGTTTATTCTTGACAAAGTAAAAAGCAAAACAGATACACTTATAAAAGAGCCTCTGATGGTACTTGACTACAGTGAAAAATAAGAGATATTTTTGTTTCTTTGGTTTTCTATTTATTCTTGGCTTTGCAGAGAAACAGCTAAATAAAAATATGTTTGCTAGGACTAAAAAGACCCTTTGAGAATTAAACTGATAATAAATCCTACCCTACTAGCTAGTATTTTTAAAATTGAAAGTTGGAAATACAAAGATATGTAGACAGAGGGTCATAAGAAAATACATATTTTTACAAACACATTAGAAGTTAACTGCTTTTCTTTTTAATTATGAAAAAGATAATAGTTCTACACATATGCCTAACTCTTCCTACACAGTTATTTTACACAGGATTTGCTCCCAATGAGTCTTAATGTTTCTCCTCATTAAAAATACATGACGAAATTAATAATGAGGAAAAATGAATACTCTGATGCTATTTAAGTAAATAATAATAAAATTCTTTAAGAAATACTTCTAAGTGTTTTATATACATAATTGTTACACTATAAGAAAAACTCTCTAAATCACATTGTTATTTCTACTTTCCAAACAGGGCATAAAGGAACTAAGCCACTGATGGTGTTAGATTGGGCAGCTACTATTAATTCCCTCCTCTCCTGTAAACCCATCCTTTGCAATATGACTTTGCCATGATTCTCATTAAAAGATGGCATTTATTTCCTCACCCTTAAATCTGGGCTGGACTTGACAAGTTGAACTGTGACAGAAGCGATCTTGTAGAACTTTGTGTTTTTTTTTGTTTTTTTTTCTTTAATTAATTTTTATTTTTTAGTTTGTTTTGCTTTACAATACTGTATTCATTTTGCTACACATCGACATGAATCAGCCACGAGTGTACATGAACTCCCAATCCCGACTCCCTCCCCCCACCTCCCGCCCCACACCCTCTCTCTGGAATATCCCTGTGCATCAGTCCCAAGCATCCTGCATCCTGCATCAAACCTGGCCTGGTGATTCGTTTCACTTATGATATCACACATGTTACACTGCCACTCTGCCAACCCATCCCACACTCTCCCTCTCCCACATAGTCCAAAAGGCCGTTCTATACATTTGTGTCTCTTTTACTGTCTTGCGTACAGGTTTATCATTACCATCATTGAATCTAAGTCTCAAGAGACCTTGCAGCTTCCCCTCTGGGGCTGCTGCTGACACAGTGCAAGCAAGCGAGCATCCTAGAGCATCAGAGATCTTGAGAGAAAGAGCCCAACCACCCAGTCATGCAATCTAGCAAAAACTGCCAGACACATCAGCGTGGCCAACTTAGACCACCCAGCCTTAGAGGCACTACCAAATGACTTGGCAGCCACATGAGTAATCCCAGACAAGACCAGTGGAACTACCAAGCAGCAGAACCCAGCCCAAACTGCTGACCTATGGAGTCAGCAGCAAGTAAAGAGCTGTTGTTTTAAACCACTGCATTTAAACCAAGAGCTGTCTGAATCCAGGGCCTAGACTCTCTCTACCTACTAAAGCTGCAATTTATTATTTGGTTGGGAAACAAATGCATCTTGTAGTCTGATTCCATTTTACAGATAAAGGAGCAAATTTTAAAATAGCTTACTTTTTTTTTAATCCATTATCTAAAAAAAGGGGGATGAGCTGGGTATAGAAATATACCTTTTTACCATCTTAAAAGAAGGTAAATAGATACAAACAATGAATTCTGCAACTGTAATAATATGAGCTGACCAAATTTTGTACAAAAAGTACTTTCTCTTCATTCCCAAAGATACACGTGTTCATTTAAAAACTAATAGCATTCATATATATTTTATCCATAAAAACTGAATTCAGCAAATGATCTAAGTGAAAATTTGAACGCTATGCAATGAAAAGTTAAGAAATAATTAAATTTTATGAAACTAGTAAAATCTGTGGCTTTCAACAACAAAACATTGCTACTGTAATGTTTAATAAGTATACATTCATACTTGAATGGAAATATTGAACTCAGAATGAACCAAAACAGAGCAAGAACCACAAGCTGCATTTCTATGTATTCTTTTTTTTTAATTGGAGGTTAATTACTTTACAATATTGTATTGGTTTTGCCATACATTAACATGAATCTGCCACAGGTATACACATGTTCCCCATCCTGAACCCCCCTCCCTCCTCCCTCCCCATACCATTCCTCTGGGTCGTCTCAATGCACCAGCCCCAAGCATCCAGTATCATGCATCGAACCTGGACTGGCTATTCACTTCATATATTATATTATACATGTTTCAATGCCATTCTCCCACATCATCCCACCCTCGCCCTCTCCCACAGAGTCCAAAAGATTGTTCTATACATCTGTGTCTCTTTTGCTGTCTTGCATACAGGGTTATTGTTACCTTCGTTCTAAATTCCATATATATGCGTTAGTATACTGTATTGGTGTTTTTCTTTCTGGCTTGCTTCACTCTGTATAATAGGCTCCAGTTTCATCCACCTCATTAGAATTGATTCAAATGTATTCTTTTTAATGGCTGAGTAATACTCCATCGTGTATATGTACCACAGCTTTCTTATCCATTCATCTGCTGATGGACATCTAGGTTGCTTCCATGTCCTGGCTATTAGCAACTCCTGTAGCTCAATTCCAGAAAAATAAATGACCCAATCAAAAAATGGGTCAAAGAAGACCGTTCTATACATCTGTGTCTCTTTTGCTGTCTTGCATACAGGGTTATTGTTACCTTCGTTCTAAATTCCATATATATGCGTTAGTATACTGTATTGGTGTTTTTCTTTCTGGCTTGCTTCACTCTGTATAATAGGCTCCAGTTTCATCCACCTCATTAGAATTGATTCAAATGTATTCTTTTTAATGGCTGAGTAATACTCCATCGTGTATATGTACCACAGCTTTCTTATCCATTCATCTGCTGATGGACATCTAGGTTGCTTCCATGTCCTGGCTATTAGCAACTCCTGTAGCTCAATTCCAGAAAAATAAATGACCCAATCAAAAAATGGGTCAAAGAACTAAATAGACATTTCTATGTATTCTTTAAGCACTGGCAAGCACTTTCTATAAAGGGCTAGATGGTAAGTATTTCAGGATTTGCAAGCCATGCAGTTTCTGTTGTAACTATTCAACTCTGTCACTGTAGAATGAAAACAGCCACAGACAATATACAAAAAATAAGCATTGCTGTGTTACAATAAAACTGTATTTATAAAAAAACAAGCAGTGGGCCACAGTTGCCAACCTCTGTTTTAGATGCTCAAACATCTTCAGCCAAAATACATTTAGTTTATTAGCTGTGATCAAACAAATTTGTTTGCTGCCTTATCATGAGATCTATTAGAAAGTACTTCCTGTATTCATATTCCACTCTCTTCAAAACAGCACACAAGTCTAGATGTTGCTATGAAGGTATTTTGAAGATGTAATTAACATCTGAAGTCAGCTGACCTGAGGTAAAGGAGATAACCCTTAATAATGTGGGGTAGGGCCTCATCCAATCACTTGAAAACCTGAAGAGCAAAATCTGAAAATTTCCAGAGAATAAGCAATCTTGCCTCATGGCTGTAACACAGAAGTCCTGTCTGAGTTCCCAGCCTGCTGGCCTGCCTTACAAATCAGATTTTTCAGTCCCATATTCACGTAGGCTAATTCCTTAAAGTAAATAAGTATCTGTCTCTTAGATACAGATATCTTTGATATTTTCTATTCTACTTCTCCAAAGAACCCTACTTGATACAATAATGGGGTTTTCCTGGTGGCTCAGTGGTAAAGAATCCACCTGAATGCAAGAGACCTGGATTTGATCCCTAGGTCGACAAGATCCCCAGGAGAAGGGAACAGCTGCCCCCTCCAGTATTCTCGCCTGGAGAATCCTCTGGACAGAGGAGCCTGGCTGGCTACAGCCCATGGGTCGCAACGAGTTGAACATTACTGAGCAACTGACACTTTACGTTTACATACTCCCATGTTAGATGCCAATCACAATTCCAGTCTTTTCACCAGGTTATCTAATATTTTATCCCTAACCTTTCTGTTTACCACTACATTATGTGGTTTGCCCTTACAGTTTCCTTGCTGTCACCCCACCCCGGCTTCCATGCCTCCAACACATATTTTTATTATTTTTGGTGGTACTGGTATTGAAGGTAACAACACCCTAGTTCTGGTTCCAGTTCCTGTAGTATTCATTTTGTTGTAATAATTACCTCCGAATTTCAGTGGTTTCTCAAAATAACAAACTTGTATGTCCTAGTAACATTATGTTGTAGGCTGTGGGTCAGCTCTGTAGAAATAGCCTGAGATGCCCCTCCAGAACCAAGGCTGAAAGAACAACCCTTATAGGAAAGGCATTCTCTTGATAAAGTATTGAAACGAGAAGGCTGGCCTGAATTTGGCCAAAGCGTATGACATGGGCAGTTCCCCCAACAATAACCGTGGGAGGTCTAGTCTTGGTGAAACATGCAAAAGTCGTACACGTGGGGATATACATTACACACAAACACACACACATATATGATCATCTTCAAGGAAGCAGGGGATTGGATAACCTGAAATAATAATACTGTCTACCACAACTTTCTGACATAGTTTTGGATAATGTACAAAAATCAGAGTATCCTTTTTAAAATTTAAGGTCATTATTACCTTAATGCTGTTGTTTAGTTGCTAAGTTGTGTCTGACTCTTCTGTGACCCCATGAACTAACCAGAGTCACCGAGTGGGAGAGGGGCATCTAGTTACACGACTGATCCCTGAAACTGCAAGGTCTGAGCTAGTTCTGGGCAGCGCCAACACTGAGTTATATATAAGGACACCCAGCTGGTATCTACAGAGAACTGCTTGGTGTGGAAAAACCCACACATACTTGGGAATACAAAACTATTCAGTGAGTTGTGAGTAAAGGAAACAAATGTTTTCCTTTCACCCAGTAAACTCTTTCAGTGGAACAAAATGGCTTGGAGGGTAACTCCCCACAGGAAGAGACTGAGGATGTGGTGCCACAGAAGCCTGATAAGCTCAATATAATTGTACGTATGTCTAGAGAAAAATGCATTTCTCAAGGAACTGACGATGGAGTTCATAGCACATGGATCCGACTGAAATCAAATAGATAAAAAGACAAAAGACAACTTCCAAAACAACCCCCAGCCTGAGTTAACGGTCTATTACTCTTCTAGATCATCATGGGTCCCCAAGCTTCCACAGGTGAGAAGCAGGCCAGGAAAGCCGCTCAGCATTTACTCATTCCCCAGCTGAGAAGGGTACGCCCTCCAATACTCTGTTCCAATACAGATGAGTAGGATATATTAAAAGAAACATTTCACAGACGGCACAGCCAATGGCCACAGAAAATGATGAACTAGGGAGCCTCACACAGGAGCACAACCAGGGCCTAGTCAAGGAGCATCCCCTAGTGTGAAGAAAAGGAGGCCTCACTATAATTACCCAAGCATATTCTTATAATTGGGGCTTCCCAGGTGGTGCAGTAGTAAGAATCCACCTGCCAATGCAGGAGGCACAAGAGATGTGGGTTCAGTCCCTGGGTCAGGAAGATCCTCTAGAGAAGGAAATGGCAACACACTCCAGTATTCTTTCTGTGAAATCCCATGGACAGAGGAGCCCAGTGGGCTATAGTCCATGAGGTCTCAAAGAGTCAGACATGACTGAGCTACCGAGCATGCTCATGCGCGCAGACACACACACACACACACACACTCTTACAATTGCTAGGGACCAGTGATTGCTGTACCCTGGCAATTGTAAGAATGTGTTGCTGTGGCTTCCTGGTAGCTCAGTTGGTAAAAGAATTTGCCTGCAATGCAGGAACCCCTGTTTGATTCCTGAGTTGGGAAGATCGCTTGGAGAAGGCATAGGTTACCCACTCCAGTATTCTTGGGCTTCCCTGGTGGCTCAGACAGTAAAGAATCCACCTGAAATGCAGGAGACCTGGGTTTGATCCATGGACTGGGAAAATCCCCTGGAGGAGGGCATGGCAACCCGCTCCAGTATTCTTGTCTGGAGAGTCCCCATGGACAGAGGAGCCTGGCAGGTTGCAGTCCATGGGGTTGCAAAGAGTTAGACATGACTGAGCGACTAAGCACAGTACAGTGATTGCTGTGTGCCTCCATTCTTCCCCTTTCTTAAGAAATGGGTTTACTGTGGATAGCCTATCCCTGCTCCATCACTGTACACTGGGGAGACAGAGGGTGGAAGACAACTTGTCTCTGGATCAAGAAAGTCTACATACAGAAATGATGTAGAAATTTTAATGTGTTTCAAGACTTTAATATGATTGAAGAAATTCATGAGCTATTTTTCTTGAGGAAAGGATAAATAAATCTAGAACGCAGAAAGGAAGAAAGTTAGTATTTGTAACCAAGAGGCGAGATTGTGGCAGATTACATTACTGTTCACTCTTTACCAAACCCATGCTTGGAAGAGGCTGTATATCCCTGCCCATTAATTCATAACTTGCCTATACCCTCCAGTGGGAACAATATTTGTCCCCGTGCCTCACTGACTTTGAACCTAATCACGTGACATGTTTTGGCAGTCATGAGGCACTCCATACCTGAACCGAAGCTTTAGAGGCTATCACAAGTTTCAGCCAGCCCTCTGAGCTCTCAATACCATGCAAATTGCAGGTCCAGACAGAGGCTGCTCCTTCAGTCTGGGTCTCAGATTGAAAACACATGGAACAGGGCCACTCTGCACAGGCAGCCCAAAGTCTTTGTGTAAGGTAATTTGATTATAAGCCACCAAAATCTGGGAGTTATCTGTTTCTATAGCCAAGCTGATTAACACAGAAATCAAATGAAGCAAAAGGTAAAAAAAACAGGTGGAGGGACTTGTGATGCGAAGCTATTACTTTAGTAGCTGAATATAGGGCAGGATACCTATGATCATAGGTAGCACATTTAGTGAAAGATCTGTATTTCTCTAGCAGCAGGGGGTATGAGTAAATATATTGAGTCCATAAAGGGTAAATCAGTTCAGTTCAGTTGTTGGAAGTGAGGTTGCAGCAAAAATAAAATTAAAGTTGCAAACCTGATAAGTTAACATTTATTATTAACAATAAGCACTTCACATCCCTTCCACATAATCCTCAACTTGAGCAAAAAGACTTTTATTACCATCTTCATTTTCCATATAAAGAGAAAGAAAATTAGAGACGTTCAGTAACTTGCCAACGTTAAAACAGCTACCAAATGACAGAGTAAAAATTCAAATTCAAGACTCTCTAATTCTAAATTTCAATGTTTTTGTATACCATGCTGTTGAAAAAAGGGCAAAGATTATCTAGTCATCAGTCCATAGAAGAGTTATTTTGGTTTTAAACTTTTTTACATTTCTACAAAATGGATGCAAGAGAAAGGTGATGCCATGAGCTGAGTTCTAAATCTGAATCATATTAAACATATTATTCATAATGAATTCTTTCTTTTATACTCTAAGATGTCCCTATTAATATGACAACCAAGAATCTAAAATAATACATCTTTTATTTCTACTGAATATATTCTCTTAAATGTAGATTATAGTAACTCAAAATTTTGAAGATTCAGGTTAAGTAATGGCCTAAATTTACCGAGTTAATATGAAAGATTTCCCAAGCAAATCAATATTGCAAAAAATGACTGGTGATGCATTTTAGATTAGAAGAACATTTAAAACACTTTATGAACCATTTAATAGCTCTTATCTCACCCATATAAACAAAAAATGACAGCTATTTTTATCATATAACACACATTCAGGGTAGACAAATTATACAAGACTAGTATAAGTTCAAGCAAACACCCTCTTCCAACAACACAAGAGAAGACTCTACACATGGACATCACCAGATGGTCAACACCGAAATCAGATTGATTATATTCTTTGCAGCCAAAGATGGAGAAGCTCTATACAGTCAACAAAGACAAGACCGGGAGCTGACTGTGGCTCAGATCATGAACTCCTGATTGCCAAATTCAGACTTAAATTGAAGAAAGTGGGCAACACCACTAGACCATTCAGGTATGACCTAAATCAAATCCCTTATGATTATACAGTGGAAGTGAGGAATAGATTTAAAGGTCTAGATCTGATAGATAGAGTGCCTGATGAACTATGGAATGAGGTTCGTGACATTGTACAGGAGATAGGGATCAAGACCATCCCCATGGAAAAGAAATGCAAAAAGGCAAAATGGCTGTCTGGGGAGGCCTTACAAATAGCTATGAAAAGAAGAGAAGCAAAAAGCAAAGGAGAAAAGGAAAGATATAAGCATCTGAATGCAGAGTTCCAAAGAATAGCAAGAAGAGATAAGAAAGCCTTCTTCAGCAATCAATGTAAAGAAATAGAGGAAAAGAACAGAATGGGAAAGACTAGAGATCTCTTCAAGAAAATTAGAGATACCAAGAGAACATTTCATGCAAGGATGGGCTCGATAAAGGACAGAAATGGTCTGGACCTAACAGAAGCAGAAGATATTAAGAAGAGGTGGCAAGAATACAAATGCTAAAACTGAAGCTCCAGTACTTTGGGCACCTTATGCGAAGAGTTGACTCATTGGAAAAGACCCTGATGCTGGGAGGGATTAGGGGCAGGAGGAGAAAGGGACGACCGAGGATGAGATGGCTGGATGGCATCACAGACTCAATGAACGTGAGTCTGAGTGAACTCCGGGAGTTGGTGATGGACAGGGAGGCCTGGCGTGCTGCGTTTCATGGGGTCGCAAAGAGTCGGACACGACTGCGCGACTGAACTGACTGAACTGATAAGTTCAAGAAAAGCAGAAAAGACAACCTAGCAAAACCACAATTAAAGAGATAATAACAACTTTACATTTTGTTACACATCCTTCCTCATTTTCAATACATAAACATTTACTTTTAAATCAAAATACACATATTTCATTTACATGGTTATTTTTAATATGAATTCAACAGAATTGCTTGTATTCTTAACTTGGAGAATTCCACTGTATTCAAATATCAGTCTTTCTGGCTCCCTCTGCTGGACACTAAGAGAAGCTTTTTTTTATTATTCATTTTGTTTAAAAACTGTCTCAGAGAAGCACTCATTTATCATTATTAAAAACGTCTTTGAGAACTTGTTTGAATGTATAATTTGGCCAGAAAGAATACAATGGCCTATTATTGAGTGTGCTCCTATTAGCCAACAGGGATTAAGCATCAGAAAATCCTGGACTGAGTTCCCAGCAAGTTCCCAGCTTGATAACTTATTTGCTAATGACCCTGGTCAAATTATTTATTCCTTCAGAGTTTCAGTATCCTCATCTGTGAAATGAAGCTAATATCATCATTTAGCATTTATAACCATCCAATTAGTTATAAAAATTCAAACTAATAGACTAAATGCAAGATACAGGGCAGTCCAGTGTTACTGTTATCACCATCACCACCACCACCGCCGCCAAGGGGTTAAGTCGGGATTAGACAGCGTGCCCGCTAAAGAACTGTTAATACTACACAGTTACCAAATTCAAATAGGTTAGCTTTTAAAATGCAAACGTACTGTACTTACTCTCTGCTACTTCCTATTGCTCTCTGCTACTTCCTACTGCTCTCAAGATCAAATTCCTTAAAATGACTGGTTAAGATTCTTCATGGTCTGGCCCCTTCTAACCTCTGAAGTGTATGTAATCTTGAACTTGGATACTCTCCCTTCAGTCCTCCAATCTCTTTTCATAGTGAAGTTCTTCAAAAGTACCAGGTTCCTTCAAAGAGTACCTAACTACAGCATTTCCTTCCTCGATGCTGATTAACAAAACTCATTTTTTTAGATCTCAGTTCAGCTTTTGTAGACCTTTCCAGACCAAGTCAGACCTTCCCTATTATGTATTATCCCTATTACGTATTATCACACAGAGCTGTAACTGTATATTTAAATGTGTTAGCCCTGTAATACTGCCTCCTGACCCGCCCTTGTCTGTCTACAAGTTCCTCAAGATCGGGGAGTAGTATTCCGTGTCCTCACAACCTCACCACTTGGCTGCATAAAGTAGGCACTTAAGTATCTGTTGAGTGACTGAATAAACTTAATTAACAAATACTGAAATCAAAGAATTCTTTCTCAGCCTGACTACTTCACACAGAAAGGTGGCCGGATAAATGTAAAACAACATTACGGATATTTTCCTTTGTATAACTTCTCAGGCAGGCTGCTCATAAAGCTTGTTCATGAAGTTAGACAATAATACACAGAAATATCTTTAACTAAGTTGTACACTTCAAAGAGAAGAATTTTTAAGAACACAGAAACCTAAATATATGGTAATCCTTTAATACTTATGATTTAATCTTTTAATTAATGTCTGCGGCTTGCTTTTGTAACAAATATTCAATTGAAAATTTGTCTAAAATTGGGTGTTTTACACTGTATTAGAGTTTTACTTTTCAAGGGAATTTGTGGTTAGCGAATTAGCTGACCTAGCAATAACTAGCTAAAAGCTGTGCTTCATGGTTTCTTCCAGGATATGTATACTGCACTATTTTAAACCAACACCTACCTCCAATTGCCTTAAAGAGTGTGACCTTTCTATAGATTTAACTCCTTCCTTATATAGTAAGCGTTCCCACGTATATAAGTTTTGCCCCAAACGGCTTTTCCTCAACAAGGAAAGCCCCAACCAAACAAAGTAATGTTTGCAACACACTTCCTAGACTCAAATCTTATTTGACAGAATATCTGTCAAATTCATTTGACAGATTTGTTAGATAGATTTTTCTCTTTATTGATGATTTTACCACATCCTATGACTCCAAAATAAGCTTCCCTGGTGGTTTGATCCTAGGTTGGGAAGATCCCCTGGAGAAGGGAATGGCTACCCGTTCCAGTATTCTGGCCTGGAGAATTCGAGAGCAAAGAGTCAGACATGACTGAGCAACTTTCACTTTCACTTTTCACTTTTATGATTCCAGAAGCTGCATTATGACATATAGAAAATTAAAAATTGATTTATTCCCTTGTTACATTAGGGAAAATTAAATTTTAAAATAAGCTCTTACATACATAATAGAATCCAGCTGTTGGGGGATCATCCCGTTCAGGAATGGTAAATAACTGGCATTATATGTGGCCACTCCCATGGCAAATATAGATAAATCAATCTTGGCCCTGTTTCCTTTTGACCAAGGATGTCCACAGACCTCCCTGAGAATAAAGCAGTAGTCAAAAATGTGAGAAAAACATGTGATTTTAATTGCTACAGGGAACATTTGCTGTTGATGGTTGTGACAGGAGGGAGATAGCCAACATATTCTGGTAAATCTCCCTCCTCCATGTCTGAAAAGGAAATCCTTCAGCTTTCTTGATGGACTTTCAGCCTTGAGGAGGATCTCTGGTGATAGATCTCTTAATGCACCACAGTCTCCACAGAGCTGGACGGGCTGTGATCCGGCTCAACCATGCCTTTCCTATGTTGTCATTTAACCGAAAAATAGGAATCAAGAGAGAGAGACACAACTAAAGTAACTGTGGACAAACTGGAACGAAAGGAGAGGTGCATTAAGAGGGAAAGTTTTCAGAAATTCAGGTACTGACCTTGCAGGAACAATCCAAGGACGATGATGGGACACCAGGTCATCAAAACACAATGGTGGCTTTAACCACTGGGATGGCAGGACTCATTCCCACTCTTCTGATGCTACCCTTACCAAGAAAGCTTTTGATAAATTTGCTTCCCTACAGGGAAAGACTGGATGAAGTATCCAGCCCACAAGTCAGCTGCTTACTTCTTACAATACAATAAGATGACATTTAATACTTCAGTGAACTTTCAGTATAACTCAGCATCTTTGAATCCAATCAAGTTGAGTTTCTGCTCAAACAAGCCTAATGTGAATTTATCAAGGTAACAAAAAGGCTTCCCCTGACAACAGGAAACTGGGTCTCCTTAACAAAACTTTAAATTCAAACTTTACAAGACATGTATGAGCAACACTGAGGAAATTTGTAAGAACTGAAAACAGCACTGATTTTCTCATTAGCTCAGAAGCATCCTCTTTGCTGCTCTTCTAAGAACAAAACTAAATCTCTCCAAAATTCAGGTTTTAAAAGTACATACCTACTAGTCTCTCCAATTCCTGTTTCACTTGGCTTTAATTTTCATCTGAAGTAGAAATAAGATCATAGAGCTCAGTACACTGAAAAGGCATGCTAACATTAATCTAGGTTATAAGATCACAATTTTAAGGAATAAACATTCAGAAAAATAATGAAAGGAAATAACAAAACAGTTAACAGCTATGGAATGTGCGATTAGAGAAGAATTGAATTCTTTATATTTTCTGTATTTCTACAAGGAATATTGTTCTATTCAAGCTTCTTTACTTGCAAGAAAAAACACCCATTCAGTTGCCTTAAGAAAAACTGGATTTATCATAAAGCAATATAAACAAAGAGCTGGAAGAGGAATCTCACAGAAAACGACAGCTAAGCTGAGCTCTACAAGTCTGGAGCTAGGGTGGCCCCGGCATCAATTCTGCTCCAGGAAACTCAAGAAGAGGTCTGAGTGGAGCTGCCCACCAAAGCTCTGCCACATACACTGTTCAATCCTAGTCCATGCATGTCTTCCACTCTGTCAGCCATGGACATGCTTTCTTTGCTTCCACCTTAAACTCCAAATTTCCTTCATTTTAAGCAGACAGCTGTGTGTTTAGGTATAAGAAGGTCAGGAAAATAAGCAGCTTTTGCTTATGGACTGAATTGTACTATTTTAGATTATGCACTGAATACACACACATGGTTTTCAGAAAGAGCCAACGGTACAACTTTCCTGGTGGCTCAGTAGTAAGGAATCCACCTGCTGATGCAGCAGACAGAAGTTCCATCCTGGGCTGGGAAGATCCCCTGGAGAAGGAAACAGCAACCCACTCCAGCATTCTTGCCTGGGAAATCCCAGGGACAGAGCAGCCTGACAAGTTACAGTCCATGGGGTGGCAAGAGCCAGACACAACGTACTGACTAAAGAACAAGACAGTATAGAAAAAGGAATATAAAGGGAAAAGCCTCCCTCATCCTCCCTGACATTTAGAGGTGGGGAGGAATAAGCTATAAAAGGAAAGTTAATATTTATGTTTCTAAAAATTGTAAAAATATCATTTAAGAAAGCACAATATCCTTAGTTTCTCCTTTTATTACATAAACAATGATTATATAACAATTAGAAAATGCACATAAAACAGATTACTTTGAAATTATTTGATACTGCATCACATATAAATATATGAAGCACTATAAAACTGATTGGTTCCATTTTAAATAGATATTTTTTCTGAACTTTACTGTCCACTGCTGCTGCTGCTGCTAAGCCGCATCAGTTGTGTCCGACTCTGTGCGACCCCATGGACAGCAGCCCACCAGGCTCCTCTGTCCCTGGGATTCTCCAGGCAAGAACACTGGAGTGGGTTGCCATTTCCTTCTCCAATGCATGAAAGTAAAAAGTGAAAGTGAAGTCGCTCAGTCGTGTCTGACTCTTAGCGACCCCATGGACTGCAGCCCACCAGGCTCCTCTGTCCATGAGATTCTCTAGGCAAGAGTAATGGAGTGGGTTGCCATTGTGTTACTGTCCACAGAGCAGATTAATTTATATTGGCAATCTATTTATAAATTATGTGAAATATTTCATCATGGTAGAAATATCTTCTTTCCTAATACACTTTCCCATCCTGCTTAAATTGATTAAAATGAAAATAACTGAGAAAATGTTCTCAAAAACTAAAAACTCCAAATATACATAAGGTAGAAACATTTAAGTTTTAATTACTAAATACTCTCAAACTGTTCTAGAACTACTTGATGGGGACAGCAATCTCGGATGGTGGTTTACAAATCTTTAATTTCAGAAAAATTTTTAAAGAAGTCCTAAAGTGAATAAAGAAGAGGAGTTTCTCTTTGAAAATAGGGTCCCTTTGCTGGCTGTATTCTTTCCTTTGTCCTCTACCACCTAAGATACTCCATTGAGCAGTTCAGCCCTGCAAGCTGAGCTATATGTAGCAGGTAAGCCATCAGCATCAATAACCTGGTACATGAGTTTATTGAACACACAGAATGATACCAAATCTAATCCACCTCTTTTTTTTTTTTTTAATCCACCTCTTAAAGTGTGGTGCAGGAGTATCTTTGAGAACCCCATATTCCTGTACTCCTTAAATACAGGAAACTACTTTTAAGAGTTTAATGAAAAATTTAGTATATATTTTTCCAATTAAAAAAAAATTACCTACTAACCAAACTAGGATTATACTAATAGGCTATCCTCTAACTTGCTTTTTACACAGAATAAATATATCTTGAATATCTTGACATGTCACATATATGTAAATAGGACAATGTTTCACAATCTAAACGTTAATCTCTAAGGATTACAATTTTCTATAATCAGAGAAAACAAAGTTTTTAAAAAGGAATGAATAACAAATGTTTCCATTGCTATTTTTGTTATTTTGAGTACTTTGAATTGATTTCAGAATTTAATGTTGGGGATTATAATATTAATATTGTACTGGAAGATACCTTTATGGGAAACATCCCTGGTTTGGGGTTTGGACGTTCACTGAAAGTGTTAGTCACGTCTGACTCTTTACAACACCATGGACTGTAGCCTGTCAGCGTCCTCTGTCCATGGGGTTCTCTAGGCAAGAACACTGGGGTGAGCAGCCATTGCCTTCTTCAAGAGACCTTCCTCACGCAGGGATCAAATTCAGGTCTCCTGCACTGCAGGCAGATTCTTTACCGTCTGAGCCACCAAGGAAGCCCTGGCAGATTTCTAAACTGGTTAATTAGTTTAATTATAGTCTTCATGTTTGGGAAATATTTAATAACTCTTACTAGCAATTTTGAATTTTTCACATATTTTACATCAGTCATGTAACTGCTATGAAGAATAATTTGAATTTAGCATGAATAAGTGTTTTCAAATTAGTATGATTTAAGTATTATTTTATAGTGAAATTATAGCAAACTATTCTAACAATTGCATTTCACTATACAATTGGAATTGAGATATTTTGTATTGATTTTAATAAAACAGTGGCATATTCAACAGATTTCAAATAATACTCTATACTAATGAAATTATGGAGCTTAAAGTTCAGTATCTTTATTCTCATCTTAACAAAGGATTGTAGTTACTTCTATTGCAGTGATCATTCCAATTGGAGTTAATAAATGTTTACGCTTATAGCCTCTTGGCTGACAGTGACAGAGCTCATGACCTTGCTAGTGGCAGGGCTAGGCGCTGTGTGCAATAAGAGTTTCAGGTCACTGGTTCTCACATGTTGCCTAGTGATCCTTTCAGGCATTGTGAGAGGTATAAGGGTGGCTCATACTCATCACCGTATTTTTCTGAATTTCAAGGATGTTTAACTATGAGGAGATCTAAGATCTAGCACAGCTGTGGTGTTTTAAAATCATTACTGTTCAAAGCTGGGAAACAAATCTGAATAGGCGGCTATCAGGGCTCAGAGTGAGAGACTGAGAAGACTGTCTATCCCTTTGGAGTGTAGCAGGACCCTTTTGGGGGACCACTTCCATACTGTGAACAAATCAAGAAGAGCAAGCTATCCCATCCAAAGTCTTATATAAAATATACACATTAAAGATTAAAAAAAAACCTGTATTCTCTTGAGGTAAAAATCTTAAACTTTATTACATTCTTCCTAATAAGTTTCATTCAGTTTTAAACTTGCACAGTATTTTTTTCCTATATCCATTTGCTAAATCTACTTACTTACATGTATTTGTACAATATAATTATTTTGTTAAATATGAGATGGTTCAATTATTTTTAAGGATATCTTTTGTACTTCAATCATAGCCTTTTCCTTAAAAATGAAAGAATTTCTCTTAAAAAGAACAAGTTCAGTCATAGTACTTAAATACAAACCAAGCCAAACTCGAGGTTCACTCTTACAATAAAAATTTTGCTTAGACTTTTCCAATAATATAGATATAACACAGCCTCACACATTTTATAATTTTTTATTCCATTCTCACCTTTCTCTTTAATGTTTGGAGTAAAGATGAGCTTTTAAATAAACCCATGAGTTTATTATTTTAAAAGGCCAATTTTTAAACATTTCATTCTTTCTCAAGTGAGAGTATATGGAAAATACAGAAAAAGTTCTAAATAGCCTACAATAAAATTGATTTATATTAATTAATGGCAGTAAGAAGAACTGGCACAGTGGTAAAGAATTCACCTGCCAACGCAAGAGACACAAGAGACACGAGTTGGATCCCTGGGTCAGGAAGATCCCATGGCGGAGGAAATGGCAACCCACTCCAGTATTCTTGCCTGGAAAATCCCACAGACAGAAGAGCCTGATGGGCTACAGTCCATCAGGGGTCACAGAGAGTCGGAACCAACTGAGTCACCGAGCACATGCACACATTACGGTTTTGCTTGGGAGTTTTGTGTTTTTTTTAGTTTCTGCATCACTGTGGACTATTACGATAATCTATGAATTGGCCTCCCCACTCTATCTGTGCCCCTTGACTACTTGTAAGCTACAGTTTACACAGTAGTCAGAATATTTTTTAAAATCGAAGTCAGATCATATCACTACTTTGCTACTACTAGAGGTAGTAGTTAGTATTCTTAAATATTTAACCTGAAAGTAATATTAGGAAACAATCAAGAAAAGTCAAACTGTGGGATGTTTTTTAAAAAGCAAACAAACAGAAGAACTGGCCTACTGGACTTTTTAGATTGGGATCCAAATACAATCCAAAATCCTTATCCATACACAATCAGTACCTGCAAGAGATCACTGACAAAAGTTCCTTCCATTTTCTCCCCTTTGCTCACCTCACTTCAATTTTAATGGTCTCCCTGTTTTTAAATTATGAAGAAAACAAATATAATTGCAGCTCAAGGCTTTTTAACAAGACATCTGCCTAGAATTAATAATAATTAGAGAAAAAGCAGATACATTCATTCCCTTCAAAAAGCTTACTATATCATAATTTACCAGTTTTCCACTGCTGCAAAACCAGACACAGAGACTTAAAATAGCTACCATGAATTAATAGTATTGCTCATGAGTCTTCA
The DNA here is from genome assembly GCA_006408695.1 of Aepyceros melampus. Taxonomy (NCBI): domain Eukaryota; kingdom Metazoa; phylum Chordata; class Mammalia; order Artiodactyla; family Bovidae; genus Aepyceros; species Aepyceros melampus. The sequence continues at coordinate 200,046 of SJXQ01000528.1, read as the reverse complement.
TGTCAGTGGGGCAGTTCTGCTGTGCTGGGTAATCTCTGCAATGCATGTGTCTACCGTCAAATGGCCTGGCTGGCTGGATTGGGATGGCCTCTTTCTCATGTCTGGTGATTGGTGAGATGCCTCCTGGGACAAGAGGAGCAACTAGTAACCGGCAGTCTAGCCAGGCAAGTGTGGGCTTGATCACAAGAGAAAACAGAAGCATGAAAGGGCTTTTGAGACCTAAGCACAAAATTGTTTCCAACAATTTCTATTGTGCAAAGCAAGGCACTTATACAACCTATACTCAAGAAGCAGGGAAATAGGCAAAGTCACATTGCAAAGACTATGGATACAGAGAAGGGTAGAGAATGGAGTCATTTTGTAATCAGTCTACCACACATCATGCCTGACAAGAGCACGATTTCAAAACGCTGGATCATATAAGATGTGGGGGTGAGGAAAGTAAAACATGCAAAGGATGATACAAACTATATATTGCTATAAATCCTATAAAGCATGCTTTCTCAACCTTGGCACTATTGAAACTTTGCACCAAGTAAATATCTGTTGTGAAGGGTGTGTCCTATGCACTCTAGGATGCTTAGCAGCATGGCTGCCTGGCATCTACCCACAATGCACCAGTAGTACACTCTCACGTTGTAATAACCCAAAATGTCTCTTCGTTNGAAATATCAATAATCTCAGATATGCAGATGACACCACCCTTATGGCAGAAAGTGATGAGGAGCTAAAAAGCCTCTTGTTGAAAGTGAGAGAGGAGAGTGAAAAAGTTGGCTTGAAGCTCAACATTCAGAAAACGAAGATCATGGCATCTGGCCCCATCACTTCATGGGAAATAGATGGGGAAACAGTAGAAACAGTGTCAGACTTTATTTTTTTGGGCTCCAAAATCACTGCAGATGGTGACTGCAGCCATGAAATTAAAAGATGCTTACTCCTTGAAAGAAAATTTATGACCAACCTGGATAGCATATTCAGAAGCAGAGGCATTACTTTCCCAACTAAGGTCCGTCTAGTCAAGGCTATGGTTTTTCCAGTGGTCATGTATGAATGTGAGAGTTGGACTGTGAAGAAGGCTGAGCGCCGAATTGATGCTTTTGAACTGTGGTGTTGGAGAGGACTCTTGAGAGTCCCTTGGACTGCAAGGAGATCCAATCAGTCCATTCTGAAGGAGATCAACCCTGGGATTTCTTTGGAAGCAATGATGCTAAATGATTTTGAAGCTCCAGTACTTCGACCACCTTATGTGAAGAGTTGACTCATTGGAAAAGACCCTGATGCTGGGAGAGATTGGGGGCAGGAGGAGAAGGGGATGACCAAGGATGAAATGGCTGGATGGCATCACGGACTCAATGGACGTGAATCTGAGTGAATTCCACGAGTTGATGATGGACAGGGAGGCCTGGCGTGCTGCGATTCATGGGGTCGCAAAGAGTCGGACACGACTGAGCCACTGAACTGAACTGAACTGAACTGAAAATATGTGTCATACTCAATATCATCTACTTGCTCTTTTGTTAACTTCTAATAGTTTTATAGCTTTGTATCTTACATTTAGGTCAACATTCATAAGAACAAAAAACAATAAAGTTGCAATTGTCATAATACAGTAATTCCTCAGGTATTTACTAGACGCAGGTGGGTAGAGGGGAAGGGGAGCTAATAGTCAAAGAGTGCGGACGTTCAGTTACATAGGATGAATAACTTACACAAATCACAAATTGTACCATATGGGGGGAGAGAGCAAATTGCCAAGGTGGTGTGCTCAGGCTCTCTCCTCCCATGTTTGTAAATAGTGACTATGTAACAGCTGAGATTATTTATAGCACTGTGCGAGTACATCACAGGCACAGTGCCCTTGGACACTGACTACTCTGCGCAGTACACCTGTGTGAGCATCACCATGAAAGCCCTGTCTGCTGCTTTGGGGCTACACTGCACTGGGGCTACATAATCACACCATGGTTTTGTTATGCCAGGTATGTTATCATTATATTGTGGCTGCTGCTACTACTGATGCATCAGCCAGGGGAGAGGCTGTGTTATGGCTTCTGTGCCAGACAGGAGAGAATAAATGTGTCTGCAGTTCCTACGACTTCTTGAGTCTCCTTCCAGGCTCTTAGCTTATGCCTTGCCTACCTTGGGTTCAGCAAACAGTGATGACACTGTGAACAGTGATAAAACTGATGCTGTAAGCAGGACCAGCGGTATAATTGGTGCTGTGAGCAGAATTAGCAATACAAGTATGCTATGTGTATGTTAGTCACAGTCATGTCCAGTACTTTGAGACCTCATGGGCTGTAGGCCATCACGCTCCTCTGTCCACGGAATTCTCCAGGCAAGAATACTGGAGTGGATTGCCATTCCCTTCTCCAGGAGATCTTACCAACTCGGGATTGAATCTAGATCTCCTGCATGGCAGGCAGATTCTTTATCATCTGAGCTACCAGGGAAGCCCACATCATATTGACTATAGTTAATTATTCCATATTATATACTGGAAATTTGTTAAGAGTAATCTCAGGTCTTCCAACCATAAAAGTATGAAATTGAGAAGATGGATATATTAATTAGCCTGATGTTAATAATCTTATGTAATGTATATTTAAATAAAAAATATCATGCTATACACCTGAAATATTTATAACTGTTATTTAAAAAAAATAAATAAAGTAACTCTTGGTTTTCCAAAACTTACATTTATTTAGATCTTTTAAAAGTTATTACAGGTTCACACAATATATATGGATTCTAAATGGTACTGATAATTGAGAAGCTAACATTAAAGGACTAGCTGGAATTCTTTATCTTTAAGCAACATAGAAATGCTTTGTTCTTCATGTTTCATAAATGTGTACCTTGTCTGTGAGAAACTAGAAGCTTTTTATTAGAAGGAGCATTTCTTTTAACTTGATTAATTATGTACTCGATAAACAACCTATTTCATTGCACTGTTTCACTCAGTATCTAAAAGAAAGTAAATGGAGTACTGTAATAATACAAATTTGAATTAAACTTAATTTTATAACTTCTTATTTTTTTATAATAATCATTCATATTTGGATTAAATCTTACTTTATCTTCAGTTCACAGGGCAATTAATATTACTTTTCAATGGACTTTTTATTCTCCCTGAAACAACTTTCATATTTGCTTTTTCCCTTACATGTAAATACCTAGAATTTCTGACCAAAAATATTATCTTAAGGATTATTTTATTCATTTATTTATGACTTATTCACATACCATTTGTTGAGACTATTTATCTTCTCAACACATAAGATTTATTTAAAGAAACTGAATTCCTTCCATATATATTAATAATGATCACTTCAAGGGAAACCAGATATATGATAATATAATGCCAGTATAGCAGACTATAATTTTAATAGAGTTAGCTACAGATTATACTTGTGGCAGAGAGAAAATAATTAACTGCTGAAAGAATTAAGAAGATAAATATTTGAGCTGAACTATTTGAAAGCTAAATATAATCATTCAAGGGGAGAAGAGGTGAGATAGACTGTCAACACTTAGAAGAGAAAATCACTAGGGAGCTTTGAAAAGTAACCAATCTTTTATGCCAACATAATAAATTTGTAACAACATTAGCTGGTCAAATTGTTTTAATATTTTTCACAGTGAAACAACAACATCAACTTTGCAATTTAAAAGATTTCTCAAATAACAACCTAAGTATGTTCATTTATGTTCAATTTATTTTAGTGTTAACTAATGCTTGAATGTTAGAAGTACAGCAGTGAAAACATCAAAGGGCCTATAATTTGAACACAAACAGAACACAAGCTAAATGATTAGAGATCTCAAAAGTGAACGAATCTAAGATATTTCACATAACACTTGGTCACCTAAGAAAGATGACCTGAACGAAAAAGAACAAATATTTAGAAATTGATGTTGCAGGTATTCCTTAGTATGGAAATATGCTGAAATAGCATATAATGATAAAATTGCTATATAATACATAATAGATAAAGAAAAATAATGTTCTTCAGATAGAACTGAACATTTCAAAAATCACAAGGGTACTGATGTCAGAAAGATGATGGAATAGAAAGTTTAAGCTCTTTTCTTCATAGAAACATCAAGTTAACAACCATACAAGAATGGAAATACCTTCACAAAAGTTCCAGAGCCCAGGAAAAAGATAGCAGAATCACAGCAATGCATCAAGTCAAGAAAAGAAGTGTTGAAAAGAATAAGAAAAGTAGTTTCACATTACTCACATTATGCCTCACTTAAGCTAGCACAGTTTAGCGTGAAAGAGTGACACCCTCAACCTGAAAGTTCTATTGTAGGGGAGAGAGAGAAGTGAGCACTTGAATTTCCTAGGCTTTTAGAGTGTTACTTGAGAGGGCTGATTTTGTCATTCCACATGTATTGAGGGTATTGACATGGTCAAACTGCTAAGGACAAGGAGAAGAAGCAGAGGCTTTTAATAATCAGTCCACATATCTCAACAGCTGGTCCACTGTATAAACTCACATGAATATCCCAGAAGCAAGCAGACTGGATCACCCATGGATTCTGCCAACTGGCCCACCAAGGATCTCTGGATCATTATGACTGAGAAGGACTTTCTCTGCAACATTTTGTAAAACTGGAAGAGATGACTGCCTCTTCAAATGAAAAGGAAACACAACTTTCTGAAAATTCATGGGACGAAGCAAAAGCATTTCTAAGAGGTACGTTTCTAGTTATACAGGCATTCCTCAGGAAATAAGAAAAAATTAAAATAAACAACCTAACCTACCATCTGAAGGAATTAAAGAAAGATAAACAAAATAAAAAGTGAATAGAAGGAAAGAAACACTAAAGATCACACAGGAAATAATAAAATAGAGATCAAAAATCAATGGGAAAAAATCAATGAAAACAAGTGTTTTTTTTTTTTTAAAGACAAACGAACTTGATAAACTTTTAGCCAGACTTGTCCAGAAGAAAAGAAAGAAGACCCAAATAAACAGAATAAGAAATGAGGGAGGAGAAATAACAACCAGTATCACAAGGATACAGTAATAATAATAAAAGAATACTATGCCAACAAAGTGGACATCCTTGAAGAAACCGACAAATTTCTAAAAACATACAACATGAGAAGGATGAATTAGAATGAAACAGATAATGTGAAAAGACCAGTCACTAATAATGAAAATGAATTTATAATTTAAAAAACTCTCAGCAAATAAAAGTCCAGTACAGCACAGATTCACAGGGGATTTCCAACAAACCTATAGAGAAGAACTAATACCTATCCTTGTCTAACTATTCCAAATAATCGAAGAGGGCAGAACCCTCTTCAAATTCACCTTATTAGGCCACCATTATCCTGGTACCAACACCAGAGAGATAATTAAAAAAATAAAATCACAGGTCAGTATCTTTGATAAATATAGTGCAAAATTCCTCAATAGAATATTAGCAAATTGTGCTCAAAAACATAAAAATAATCAAACACCATGATCAGGTGGAATTTAATCTATAGATGCAAGTATGGTACTGTATTCATAAATCAAACAATGTGATGCATTCATATTACCAAAAAGAAGGACAAAAATAGCATGATTATCTCAACAGATTCACAAAAAAATTATCTGACAAAATTCAACATCCATTCATGATAAAAATTCTCATAAAAGTAGGGATGGGGGAACATATTTCAAAATAATAGAGGCCATTTATGACAAACCCACAGCTAACATCATACTCAGTGATGCTCAACAGTGCTAATGACCAGAGAAATGCAAATAACAACCAAAATGAGAAATCACCTCACACCTGTCAGAATGGTGAATATCAGTAGCAAATATTGGTGAGGATATGGAGAAAAATGACATTGATAATGAGACTGCAGTTCATGTAGCCACTATGGAAAACAGTGTGGGGAGTTCTTAAAAAACTCAAGATAGAACTGCTATAAGGTATAACAATTCCACTTCTGGGGTGTAAATCTGAAGAAAACAAAATCATTAATTTTAAAAGAAATGAAGGAGAGATATATAATTTTCTAAATAAAACCTGAGGTATTTTCTATCAGCTAGATCTGCCTTACAAGAAAGACCAAAGGGAGTTATTCAAGTTGAAACAAAATGGTACTATTATAGCAATGTGTGTGCATGAGAAATTACTTCAGTTGTGTACCACTCTTTGTGATCCTATGCACTGTAGCCTGCCAGGCTCCTCTGTCCATGGGATTCTCCAGACAAGAATACTGGAGTGGGTTGCCATTTCCTTCTGTAAGAGATATTCCTGACCCAGGAATTGAACCTGTGTCTCTTAAGTCTTCTGCAATGGTAGGCATGTTCTTTACCACTAACGCCACCTTGGAAACCTAAACATGAAAGCATATAAAAATATAAATATCAACAATAAGTTTAATTATAAAAAGAACTACAGAACAATGTAATACTGCAATGGTGGTGCAGAAATCATTTTTGAACCTAACATAATAGACAAAAATACTAAGCATAACTATAACTACAAAAAACTTAATGGAGATGCACCATTAAATTCTAATATTAATAACATAAATGTTAAGTTACTGTGTGTATTAAAAGCCTTTTACTGTTTTCAATGCAATTAAAGTTAAATTGCAATCAGTTAAAAAGATCATAATCTGCAATTTTATTCAAGCCTCCTGGTAACCACAAAGGAAAAAAACCTATACTAGACACAAGAAAGATGAAAAGAATCAAAGTATATCTTTAGAAAATCACAAAACAACAGGAAGAAAGCAAGAGAGGAAGCAAGAAATAAAATAACTACAAAACATACAGAAAGCAATTAACAATGCTATGTCTTTATCCATCAATAATTACTTCAAAGGTAAACGAATCCAATTCACCAAAAGAATAAAAAGACACAGAATTCCTGACATGATAAAAAATAAGCAAATGAGAACAACAATGACAAAAAAAAAAAGAGAAAGCCAACTTTATTCCATTTACAAGAGATTCACTTTAAAGACATACATCAGCCTAAAGTGAAGGAATATAAAACATTCCATGCAGATGGTAACCACAAAAAAACAATGGTGGTTATATTTTAGACAAAATGCACTTTTAAGTCAAAAAGTTTCATGAGAGGCAAATTCCATACATAATGATACAGCATCAATTCAAAAGGAAGATATAATATGTATAATCCAAATAGCAGAGCATCCATATATATAAAGCAAACACTAACAGACCTGACAGGACATAAAGACAACAGTATGATAACTGTTTGAGACTCTGATATCCTACTTCATTTTTTTAAAATCCTAGTTTCAATAATGGGTAGAACAACAGATAATCAATAACAACAACAACAACAAAAATACATTAAACAACACAAAAGGTAAATGGACCTAACATTCATTTATAGAATTTCCAGCCACTAGCAGCAAAATACATGATTTTCTCAAACTCATAGAGAATAGATGACATGTTAGGTCAAAAAAGTGTAATAAGATGAAAATGTTAAAATAATTTCAAGTATCTTTTCTGACAAAATTAGTATGAAGTTAGAAATAACAAAAGGAAAACTGAAAAAGTCACACATTCATGAAAATCATGAATTCATAAAAATCATGTGATCAAAGAGGCTTCCACTAGTGGTAAAGAACCTACCTGCCAATGCAGGAGATGGAAGAGACACAGGTTTGATCTCTGGTTTGGGAAGATCTCCTGGAGTAGGGAATGGCAACACATTCCAGTATACTTGCCTGGAGAATCCCAAGGATAGAGGAGGCTGGCAGGCTATGGTTCACAGGGTCATAAAAAGTCATATGTTTCTTGCAGCAGTTTTCATAATAGACAAGACACGGATGCAAGCTAAATGTCTATTAATAGACAAATGGATAAAGTAGCATGCATGCTCAGTTGTGTCTGACACTTTTTGGCCCATTGGACTGTAGCCCACCAGGTCTTCTGTCCATGGGATTTTTCAGGCAATAATACTGAAGTGGGTTGCCATTTCCTCCTCCAGGGTATCTTACCAACCCAGGGACTGAACCAGCATCTCCTGTGTCTCTTGCATTACAGGTGGATTTTTTATCTGCTAAGCCATTGATAAAGCCAAAGAAAATGTAGAATTATATAATTTAAAAAAAAATCAGCCTTTGAAAAAGGAAATACTGCCACATGGGACAATATGAATGTATCTAGAAGGCATTATCCTAAGTGAAATAGGCAAGACACAGTCCAAATATACAATACCACTTATATGAGGAATCTAAAATAGTCAAAATTATAAAAATAAAGAGAGTGGTGGTAACCTGGGGAAGTAGTAGTCACAGGATTCCAAGTTTCAGTTAGGCAAGAGGAATAAGCTCTAGAGATCTACTGTATTATAGTACTTATAGTTAACAATAAAAAAATTACATACCTAAAATTTTGTATATAGGAGTAGGCCTCTGGCTAAATGTTCTTATCACAAAATAAGTAAATAAATAAGAGGATGGCAGAAAGCTTTTGCAGGTGAAGGATATATTTATAGCACAGGTTGTGGTGATAGTCTCATAAGAAATACTTATCTGTGAACTCATCAAGTTGCATAGTTAAATCCCTGTCATTTTTTTGTATATTAACTTTATATATTTAATATGACATCAATTATATGTATTTAATACGTACTTTATATGACTTAGTAAAGTCATTTAAAATAACTATATTACCTGAGCACTGAAGAATTGATGCTTTTGAACTGTGGTGTTAGAGAAGACTCTTGAGAGTCCTTTTAAGTGCAAGGAGATCCAATCAGTCCATTCTAAAGGAAATCAGTTGTGGGTGTTTTTTTGGAAGAACTGATGCTAAAGCTGAAACTCCAATACTTTGGCCACCTCATGGGAAGAGTTGACTCATTGGAAAAGACTCTGATGCTGGGAGGGATTTGGGGCAGGAGGAAAAGGGGACAACAGAGGATGAGATGGCTGGATGGCATCGCTGACTCGATGGACGTGAGTCTGAGTGAACTCCAGGAGTTGATGATGGACAGGGAGGCCTGGTGTGCTGGAATTCATGGGGTCACAAAGAGTCGGACACGACCGAGTGACTGAACTGAACTGAATATTACCTGATCATTAAAATTCAAGTGTCAAGAACTTTTGAATGCAAATGGCCAGTAGAAACAAAGCAACCATTGAAATATTTGTAGAATATAATACCAGACTGAAGTAGAAGATATGGTATAGGCAAATTTCCAACCCATTCTCTTCATCATAGACTGTAGTAAGCAGAGTGAGGGCAGGAGCACACTCTTCTCACAGATTTGAAGAACAGATGCAAACAGATGTCTCACACTATTTCTGATCAATTCTTATTGAGCCAAAAATCATCTCTTTAACTTTCCTTACATGGAGCATTCTTTCAGAACCTGTTGGAGTAAAAGATGCCCTGACATTAAACTAACACTCTTGATCATTAGCTAAGCCACAGGAAGAAACTCATTATTTTCAATGTATTACATTATGAATGGGTGTTGCATGGGGTCACTCATCAGCGGTAGAAAAAAGTAGATGGTACTATTTCATTTATTAAAACTGTAGATTGAATGCTAACAAGTTAAACATATCAATATTTTAGATGTTGGGAAACACGTTATAAAGTAAGGGCAGAAGAATAAACGTATAGTGAATCTCAAGAAAAAGTAGTATATATATATTAAGCATATAAAATATTCAGCATATAAAAACACTAGTAAATTTTAGATAAATGAGAGATACCAAGAGAATCAGTTCAGTTCAGTTCAGTCGCTCAGTCGTGTCGGACTGTTTGCGACCCCATGAATTGCAACACTCCAGGCCTCCTGTCCATCACCAACTCCCGGAGTTCACTCAGACTCACATCCATTGAGTCAGTGATGCCATCCAGCCATCTCATCCTCTTCTGTCCCCTTCTCCTCTGCCCCCAATCCCTCCCAGAATCAGAGTCTATTCCAATGAGTCAACTCTTCCCATGAGGTGGCCAAAGTACTGGAGTTTCAGCTTTAGCATCATTCCTTCCAAAGAAATCCCAGGGCTGATCTCCTCAGAATGGATTGGTTGATCTCCTTGCAGTCCAAGGGATTCTCAAGAGTCTTCTCCAACACCAAGAGAATAATGCTCAGTAAATTAGAGATACCAAGGGAACATTTCATGCAAAGATGGGCTTGATAAAGGACAGAAATGGTATGGACCTAACAGAAGCAGAAGATACAAAGAAGAGGTGGCAAGAATACACAGAAGAACTATACAAAAAGGAGCTTCACAACCCAGGTAATCACAATGGTATGATCACTCACCTAGAGCTAGACATCCTGGAATGCAAAGTCAAATGGGCTTTAGGAAGCGTCACTATGAACAAAGCTAGTGGAGGTGATGGAATTCGAGCTGAGTTACTTCAAATCCTAAAAGATGATGCTGTGAAAACCCTGCACTCAATATGCCAGCAAATTTGGAAATTCAACAGTGGCCACAGGACTGGAAAAGGTCAGCTTTCATTTCAATATCAAAGAAAGGCAATGCTAAGGAATGCTCAAACTACCAGACAATTGCACTCATCTCACATGCTAGCACAGTAATGCTCAAAATTTTCCAAGCCAGGCTTCAGCAGTATCTGAACTGTGAACTTCCAGATGTTCAACTTGGATTTAGAAAAGGCAGAATAACCAGAGATCAAATTGCCAACAACCACTGGATCATCAAAAAAGCAAGAGAGTTTCAGGAAAAAACATCTGTTTCAGCTTTATCGACTATGTCAAAGCCTTTGACTATGTGGAACACCAAAAACTGTGGAAAATTCTCAAAGAGATGGGAATACCAGACCACTTGACCTGCCTCTTGAGAAATCTGTATGCAAGGTCGGGAAGCAACAAGTAGAACTGGACATGGAACAACAGACTGTTTCCAAGTAGGGAAACAAGTACATCAGGCTGTATATTGTCACCTGCTTATTTAACTTATATGCTGAATACATCATGAGAAACACTAAGCTGGATGAAGTACAAACTGGAATTAAGATTGCTGGGAGAAATATCAATAACCTCAGATATGCAGAGTGATACCACCCTTATGGCAGAAAGCAAAGAAGAGCTAAAGAGCCTCTTGGTGAAAGTGAAAGAAGAGAGTGAAAAAGGATGGCTTAAAGCTCAACATTCAGAACACTAAGATCATGACATCTGGTCCCATCAGATCATGGCAAATAGATGGGAAAACAGTGGAAGCAGTGACAGATTTTATTTTTGTGGGCTGTAAAATCATTGTAGATGGTCAGCCATGAAATTAAAAGACGCTTAGTCCTTTGGAGAAAAGTTATGACCAACCTAGACAGCTTATTAAAAAGCAGAGACATCACTTTGCCAATCAGTGTCCATCTAGTCAAGGCTATGTTTTTTTCAGCAGTCATATATGGATGTGAGAGTTGGACTATAAAGCAAGCTGAGAGCAGAAGAACTGATGCTTTTGTACTGTGGTGTTGGAGAAGACTGTGTTTTTTTGGAGAAGACTCTTGAGAGTCCCTTGGACTGCATGGAGATCCAACCAGTCCATTTTAAAGGAAATCAGTCCTGAAGATTCACTGGAAGGATTGATTTTGAAGCTAAAACTCCAACACTTTGGCCATCTGATGCGAAGAGCTGACTCATTGGAAAATACCCTGATGCTGGGAAAGATTGAAGGCAGTAGGAGAAGGGGACAACAGAGGATAAGATAGTTGGATGGCATCACCGACTCAATGTACATGAATTTGAGTAAACTCTGGGAGTTGGTGATGGACAGAGAGGCCTAGCATGCCACAGTCCATGGGGTCTCAAATAGTTGGATATGACTAAGCAACTGAACTTAACTGAACTGAAATGCTTATAATACATATACCAACCATTTTTGTATGTATTTTATAGGTATCAAACCACTGAAGCCTTGCAACAATCCTATGAACTTGATACCTTAATGTCTCTGTTTTACAAATGAGAAGCTGATGCACAGAGAGGTTAGATAAATTGCTCAATATCTCCCTGAATGCATGTGAAATAGCTATCTGGCTCCAGAGTCTATATTATTTCTTTGGAAAGAGTCAAGTGATTGATACTGATAGGCAGTAGTTAAATGGCAAAGCAGGGTTACAGAGAAACTAAAAATAGGAGCTTTTTAAACCTGTTTAGACCATATTCTTTATCAATAGGTATAGTTTCATAGACAACTCATATAATATCATATAATTATTGTGTGCTAGGAAAATGATGACTCCAATCTATAGTGAAGATCAAGGATATTCAATATCTGACTAGGGTTGAGTTGTTGTTGTTAAGGTTCTAATTCCTGTCTGACTCTTTGTGACGCATGGACTATAGCTCTCCAGGCTCCCGCTTCTATGGGATTTCCCAGGCAAGAATACAGGAATGGGTTGCCATTTTCTTGTCCAGAGGATCTTCCTGACCCAGAATTCAAACCCGCATCTCCTGCTTTGCAGGTGGATTCTTTACCACTGAGCCACTTGGGAAGCCCAGGGTTGAGTAGTAATAGTCTTAAATGTAATATGTTATCTATATTTAGTCTGTATTTTTTCTCTTAGCCAAATTAAAGTTTTATGTCCTATAATAAATGATCTAGCTTTTTTTCCCATACCTCTGGCAATGAATTCATTCTAAAAGGTCTTTGTCCATCTCTGATAAATAATATAAACTAAAATGGACAAAAAAGAAATGAATGAAAAGAAAATTGAAAGTAGTACTCTAGTATTCCATAAATAATTTAATTTTTTTCTGTATCTCAGAATATACACACCTGTTAATGGAGGTCATCATTAATAAAGATTTAGTTTGTAATTTAGTTATTATTATACACATAAAAAAAAACAGAGCCTGTTATATTACTTAAAGTTTTCAGAGAAAATTTGTGAATACGAAATAAATATAAATATAAAATATGTTAGAGTAATTTTTTTCTATATCTTTATCTCAAGTAGCATGTTGAGTATTTCTAGATTTATAATTTAGAGGATAAAAAATTATGGTCAGTGTATATTTCTTTTTTTTTCATCTTTTATTTTATTTATTTTTTAGGCTAATTACTTTACAATATTGTATTGGTTTTTCCATACATCAACATGAATCTGCCACAGGATATTTCTAATTAATTCAGTTGTATCATACAAAATAAATATAAAATATGTTAGAGTAATTTTTTTCTATATCTTTATCTCAAGTGGCATGTTGAGTATTTCTAGATTTATAATTTAGAGGATAGAAAATTATGGTCAGTGTATATTTCTTTTTTTTTTCATCTTTTATTTTATTTATTTTTTAGGCTAATTACTTTACAATATTGTATTGGTTTTTCCATACATCAACATGAATCTGCCACAGGATATTTCTAATTAATTCAGTTGTATCTACTTTTAAATTTGATTCAGATAAAAAAAATCCATATTCTTAATTTCATCATTTATAAAATGTTTTAAGCCATACTGTATGTTACCCAGAATGAAATAAAATAAAACCAATCAATGAGTTTCTCCTTTTAATAAGTCTAGTAAATAACTTTTATGCTTATTGAAGATAGAAGCTGTAAGTGGACAAAAATAACTTTAAATATTACATTATTAAAGTATTACTTACATATTATGATAAATAATACTTCACTACACAATAAAAATGAGAGTGTTCAGGTCATTCTGAGCCTCATTGATTAAATATAATTTGTTTATATTCTTACCAATATTCATATATTTAAACAAATATTTTTTTAAAGAAATATTAATGGAATTGGAAGAGTATGAACAGCTGATCTCTTCATGCTCTACTTTCCTCACAGGCTAGAAAAGCCATATGAATTTTAATCCATTGTTTTATATTTTAATATATGCCAGTTGTATTAGTGTTCATTATGATGAATGGGTACTATTCTCTTTCTTTACTCATTCAAACAATTATTTAGCATCGAGAGACTAAAAGAAATCCCAAAGACAATTTAAAATCAACCAAAGGAATCTAAAGCATCAAATTGAAAATCTTTTTAGATTAGAGTATAATAATGCATAGATTAAATTGTTTTCTCTGTGAAACATAAAGGTTTTTACTAAAGAGAAGGGCTTCACTGGTGGCTCAGATGGTAAAAAATCTGCCTGTAATGTAGGAGACTCAGGTTTGATATCTGGGTCAGGAAGATCCCCTGGAGAAGGGAATGGCAACCCAGTCTAGTATTCTGGCCTGGATAATTCCGTGGACAGAAGGATATGGCCTGCTGCAGTCCATAGGGACACAAAGATTTAGATATGACTGAGCAACTAACACGTTCACACTTTATTGAAGACTCACATCAATTAGTACAGCCACTATGGAGAACAGTGTGGAGATTCCTTAAAAAATTGCAAATAGAACTGCGTTATGATCCAGCGATCCCACAGCTGGGCATACACACTGAGGAAACTAGAATTGAAAGAGACATGTGTACCCCAATGTTCATTGCGGCACTGTTTATAATAGCCAGGACATGGAAGCAACCTAGATGTCCATCAGCAGATGAATGGATAAGAAAGCAGTGGTACATATACACAATGGAGTATTACTCAGCTATTAAAAAGAATACATTTGAATCAGTTCTAATGAGGTGGATGACGCTGGAGCCGATTATACAGAGTGAAGTAAGCCAGAAAGAAAAACACCAATACAGTATACTTACACATATATATGGAATTTAGAATGATGGTAATGATAAACCTGTACGCAAGACAGCAAAAGAGACACAGATGTATAGAACGGCCTTTTGGACTCTGTGGGAGAGGGAGAGGGTGGGATGGGTTGGCAGAGTGGCAGTGTAACATGTGTGATATCATAAGTGAAACGAATCGCCAGTCCAGGTTTGATGCAGGATGCAGGATGCTTGGGACTGATGCACGGGGATAATCCAGAGAGAAGGTGGGTGGGAGGGGGGAGGTGGAGGTAGGGATTGGGAGTTCATGTACACTCGTGGCTGATTCATGTCAGTGTATAGCAAAACGAATACAGTATTGTAAAGCAAAACAAACTAAAAAATAAACATTAATTAAAAAAAGGCACATCTATTTTTTTAAGAAATACATTATGCAAATTTCCTAAAGTATAGTTTATCTTCAAACAAGTTAGTAATAACTGAATTTTAAAAATATTTTTCCTACATTCACTGTGTGTTTTGGTGATTCAGAGAGTAAAGAATCTGCCTGCAATGTGGGAGACCTGGGTTCGATCCCTGGGTTGGAAAGATCCCCTGGAGAAGGCAATGTCCAACCATTCTCTTATTCTTGCCTGGAGAATCCCCATGGACAAAGGAGCCTGGCAGTCTACAGTCCACAGGGTAGCAAAGAGTCGGACATGACTGAGCAACAAAGCACAGCATGCATTTCATCAACAGATGTTGTCTTTGGATTAACAAGCATTTCAGAAAAGATGATCCAATATATCCCAATTGTCAGAGTGCCTATTTTGGAGAAATAGAAGGGAAAAAGAAAGGAAATTACTGCAAATTGACTCTGAAATGATTCCCAGCGATCCCCTCCTCATACCTTTTTGTAATTTCTTCCCTCTGAATGCAAGTTGGCATAGAAACTTGCTTTGAATTAATAGAATACAGCAGAGGTAACAGGATGCTACGTTTGTGATCAGATTTCAAGACACTAACTCAGGTTTCTAGTAGACTCCTTTGCTAAAAGTTGAATGAAATGTTTAAATAATAAAATGTGTATCAAATTTTGTGTAGTATAATTTTTATGACATGTCTATATGACATTATAACTCATGAAATCATTTTTAAAGATTTTTTCTAAATGTATATAATAAACTATATTTTTATTAAAGACACTTTTAAGTAGAAGAGGTTTGAAATTTTGAAAAAGACACCAATATTGAGATGGATCATGTCAATGTATAGCAAAATGAATACAGTATTGTAAAGCAAAACAAACTAAAAAATAAAAATTAATTTAAAAAATGCTCTAAATTGTAATAAAATGGAAAATTAGACAGTTTTATACATATTTTTAAAAATTTGGCTTTCCATGTATTTTGCCTTCAGGCAGAAAGGGTCAGGTGAGACCATGAGACTGATGTATTAGTCCTTGGTAGTAAATCACTTTTTGGATTGTAATCACATTTGCACATGACTCAGCATCCTGGAATGCCATCAGCTTTGGGACATTGATATTATCTTGTTGCAGAGCCAGCAGACAGATTGTCAGTAAACTGACTGACTGGGCCACTAACCCAGCTTTCCCGAAATCATGTTGCTCAGTTGTCCATTCTAAATTTCTTCACTCTCTAATTCTATTGGAAGAATTCAGGAAGGATCACAGAAAGGATGTACACTTTAATTTAGTACTCACAGATTAAGCAGAACTTCGCCAGAAATAGGATAGAATTTATAAAAAGATAGAAGGTAAGAAATTTTGTGTGAAGAGGTTTTCTGAACATCTTCAAGCATTTAGATTTTTTTTTTTTTAGATTATAGAATTCTTTATGCAGAGACTAATATAATTCATTCTTTAGACTACCAAATTAAGGTATCACTGCCCAGTACAGTACACAGATTTATATATTGGAAAAAAGAGACTTCATCACATATGGACAAGATAGGAGCAAAGGAAAATTAAATACCTTCATTAATTAGACTACCTACAATAATTGAGCTAAAATAAAGATTGGATTTTGGAGCTATTATTTTTCTTGACTCAATGGGTATAGAGACAGCACACCATCTTTAAGGGGCAGGGATAATTTAAGGATATTCCAAAAAGCTTATGACTTAAAAGAGAGTAGCATGACAAAGTTAATAAAGACAAAGCAGTTGGGGTGGAAGGAAAAGAAAAAATAATTTATTCTGTGATGTTATATTTGAAGTCTGTGGTATACATCACTAGAAATACCTAATAGTAAGTTACATATCCATTTATTGAAACTAAAAAGTAAATTTTGATGAGGAAAATTATGAAAATTTATCAATATATAACTCAAATTCTCAACACTGGCCTCATATTAAAATCATTCAGAGGGTTTAAAAAATTCAGTAGAGGGTTACAGACAACTCAAGGATAGTTTAGACAAAATTTTCTTAGGGTTAGGCCCTATAATATATACTTTTAAAAAGTTTTACATGTTGTTCTCACTGGTAGCCAGCATGGAGAAGCACTGATAAGAACTATTGGACATTGTGTAAACGTATTAATTTAGAAGTAATGCTTTCTCAAGTGTTAATAGGAGATATAAGTTTCAAATCTGAAAAATATTTGAGGTTTCAGTATGTAACATACTAGATATGCCTTAGGAAGAAAATTAGTACACACAGGTATGCCTAACAAGACCTAAGCTATTTGCTTCATAGATTTATTTCAAGAATCAAATATTTAAAACTTTCCAAAAAGATATACATATATATATATTCAAATATAATATAGCATAAACATTCCAAGTATTTTCAAGTATTTATATGTATGTAAACACATATAAAATTAAACACATGAAATTAAAAGATGCTTACTCCTTGGAAGGAAAGTTACGACCAACCTAGACAGCATATTAAAAAGCAGATACATTACTTTGTCAACAAAGGTCCATCTAGTCAAGGCTATGGTTTTCCAGTAGTAATGTAAGGATGTGAGAGTTAGACTATAAAGAAAGCTGAATGCCAAGGAATTGATGCTTTTGAACTGTGGTGTTGGAGAAGACTCTTGAGAGTTCCTTGGGCTGCAAGAAGATCCAACCAGTCCATCCTAAAGTAGATAATTCTTAGGTGTTCATTGGAAGGACTGATGTTGAGGCTGAAACTCCAATACTTTGGCCATCTGATGTGAAGAGCTGACTCACTTGAAAATACCCTGATGTTGGGAAAAGTTGAGGGCAAGAGGAGAAGGGAACGACAGAGGATGAGATGGTTGGATGGCATCACCGACTCGATGGACATAGGTTTGGGTAAACTCCTAGAGTTGGTGATGGACAGGGAGGCCTGACATGCTGCGGTTCATGGGGTCACAAAGAGTTAGACATGACTGAGTGACTGAACTGGAACTAGAAACACATATGAGACATACATTTGCTACATATATATATATATATATATATATATATGTATATGGATATATATATATCCACATATACATATAGTAGATAGTAAACACCTTATACATCAACATTAATTATAGTACTGTAGGAATTTGTTTTAAAAATATGTTATTGGATATTGATGTCTCTATATACTTTCAATATATGGATACCCTCGACTGCAAATTTTCCATGCAAACTTGATCATTGTGAAGAAAATTTAGAGGAAGTGTTACTCAAGCACAACTAAAAGTAAGGAACAAAGAGGAAAAGAAATAATGGCCAAAGATTGAGCTTTGATGTAAAACATGTGATATATATAATCACAGAAATGTGGGATCAGTGACAGAGGGGAAAGCTCTGTCACTAATATGAAGCAGTGTACACAAAATTTTCAATAACTTTGAAAACAATAAGGTGCAAATGTGAAAAGGAGGTGCCATTATGATATAATATTCACATACAAAGCCAGAATCTAGGGGGTGTTATTACCACATTTTCAAGTAATCTTCATTTTGGAAAAATGACTAGCCAGCCATTATTTTACCAAACGGATGACTTCTCATGTAGAAATAATATTTAAATTTTGCTTCTCTTTTGGTCGCTTTGACACTGTGTCTCCACTGAACTTTTAAGAAATCATTACACAGTGAAGAAATTTGGTATCAATTTTGAATAGCTTCAGTTTGTCATATAGCTATTGAGACAGGCTCAGTTTCCCTCAGTTAAGTCACTTGGTCAGGTCCTGTACTTTGTGACACCATGGTCTGTGGCATGTTGAGCTTCCCTATCAATCACCAAATCCCAGAGCTTTCTTAAACTCACGTCCATAGAGTCGGTGATGCCATCCAACCATCTCATCCTCTGTTGTCCACTTCTCCTGCCTTATATCCTTCCCAGCATCATGGTCTTTTACAAAGAGTCAGATCTTCGCATCAGGTGACCAAAGTATTGCAGTTTCAGCTTCAGCATCATTCAGGACTGATTTCTTTAGGATTGACTAGTTTGATCTTCTTGCAGTCCAAGACACTCTCAAGAGTCTTCTCCAATACCACAGTTCAAATGCATCAGTTCTTCAGTGTTCAGCTTTCTTTATAATCCAACTCTTATATCCATACATGACTACTGGAAAAACCATAGCTTTGACTATATGGACCTTTGTCACCAAAGAAATGTCTCTGCATTTTTACAAGCTGCTAGTTTTGGAGCCCAGGAAAATAAAGTCTGTCACTGTTTCCATTGTTTCACCATCTTTTGCCATGAAGTCATGGGACTGGATGCCATGACATATGCTTTTATGAAAGTTGAGAGTTAAACCAGTTTTTCCACTCTCCTCCTTTACTTTCATCAAGAGGCTCTTTAGTTCCTCTGCTTTCTGCCATAAGGGTGTTGTCATCGCATATCTCAGGTTATTGATATTTCTTCCAGCAATTTTGATTCCAGCTTGTGCTTCATTCAGCCCAGCATTTCTCATGATGTCCTTTGCTGCTGCTACTGCTGCTAAGTCGCTTTAGTCGTGTCCAACTCTGTGTGACCCCATAGACGGCAACCCACCAGGCTCCCCCGTCCCTGGGATTCTCCAGGCAAGAACACTGGAGTGGGTTGCCATTTCCTTCTCCAATGCATGAAAGTGAAAAGTGAAAGTGAAGTTGCTCAGTTGTGTCCGACTTAGCGACCCCATGGACTGCAGCCTTTCTTAACGTGATCTCTAGTCTTTCCAATTCTATTGTGTTCCTTTATTTGTTTGCATTGATCACTGTGTACAGCTTTCTTATCTCTCCTTGTTATTCTTTACAACTTCACATTCAGATGAGTATATCTTTCCTTATCTCCTTTGCCTTTAGCTTCTCTTCTTTTCTCAGCTATTTGTAAGGCCTCCTCCATCCATGGGATTTTCCAGGCAAGAGTACTGGAGTGGGGTGCCTCCGCATGTAAGTTAAATAAGCAGGGAGACAATATAAAGCCTTGACATACTCATTTCCCAATTTGGAACCAGTCCATTGTTCCATGTTCAGTTCTAATTATTGCTTCTTGACCTGCATACAGATTTCTCAGGAGGCAGGTAAGATGCTTGTATTCCCATCTCTTTAAGAATTTTCCACAGTTGGTTGTGATCCACACAGGCAAAGGCTTTAGCATAGTCAATAAAGCAGAACAGATGATTTGGCTGGAAACCGCTTGCTGTTTTGATGATCCAATGGATGTTGGCAATTTGATCCTGATTCCTCTGCCTTTTCTAAATCCAACTTGAACACCTGGAATTTCTCAGTTCATATACTGTTGAAAACTTGTTTGGAGAATTTTGAGCTTTACTTTGTCAGCATGTGAAATGAGTGCAATTGAGCAGTAGTTTGAACATTCTTTGGCATTGCCTTTATTTGAGATTTGAATGAAAACTGACCTTTTTCTAGTGTGTCCACTGCCGAGTTTTCCAAACTTTCTGGCATATTTAGTGCAGCACTTACCAGCATCATCTTTTAGGACTTGAAACAGCACAGCTGGAATTCCATCACCTCCTCTAGCTTAAGGCACACTTGGTTTCGGACTCCAGGATGTCTAGTTTTAGGTGAGTGATCACACCATTATGGTTATCTGGGTCATTAAGATCTTTTTTGTACAGTTCTTCTGTGTACTATTGCCACCTTTTCTTAATATCTTTTGCTTCTGTTAGGTCCATAGCATTCCTGTCCTTTATTGAGTCCATCTTTCCATGAAATGTTCTCTTGGTATCTCTAATTTTCTTAACGTGATCTCTAGTCTTTCCAATTCTATTGTGTTCCTTTATTTGTTTGCATTGATCACTATGTACAGCTTTCTTATCTCTCCTTGCTATTCTTTACAACTTCACATTCAGATGAGTATATCTTTCCTTATCTCCTTTGCCTTTAGCTTCTCTTCTTTTCTCAGCTATTTGTAAGGCCTCCTCAGACAACCATTTTGCCTTTTTGCATTTGTTTTTCTTGGGAATGGTCTTGATCTCTGTCTCCTGTACAATAAGGTATCTCTAATTTTCTTAACGTGATCTCTAGTCTTTCCAATTCTATTGTGTTCCTTTATTTGTTTGCATTGATCACTATGTACAGCTTTCTTATCTCTCCTTGCTATTCTTTACAACTTCACATTCAGATGAGTATATCTTTCCTTATCTCCTTTGCCTTTAGCTTCTCTTCTTTTCTCAGCTATTTGTAAGGCCTCCTCAGACAACCATTTTGCCTTTTTGCATTTGTTTTTCTTGGGAATGGTCTTGATCTCTGTCTCCTGTACAATATTATGCACCTCTGTCTGTAATTCTTCAAGAACTCTATCAGGTCTAATCCCTTGAATCTATTTGTCACTTCCACTGTATAATCATAAGATATTTGACTTATGTCATACCTGAATGGTCTAGTGGTTTTCCCCACTTTCTTCAATTTAAGTCTGAATTTCACAATAAGGAGTTCATGACTGGAGTCACAGTCAGCTCCAGATCTTGTTTTTGCTAACTGTACAGAGATTATCCATTTTGGCTATAAAGAATATAATCAATCTGATTTTGGTATTGACCATCTGGTGATGTCCATGTGTAGAGTCTTGTGTTGTTGGAAGAGGATGTTTGCTATTAGCAGTGCATTATCTTGGCAAAACTCAGTTAGGCTCTGTCCTGCTTCATTTTGTACTCCAAGACCAAACTTGCCTGTTACTCAGGTATTTCTTGACTTCCTACTTTTGCATTTCATTCCTTTATAATGAAAAGGACATCTTTTGGGGGTGTTATTTCTATAAGGTCTTGTAGGTCATCATAGAACCACTCAACTTCAGCTTCTTCAACGTTACTGGTCAGGGCATAGACTAGGATCACTGTGATATTGAATGGTTTGCCTTAGAAACAAACAGGGATCATTCTATCATTTTTGAGACTGTACCTAGTATTGCATTTCAGACTATTTTGTTGACTATGAGGGCTATTCCATTTCTTCTGAGGGATTCTTGCCCACAGTAGTAGATATAATGGTCATCTGAATTAAGTTCGCCTATTCCAGTCCATTTTAGTCATTGATTCCAAAAATGTTGATGTTCACTGTTACCATCTCCTGTCTGACCACTTCTAATTTACCTTGATTCATTGATGTAAAATTCCAGGTTCCTAAGCAATATTGTTCTTTGCAGCATCAGACTTTACTTTCATCACCAGTCACATGCACAACTGGGCATTGTTTTGGCTTTGGCTCTGCCTCTTCATTCTTTCTGGAGTTATTTCTCCACTCTTCTCCAGTGGCATATGGGTACTCTTCCATGAATGGCACATCTAAGTTAAGACCAGGAAAGAAGCTTCCTGGAGAAGCAACAACTGAAATGTAGGTAGTATCTACCACAGCAAGGAGGGGTGTGGGAATATAATTTAGACAGAAAATACATGAAAGTAAAAACTTTAGTTTTAACAAAATTAAAATACACCTGTGATTCAAATTCAGGATATATATATATTTCTTATATCTAACATTTAATTGAGTTTGGAAGACTTTATATGTTTGAAGCAGATGAATTTTAGGAGAGTATAAATTAACATTGTTAATTAGCATTATGTCATATTTTATTGTATTTTGACAATTTAAGTTTAACAGTTTTTTAAGCCATATTACTGCAAATATAAAGAATACTTCTTGTTATTGTATTTCTAAAATATTTATATATCTATCTGAGGTATCTATAAAATGAGACTAGAAGATCTCCAGATCTCTAGACTAGAAGATTTCAGAATGTATCATCCTGAGGGTATGTACAGCCCCTATTTTGAACCCAGAAGTAATGTGCCAATGATAGCTCTTTCCAGGATGCTGAAAGACCTTGATTCATGAAAACTCAGAGCAACTTATTTAAAATTGACTTATTTAAAATTCTGCAATATTCGAAAAATTCTGAAAGTTTTAAAATGTTCAATTGTAAATGTAACTGGGATGTAATTTTAATGATAAAAAAACTTTTTAAGACTTTGATTTTCTGTCTATATTTAAATTTTAAACTAAAATTTTAAGCATATTTGCAAGACTGAGCTTACATAATGTACAATTTTATCAGATTTATATCCATAATTTGAACTCTTTCCATATGTCAATTTGGGTACCTCAGATCAACAAAGAACTGAAATGAGTACTAGTTGTGGCTGATAAAGATAAGATACACACTCTCAGCTATGTACTAGTGGTCAAGGAAAGGACTTAAAATTTTCTACTTGGAAGATAAACCAATGGAGAAAAAGATTAAAAAAATGAAATATGTTGAAAATGTAATACCTTTTCATTTTTAAATCTAAAAAGTAAAATAGAAAGCTCAGAGATAAATCCACACACCTATGGACACCTTATCTTCGACAAAGGAAGCAAGAATATACAAAAGAGAAAAGACAATCTCTTTAATAAGTGGTGCTGGGAAAACTGGTCAATCACTTGTAAAAGAATGAAACTAGAAAACTTTCTAACACCATACACAAAAATAAACTCAAAATGGATTAAAGATCTAAATGTAAGACAAGAAACTATAAAACTCCTAGAGGAAAACATAGGCAAGACACTCTCTGACATAAATCACAGCAGGATCCTCTATGATCCACCTGCCAGAACATTGGAAATAAAAGCAAATAATAAAAAAAATGGGACCTAATTAAACTTAAAAGCTTCTGCACAACAAAGGAAACTATAAGCAAGGTGAAAAGACAGCCTTCTGAATGGGAGTAAATAATAGCAAATGAAGCAACTGACAAAGAACTAATCTCAAAAATATATAGACAGTTCTCCAAAGAAGACATACGAATGGCTAACAAACACATGAAAAGATGCTCAACATCACTCATTATCAAAGAAATGCAAATCAAAACCACACTGAGGTACCATTTCACACCAGTCAGAATGGCTGCTATCCAAAAGTCAAGAAGCAATAAATGTTGGGGAGAGTGAGGAGAAAAGGGAACCCTCTTACACTGTTGGTGGGAATGCAAACTAGTACAGCCACTATGGAGAACAGTGTGGAGATTCCTTAAAAAACTGGAAATAGAACTGCCATATGACCCAGCAATCCCACTGCTGGGCATACACACCAAGGAAACCAGAATTGAAAGAGACAGGTGTACCCCAATGTTCACTGCAGCACTGTTTATAATAGCCAGGACATGGAAGCAACCTAAATGTCTACTGGCAGATGAATGGATAAGAAAGCTGTGGTACATATACACAATGGAGTATTACTCAGCCATTAAAAAGAATACATTTGAATCAGTTCTAATGAAGTGGATGAAACTGGAGCCGATTATACAGAGTGAAGTAAGCCAAGAAAAAAAAAAAAAAAAACACCAATACAGTATACTAACGCATATATATGGAATTCGGAGAAGGCAATGGCACCCCACTCCAGTACTCTTGCCTGGAAAATCCCATGGATGGAGGAGCCTGGTAGGCTGTGGTCCATGGGGTCGCTAAGTTGGACACAACTGAGCTCCTTCACTTTCATTTTTCACTTTCATGCATTGGAGAAGGAAATGACAACCCACTCCAGTGTTCTTGCCTGGAGAATCCCAGGGACAGGGGAGCCTGGTGGGCTGCTGTCTGTGGGGTCACACAGAGTCAGACACGACTGAAGTGACTTAGCATAGCATACATGGAATTTAGAAAGATGGTAACGATAACCCTGTATGCAAGACAGGAAAAGAGACACAGATGTATAGAACAGTCTTTTGGATTCTGTGGGAGAGGGTGAAGGTGGGATGATATGGGAGAATGGCATTGAAACATGTAAATTATCACATGTGAAATGAATAGCCAGTCCAGGTTTGATGCATGATACAGAGTGCTCGGGGCTGGTGCACTGGGATGACCCAGAGGGATGGGATGGGGAGGGAGGTGGGAGGGGGGTTCAGGATGGGGAACACATGTACACTCATAGCAGATTCAAGTCAATGTATGGCAAAACCAATACAATATTGTAAAGTAAAATAATTAATTTTTTTAAAAGGCTATTCAAATGAGTCTAAAAGGTGAACTTTATTTACAGATATATAAGATGCATACCAAATTATTAACAGTTTACATATTAAAAATTCAAAATTTCACTGACAATACTTAAGATTCCTGCTAATTTAACCAAAAACACAACCATATTTTGGCAATCAATATGAAAGAAGTTAATTATCAGAAGTTCAACTAAACTAATAGTACTACCTCTAGGATTTGGTATGGTGTATAAATAAATCCCAGATTGGTTTATTATTTATATTTTATAACAAATAAATACCAAGAAATGATGGTGTTTCTCTCCCAATCTCCAAAGGTAAAATTCTGTCTCAAAACTACAGTTATGTCCAATCCTCTCTCTCCCCATTTCAAGGCAATAGCAATATACATCCCATTTCCACCCCTCACTCTAACAGCAATTACAAACATGAAACACACCATGAAAACCTCTGTCATAAATTACAGGAGTACAAAGTCTCGATAAAAGAAGGAAGAAAATAACAAATCAGAACATTCCTGGGCATACTGGAAGGCCCTGCAGTCACAGTCATGAAATATTTATTGATCTAAACTGTTCTCGCAATATTTATGTTCTGGAAATGCAACATACAAGCCAAACTACTTCAAATGCATAAACTAAATATCCTCTTATATTCATATACATATTTGTGATAGCATTGGCCAAGTGAAGTCACATATAGAATAATCAACTTAAAGACCCTCTTTTTGGATTCTCTGGGCAAAAATCTAAGTTTCTCCTTCAGAGGAAAGAAAATGCACCAATGAGCAGGGCTGGGACCAGGGAAAGGGGAGTAAAGTGCTAAGGGACTCATCCTAACGGCCAGGTAATAAGCTAAAATATGAGGAAAGCAACTGCTGTTTTACTCTTACCTCCGGTTCAGCAGGGATTGCACTTAACAGCAGGAAACAGCACCCTGATTTCCGCACCTCCAAGTTAGTTCTGTCCTGTCCTCAGCCTTGGCACTTACACCTTTCTCGTTCTCTCTGAGAGCCCTCAAAGAACCACAGGGCCTGCCTAAACTGTTGGTCTGATGGTACCAAACAAGGAACTGGGGAATCGAGCAGAAAGGGTCACCCACATGGATACAACTGGAACACCGAAATTTTGAAATTTTGAAGGTTGGGGGAAAAAAAGGGGCATTTCAGGAACTCCAAGATTGTCCTTTATAAAGCTGGCCTTGCGTCTATAAGTGGTTTATAATTTTTAAGCATGTGTATTCACACTTTCAATGGAAATGTTACCATTTTCAACACCTCTTCCCAATTATCACTATTTAACTGAATCAGTGTTATCAACTAGAAACACTGAAAAGCAATAGTATACCTTGTGGTTAGCAACATTAGTTTAATGAATCAGTTTCAGTCCAAAAATAACTATAGGGTAGGAGCTCATCTTATGATGCAATACTATTCTTTTCCTCCTTATGGTCTTTTTTAAGAAGCATCTTCAATGCTACTGAGGAGCAGATGAAGGAAATTTATAAGTTAGAACCACTGACAACAAAAACCCTATGTGATAGTCTCATTACATAAAACAAGACACTTTTTTGTCTCAGGAGTAGACCCAAACACACCACCACACCCAGAAGTGTTTGTCAAGGGTCCTAAGTACAGTTCCTTCCTCTTTTGTGACTCACCCTTTCCCACGCTATCAAAACAGTTCAACAGCAGGAATGCTATTAGGTCTAAGCAATTAGGAAAACTGCTGTTCCATTTCCTCAACTGTGCAGAGAAAGAGTTCTGATTGACAAAGCTTAACTTGCCCAACCCCCTGCAATAAAGCCAGTTATTAAGGCTAGATCACTTTACGTGGCTTGGAGACGAGTAATATTTGGTACAAGTCCTTTCACATCTTTATTTTAAAGGCCACACATAAGCAATTTAAATCTATCTTTCCAACGGCCACCTCATGGCCCCTACACAGAATCTCTGTTCCAAAACTGTGCAGGCCTATGTGTTCCCCTCCATAACACAGGACAGCAAAGGCTACTTCCTCAGCAAATCAGTGATGGGGTGAATGCTAAGGAACATAGGGGTTTTAGCTTATTGCCAATGGGCTCTTTCTACCAATTATCTTAATTACATACATTCAATAATTAAGGCAAGGGAAACCACTCGGAAGCTTTTTACCTATAACACTTGCCAGCAAGAGTCTTTCAGGCCTATGGACTTACATGTTCCCAGTAATAAATCCCCAAATAAAATTAAGCTGTTAGTTTTCATAAATAAGTGTATTAAAATTATATTAATATAAATTTATTTAATTATAAAAATTAAAATCATAACAAAGAAGTGAAACATAAAAATCTCATAATCCATAACAAGGATCATCTTTGTGTATTCCCCTGCTGGTCTTTTCCCATGTGATTTTTATGACTATTATCAAGTTGTACCTACATTTTTTATTCTGATTTTTTTCACTTATAAGATTTCCATTTCTTCCATAGAATTTATTTATATAGCAAAATAAGACTATGGCAAAAATCTTACATTGTTCTACTGCTGTGTAAAAAAATTACTACAAACTTAGAGGCTTAAAAACAAAATTTATTTATGAGTTCACAGGTCAAGTCCAGTGGTGTTGACTGGGTTTTTTGCTTAGGGTCTCTCAAGGGCAAAATCAAGATGCCAGCCAGGCTGGGTTCTCGTCTGGGAAGAACTCACTCCAGGTTCATTCAGGCTACTGGTAGAATTCTGTTCCCTGACGCTGCAGGTCAAGGACTCTGTTTCCTTGGTGGCTGTCAGCACAGAGCCTCTCTCTCAGCTCTTCAAGGCCTCTTGCATTCGTTAACATGCAGCCCCATCCAACCTCAAGCCAGCAACAACATACCAAGCCCTTCCTGTCCTTCAGATCTCTCTGCTTTCCAATTCTGCTGTGAGCCAGAGAAAAATCTGTTTCTTAAATCTCATGATGATGTGATGACTAATCTAGAGCCAGACATCTTGGAATGTGAAGTCAAGTGGGCCTTAGAAAGCATCACAATGAACAAAGCTAGTGGAGGTGATGGAATTCCAGTTGAGCTGTTTCAAATCCTGAAAGATGATGCTGTGAAAGTGCTGCACTCAATATGCCAGCAAATCTGGAAAACTCATCAGTGGCCACAGGACTGGAAAAGGTCAGTTTTCATTCCAATTCCAAAGAAAGGCAATGCCAAAGAATGCTCAAACTACCACACAATTGCACTCATCTCACATGCTAGTAAAGTAATGCTCAAAATTCTCCAAGCCAGACTTCAGCAATACGTGAACCGTGAACTCCCTGGTGTTCAAGCTGGTTTTACAAAAGGCAGAGGAACCAGAGATCAAATTGCCAACATCTGCTGGATCATGGAAAAAGCAAGAGAGTTCCAGAAAAACATCTATTTCTGCTTTCTTGACTATGCCAAAGCTTTGACTGTATGGATCACAATAAACTGTGGAAAATTCTGAAAGAGATGGGAATACCAGACCACCTGACCTGCCTCTTGAGAAATCTGTATGCAGGTCAGGAAGCAACAGTTAGAACTGGACATGGAACAACAGACTGGTTCCAAATAGG